>SJYX01021814.1:0-74591 GCA_006410675.1 Oreotragus oreotragus | reverse complement strand
AAAAAATAAAGTCTGACACTGTTTCCACTGTTTCCCCATCTATTTCCCATGAAGTGATGGGACCGGATGCCATGATCTTCGTTTTCTGAATGTTGAGCTTTAAGCCAACTTTTTTGCTCTCCTCCTTCACTTTCATCAAGAGGCTTTTTAGCTCCTCCTCACTTTCTGCCATAAGGGTGGTGTCATCAGCATATCTGAGGTTATTGATGTTTCTCCCGGCAATCTTGATTCCAGCTTGTGTTTCTTCCAGCCCAGCATTTCTCATGATGTACTCTGCATATAAGTTAAATAAGCAGGGAATAATATAAAATAAAAAATTTTTAATGGCAAAAAAGATACTAGAATTGAGAGTAAGAGTAATTCTAACTTGGCTAGAAAATACACATATTAATCCCCCCTACTGATGTTATTTAAAGTTGTAATTAACTGCCCTATAAACAAATTCTGAATAAAATCTTTTTAAAGAAACTTTATAAAATATTATCACTCTAAACTATTACCCATTCTATATAATTTTAATTTAATTATCAGTATATATAAATTAGGTTTGGTGAAAGTGAAACAAAAATTAAATTCACTATCATACAAGATACTTCCTTTACAAATTCTAAGAAAGTAGTTATAAAAAGGCCTCCAGAACTCTACACTATTAATTTGCAAAAAGAAATCCTTTTTCATTTTAGCTAATATCATTCTCATAAGAAAATGTACAAATGTTCAAAATTAAACAATAGAATAATTTCAAACCTCAGCCTGCAAAAATACAGCCTTACAAAGTCTACAAGAGAATAATTAAACTTTTCTTTCTACTTTTCAGTTTTGCTTTGTTTGTTTTCATAGTATGTTTATAGATGCTGTGTGCAAAAAATAATTTAACCACAACTTACTGGAACTAAGGACTAATAAACATTATCATAAGTTTAAGAAAAAGACTGTGCTCCAGATCTTCCCAACCTCTTATCTCTGTCACTATACACTCCCTATTTAATATCCATTCCTGAACTCCCTTCAATCTATCCTCTGAACTTCAGAGGTAAGTATATTATTGTCTCCCGGGACCCTCCACCTAGAGTCTCAACAGGCAACTAAATTTCAACAAGTCCCCAGACATTTTCATCACCTATGGAAAGAACATCATGATTAATCCAGCAGTTATCAGACTGGAAATCAGTGCTCAACACTCTTGCTGATTATACTCCTAAATGACTCTTTCTGATTCCATCATCTCTTTTTTATGCTCACTGCCACAGTTTTGTATAGGCCTTTAATTTTGGCATAAGCTAGCCCATTTGGCCTCAGATCCACCCCTCATCCTTCTGCTCCACTCTGTTTTTCAGAATGAATTTTCTTGACTATTGTGCCTCATGGAGGGAGACTGGTGGCTGACAGGAAGTGAGAAGGAGGATGAGAGAGGGTGTTCCTGAGCTGCATCTATTCCTCTGTGTCTCTATCTCCCACCATCAAACCCTCTGTGATTCCAGTTTCCACCAGTCAACCCTGCCTCAGGCCTCTGCAGACCCTGGCTCCATTCTCTACCCCTGTAGCCTAGGAGTGGTAGCAGCTTGCTGCTGTTGCTTATTTCTGGGTTGCTTCATCTTATACAGCTTTCTTTCTCAATCATTCCAGTTCCTATATAACCAGTTATCTGCATTGCCTTTCTCCTCTCATAAAAAATTACTGTGATTTCTGTTTTCCTGGTTGGACCCTGACTGATACAGCCTTTACTACTTTTAACCTAGCTTCTAACCTCGGATATGCGAATGACACCACCCTTATGGTAGAAAGTGAAAAGGAACTGAAAAGCCTCTTGAAGAAAGTGAAAGAGGAAAGTGAAAACCCTGGCTTAAAACTCATCATTCAGAAAACTAATATCATGGCATCTGGTCCCATCACTTCATGGGAAATAGATGGGGAAACCATGACAGATTTTATGTTCTTTGGTTCCAAAATCATTGCAGATGGTCACTGCAGCCATGAAATTAAAAGACGCTTGTGCCTTGGAAAAAAAGCTATGACCAACCTAGACAGCATATTTAAGAGCAGAGACATTGCTTTGCCGACAAAGGTCCATTTAGTCAAAGCTCTTGTTTTTCCAGTAGTCACATATGGATGTGAGAGTTGGACCATAACAAAAGCTGAGTGCAGAAGAATTGATGCTTTTGAACTGTGGTGTTGGAGAATACCCTTGAGAGTCCCTTGGACTGCAAGGCGATCCACCCAGTCCATCTTAAAGGAAATCAGTCCTGAATATTCATTGGAAGGACTGATGTTTAAGCTGAAACTCCAATACTTTGGCCACCTGATGCAAAGAACTGACTCATTGGAAAAGAACCTGATGCTGGGAAAGATTGAAGGCAGGAGGAGAAAGGGATGACAGAGGATGAGATGGTTGGATGGCATCACTGACTCGATGGACATGAGTTTGAGCGAGCTCCGGGAGTTGGTAATAGACAGGGAAGCCTGGTATGCTGCAGTCCATGGGGTCTCCAAGAGTTGGACATGACTGAGTGACTGAACTGAACTGACTGAACCTAACTTACTGTTATCGATTTTCAGTAAATTGTCCTGATTCTAGTTTTCTTCCTCTCTAATTTACTCTGAATATTGAAGCCAAAATAATGTGTCATAAACAGACTTTGCCTAAAAGCTTCAGTAGTTCCCCACTGCTTACAGGACAGAGTCCTATTTTAGATTGCAGTTTGACAGTGGGATAGACGGAAGAGAGGATTACAAGATGGAGACCAGGGCAGCAAGTTAAAGTGCAAAGTGAAAGTGAAAGTTGCTCAGTGATGTACCACTCTTTGCAACCCCATAGACTGTAGCCTGCCAGTCTCCTCTGCGCATGGAATTCTCCAGGCAAGAATACTGGAGTGGGTTGACATGCCCTTCTCCAGGGGATCTTCCTGACCTAGGAATCGAACCCAGGTCTCCCGCATTGCAGGAAAGTTCTTTACTATTTGAGCTAGGTGGTGCAGCAGTGAAGAATTTGCCTGCCAGCTCAGGAGACACTGGTTCAATCCTGGGTCAGGAAGGTCCTCTGGAGTAAGAAATGGTAACCTGCTCCAGTATTCTTGCCTGGAGAATTCCATGGACAGAAGAGTCTGGTGGGCTATAAAGATGTAATCAGGACGATTTCCAAAAGCCCTTGGAATACAGTAAGATTTTTGAAAGATTAATGTATCAAGGCTAAGTGAAGTGAAGTGAAGTGAAGTAAAACTTGCTCATTCGTGTCTGACTCTTTGTGAACCCATGGACTATACAGTCCGTGGAATTCTTTAGGCCAGAATACTGTAGTGGGTAGCCTTTCCCTTCTCCAAGGGATCTTCCCAACCCAGAGATCAAATCCAGGGCTCCCACTTGGCAGGTGGATTCTTAACCAGCTGAGCACAAGGGAAGCCCAGGGTGGGGGCAAGGCAGGAGTTAAATGCTTCAGTTTGTGTCTTGCCTCTCCTCCTCATTTTCTCACAAGGTAAAGGGAAAGTGTATCAAGGCTAACGGAAAAAAATAACTTAATAAAAAATGATGGATCCAGGAGTGAGTTTGTACATACAATGCATGTCATGGGATCCTGAACTTTCAATTAAGCTTAAGACATTTTTAGCAGCCAGAACTAAGAGGAAAAAAATCCTCCATTATGTGATCATCAGGATTCAAAACCCAGGTTTTTTTTCTATGAGTTTGGCTTATAAAGCCTACTTATTTCCAATGATATGAGAAAGGAATTGCTGGTGATATCCATTGCCCAAGTTCTCATAACATCCAGCCAGAAAATGTGAAATCAATAACATGGCCAACAAATCTGTGAGTCAGAGTTGTGTTTGTCTACATTTAACTTACCTGCAGATTCCAAAGTGCCATGGATGCTACCATGAGTATTCTAGGATTAGTAATTCATAATTAATGTGTAGGTTTTTGTAATAGTCAGGGGAGAAACAACGAGGACCCAGACTAAGATAGTAGCAGGGGGATGAGAAGTGAGGGACCAACTTGAGAAAAGTTCAGTTCAGTTCAGTTCAGTCACTCAGTCGTGTCCAACTCTTTGCGACCCCATGAACCACAGCATGCCAGGCCTCCCTGTTCATCACCAACTCCCGGAGTCCACCCAAACCCATGTCTATTGAGTCGGTGATGCCATCCAACAATCTCATCCTCTGTCCCTTTCTCCTCCTGCCCTCAATCTTTCCCAGCATCAGGGTCTTTTCCAATGAGTCAGCTCTTCCCAACAGGNTTTTTTTTTTTTTGCTATTTAGAAGTTATATTGTGTAGTAATTTTTAAAAATAACTCTGGATTTCTAATCATGATTATGAATAATTTTCCTCTGCAAGATACACAAATTCCTCTAAGGTTCCTTTTTTTTCCCCAGTTCTTTTGAGATTTCAGTTTTACATATAAAGCTTTGATCCAACTGGAATTTATTTTGTTGTACAAATAAGTGTATTTAACTTATTCTTTTCTCCAAAGGCTACTCAGTTGTTTTCATACCATTTATTGAATAGGCCTTTCTTTACCAATGTGATTTGAGAGGACATCTTATATGCCTGTCTCTTATACACATCTAGATGTGTATAAGAGACAGGCTTCCTTCACAGTCCAACTCTCACATCCATACATGACCACTGGAAAAACCATAGCCTTGACTAGACGGACCTTTGTTGACAAAGTAATGTCTCTGCTTTTTAATATGCTATCTAGGTTGGTCATAACTTTTCTTCCAAGGAATAAGCATCTTTTAATTTCATGGCTGCAATCACTATCTGCCATGATTTTGGAGCTCAGAAAAATAAAGGCAGCCACTGTTTCCCCATCTATTTCCCATGAAGTGATGGGTCCGGATGCCATGATCTTAGTTTTCTGAATGTTGAGCTTTAAGCCAACTTTTTCACGCTCCTCTTTCACTTTCATCCAGAGGCTCTTTAGTTCTTCTTTACTTTCTGCCATATGGGTGGTATCATCTGCATATCTGAGGTTATTGATATTTCTCCCGGCAATCTTGATTCCAGCTTGTGCTTCCCCTCCAGCCCAGCATTTCTCATGATGTACTCTGCATATAAGTTAAATAAGCAGGGTGACAGTATACAGCCTTGATGTACTCCTTCTCTTATTTGGAACCAGTCTGTTGTTCCATGTCCAGTTCTAACTGTTGCTTCCTGACCTGCATATAGGTTTCTCAAGATGCAGGTCAGGTAGTCTGGTATTCCCATCTCTTTCAGAATTTTCCACAGTTTATTGTGATCCACACAATTAAAGGCTTTGGCATAGTCAATAAAGCAGAAATAGATGTTTTTCTGGAACTCTCTTGCTTTTTCGATGATCCAGCAAATGTTAGCAATTTGATCTCTGGTTCCTCTGCCTTTTCTAAAACCAGCTTGAACATCTGGAAGTTCATGGTTCACTTATTGCTGAAGCCTGGCTTGCAGAATTTTGAGCATTACTTTACTAGCGTGTGAGATGAGTGCAATTGTGTGGTAGTTTGAGCATTCTTTGCCATTGCCTTTCTTTGGGATTGGAATGAAAACTGACCTTTTCCAGTCCTGTGGCCACTGTGAGTTTTCCAAATTTGCTGACATATTGAGTGCAGCACTTTCACAGCATCTTTCAGGATTCAAAATAGCTTAATTGGAATTCCTTCACCTCCACTAGCTTTGTTCGTAGTGATGCTTCCTAAGGCTGACTTGACTTCACATTCCAGGATGTCTGGCTCTAAGTGAGTGGAGCAGTGGCTGTGATGGCACAGGAGCGGCCGAGAGGACCTACTCCACATCCAAGGTAAGGAGCAGAGGCTGCACTTTGCTGGAGCGGCCGTGAAGAGATACCCCACGTCCAAGGTAAGAGAAACCCAAGTAAGCCAGTAGGCGCTGAGAGAGGGCATCAGAGGGCAGACAGACTGAAACCACAATCAGAGACAACTAGCCAATCTAATCACACTGACCACAGCCTTGTCTATCTCAGTGAAATTAAGCCATGCCATGTGGGGCCATCCAAGATAGACAGGTCATGGTGGAGAGTTCTGACAGAATGTGGTTCAATGAAGAAGGGAATGGCAAACCACTTCAGTATTCTTGCCTTGAGAACCCCATGAACAATATGAACAGTATGAGAAATGTTAATCAAAGGGAAATGGGCATGTTGTAGTGACTAGTTGGATACCTCCTAAATTTGTGGCATCGGTGACTCTGGGTTTATGGAGTCCAGTCAGAGATGTCAGGCAGGAAGTTTGTTATATGAATTGGGAGTTCAGAGAGCTATGAGCTGCAGATAAAAGTCAGAGAGAGAAAGAACGTGTGTGTATGTGTGTGTATGTGTATGTGTTTGGGGGTGGGTCTTGAGCTTAAAGATGGTACTCAGTACCATAGTAGTGGAGAAGAATGTCCAAGGGAAAAGGCATGGACTTGAGGAAGAAATCCTGAGGTGTCAAACATTTGATGGATGATTAAGTGGAGACCCCTAAAGAGAATGAGAAGAGTTGTAATGCGTCTAAGGAGTACAGTGTTTTAAGGGGGGAGCAGTCAACATGTTCAGTGGTATCAAGAGGTCAAGTAAAAAGAGGATTGAAACTTGACAAAGGGATTTAGACACCTGAAGTTATTTATGACCTTGACAAGAGCAGTTTATGTGGAATGGTGGGCAGAGGCCACAGGAGAGTAGCTTGTAAGTGGGAAGTGGGTAAAGATTGTAAGTGGGAAGTGGGTAAGTGGTAGAGACAATTAGAGGACAAATATCACTTTCCAGGAATTTGGCAGTGGAGGGGATGGGAGAAAGAGATCATGGTGGCTGGAAGATAAAGAGTTAAGAGAGGATTTTTAAATTTAGATTACAGAAACTTAAATGTGTTTTCAAGTTTGGAGAAAAAAAGATATTAGAGAAAAGGATCATGAAGGAGCAGAAAAGAGAGGGAAAGTTTGAAGAGGTGACAGAAGAGGAAGGACTGAGGACTTAGAAGTGTGAACATGGGAGAAAAGCTTACCTTCGAACAGAAGAAAGCATCTCTAAGGCTATAGTAAAGTGGTCAGAGAAGCAGAGGCAAGGAGGAAGAGCTAGGAAGCTGAGAGATATCATTTATCACTTCTATCAGGGGAGTAAGAGCAAGGCTGGTTTTTATAGGCAAGAAAGATGAAAACTCATTAGGAAGCTTGAAGACAAAAAGAAAAGGTTTAGAATAGTGACTAGTGAATGTAAATATTCAAAGAGTTTCTCTGGCCAGTTTCAAAGCAGGCATACTAGGCCTTTTTGAAACTGCCTCTCACTTACAATGTAATGGTTGAACCTTAGCTGCTGGATGAAAAATGGTGGCAAATCTCATCATAGCCATGAAAAAAGATTGCCTGGCAGCACTGATTGCTCGACTGAGCAAAGACCCAGATACAATGAGGCTAATATGGTTTTCTGTTCTTCTTCCAGCTGGACTCAGAGCTGCATCTAAAAACAAAGAAGGTGGACTGTGGATGATCAATTCATCCAGCATTGGGATTCTGTTGGGTGGGTGCAAGGAAAAGAGACAAATGTGAATGAGCCAATACAGGCGACAGAGCAGTCCCACCGATCCACCACACATGGTGGCTTGACTTCGGAGGCAAGGAAGAGAGGCTTGGAAGAGGCTGCTGGAGTGACAGTAAAGGGCTGGATGCCTGGCTGAGGTGAAGAAGAAGCTACATCAGTAGTAAAAGTAAGAAAGAATTCAAAGGACTGGGGCACGTGGTCAGGGGATGTGATCTGAGGGCTGTTTTTGGAAGGGGTTCAGTATCTGAGCTTTTCATATCTCTGCCCATTCATATTGACTGACAACTCCCTCGAGTTATGCCTTAGGTAAAAATGGAAGCATGGAGTATAGAGTGGGGTTGAAAGCTTCAACTCTTTTTGAGATGGAAAGGAGTGATAAACTTGGGAGCGAGGAGAATCATGGAAAAGAACATTTTCAAATGAAAAGGGCATCAGAAGTGACTAATTGAAATGAAAACTTTTGTCTCCTGGACCAGCTGAGAGTTGTATGTGTTTTGGAGCACAGTGACCTTTCCATTTCCTTACAAAGAGATGAGACCACCATGGGGCTTTTCTTATGTGCAATGGCATTAATTGGTCTAAAACTGGCTGTTATCTAATACAAAAATAGTAGCAACAAAGGAAATTGGCCAAATTAACAGAAACCTGAGGGTTCAGTGGAAATGAATTTTACTTTTAATGACCTGGAGCAAAGCTAGATCATAGAAGTCACCAGAGGTTCAAGTGGAAGGTGCTGAAACCAGCTAGTTTGGGGATGTAGTAACCTGGCCTGAATCACTGGCTGTGTGTGTGTGCTTAGTTGCTCAGTCATGTCCGACTCTTTGTGACCCCATGGACTGGAGCCTGCCAGGCTCCTCTGTCCATGGGGATTTTCTAGGCAAGAATACTGGAGTGGATTGCCATACACTCCTCCAGGGGATCTTCCCAACCCAGGGATCAAACCCAGGTCTCCCACACTGCAGGCAGATTATTTATCATCTGAGCCACAAAGCATCACTGGCTGGCCAGCTTCATCTAGCCAAGGACCAGCTCTGAGGCTGCCTGGCTGATTATACTGGCTACAGAACCTTACAGCCCTGACACTATCTGCTTAGTTCTGCTAGGGCTAGCATGATCTGGAGGAATCCGAGGACTGTTGGGAATTATATAGTCAGCCAGCTGCTCGCCTAGTTTTCTCTGAACAGTCCCAGCATCCCATTTCTTTGTGAGCATTTGAGTCTGTTCTGACCTTTAGCTTGTTTCCTGTGACAGATATAATATCATTAATGTACTGGTCCCTCCACCATCCTTCTATCAGCTCTAACAGTGATTCTCAAACTTTAGTCATCAAAGGGAAGCCCTGGGCATCTTGTTAAATGCTGATTCTGATTCAGCAGATCTGAGGTGAGGCCTGAGACACTCCCTGGCATCATGATGCTTCTAGACTGGGAGCCACACTTTGAGTAGTGAGGCTCTCAGCAGAGCTTTCTCTAAGAGACCATCTCTCCTTCACTCCCTCTCCCCTTTTCAGTGAGAATTTACTGAAAGTCTCCCAAAGACAAATCACTGGACTAGGCAGTGGAAGGCAAGAAGAAGATAAAGAGGATACATAATGGAACAAGACATGGTGCTTGCCTACAAGGGAACAGACAATGATACCACATGTAGGTATAATAGAAAGATGGACAGAGGGTTGGGGGAATACAGAGAAGAAACTAAATATGCCAGGGTTTTTAGGAAGGATTGATTCACAGAGGAGGTAACATTAAGATGGAGCTTGAAACCTGAGTTGGAGGGTATTAGGTGAAGAGATGGAGAGACATTCCCAGCAAAGAGAAAATTTTGTGCAAAGGACTAGAAATGGACAGCATGTTTGGACAATGGTGAAAAATCAGGTGTCAGCAGAGTCCTGGGGGAGCAGGCAGGTTGTGAGCAAAATATAAAGTCACAAAAGCTTTTCTACCTTGCTAAGAAAATGCTCAGCAGACCTCTGACTATGAAGCATGTTTCCACTTACCAGTTAGACAAAAGCTCACACAGGTATGGTGGACAGACAATACCTCAGTAACTTCCTATTGATTCCAACTTCCAAAAATGCTCATTCCCCCGGGGCTGGAAAACCCTGGGAGAAAAGGGATGACAGTCAGAAAGGAAGAAACTGAAAAATGGCAAAGCATTTCAAGAGCTACCTTTTGTACCAAATCAATAGGCTAATTTCAAACTAATTTCATTTGTGCATTAAAGCCAGTCACTATGAAAATCCATAAACTTTATGTAACTGAAATAAATTGACAGATTTTCTTTAAAGACTGTACATAATCATGCCTTTAACCAATTTATATGACTAGCTTCCATTTCCCATCATGTCCTCCCCTGCCCCCAGCACAGTCAGTTTCCCTCTCTTTAATGAACAGGCTCAGATCTGCTAGGATTCTCTGATTTACTAGGGTATGAACAGCAGGGAAAATGAAGGAAGGAAAGAGGGAAGTGAGGGAGTGGGAGAGGGAAGGAAGGAAAGAGGAAAAGAGGGAGAGATGGAAGGAGAAAGAAAGAACAGAAGGAAGAGGAAAGAAGGAGAGAACAAAGAAACCAAAAGAAAAAACATTTCAAAAGGCAAGGCACTCAGGTATCTATCACTATGTGCAAAACTAGAACTGTGTAGAACATTCTTACACTCATTTTACAGAGTATACAATAGCTAACCATTATTTTTAATTGCAAATGGAAGGGTGGCATAATCTTTTCCTTGCTTAGGGCCTTTTAAGCTCATAATCAGGCCCTGTTCTGGCAAATCTCACCACCTGGAGTGTGAGTGTATGAGGTGCAGGTGTGATGATGAGCTGGCCCGAATGGCCCCAGCCCTCAGTTGTATTTATCCATTGGCATTCAGTTTTGCCCCCACAATAAACCTACCCATCAGGATGAACGACTCTGCCTTTACTTACAAGTGAATTTTATTGGATTTAGTTGCATTTGGGCACACTCCTTTATTTTTCTCCTGGCTGCATGGGGCTAAATAATTGACTTGATTAAGTCTTGCATTGTTGACCAATTTATTTGAGCATAATGAAGCCATCCCACATCCACAGAAGAAGTGAGCAGGTATGTAATGAGCTTCCAATCCATTACCCTAAAGGGCTGTGAGGATGCCGAGTAGCACCCCTCGAATTCATTATTGGGCCCAGGTGATTCACGCATGGTTACCTGTAGAATCTGGAACGCCTGTGCTTCTTGGAGAATAGCAAGGCTGACAGGAGAATGGGCAAAGAAGGAAATTTGGTGGAGCCTGACTAAAAAGTTTCCTGTCCAGCCTCACTAAAACGTCTTCTTTCATTAAGAGATGTATCCGTTTCCAAACACTAACATGCCTGTGTGTAGCTGAGCTTTGTATTGTATTGTGAAAATCCTCTATACTCTTGATGTTCTTGGCATATTGTCATGTCTGTTGTAGACCCTTATGATGGCTAAGATGTATTTCATGTAAAACTGAGAGTATGGTGTCAGTGGAGAAAAGAAAGCAAACTGTCAACCAGTTGAAACCAAACTGTCAAACAATTAATTTATCTTTTACAGCAAAATTGCCTTACAGCCAATTAGTTATGCAGCAAAATGTTTGCAGCAAAGATGTCTACAGTAAAGATGCTTATGGAAAAAATACCAGACACATGGAAAGGTATGTATATTTTAAGTGAATTTTATTTGAACCCACCTGCCAATGCAGGAGATGAGGTTTGATCCCTGAGTTGGGAAGATTCCCTGGAGTAGGAAATGGCAATCCACTCCAGTATTCTTTCCTAGAGAATCCCATGGACAGAGGAGCCTGGAGGACTACAGTCCATGGGGGCCACAAAGAGTCAGATATGACTGAGCACAGTGCAATCTTATTTGAAGTGTGATGGAAAAGCAGTGGGGGCTCTAACCATGGGGGGAAAATTAACTGGTTTAGCTATTAAAATATCTCTGGCTGCTCTGGGAGAATGCACTGGAAGGACAGGGCATGGATGTGGAGTGGCTGTCACAATAATCCAAACACAAGATGTATTGGTCACTGGTGTTAAATGAATCTTTTGGGTTATGCCTCTATTAAACAGTTGATTTTCTTTAGCTTCTCTCTGATTCTCTTCCTTCACTATCCAATTTCTCCTCACCCTTTTCATTATCCAGTTCTGCAAGTGAGCCAGAGCTTCTCTTTCTTGGGAAGTCTGGGCAACTGAATGTGAGAGAATTGTGGAATAAGGGTGACTGAAGGAAGGAGGGAATGGATGAGTGGATGGAGAGCTGTAATGGCCAATGTCATTCTTTTATGGCCCCAATGCCCAGTGGAGGTCCTTGAGGTAAATTGGGTCCTCAAGGAACAATGACTGAATGGATGAAGGAAGAAGATGGTAAGTCAGTCAGGTAATCTCCAAAATTAGCAATCATGGATCCTGTGGATTTTGTGATGAAGGGATTATAAACTTTGAATTAGAATATACATCTCTCATAATGGATTGCAGAACAGGAATTTAGGAACAATCTTTAGATAAGGTAAGCTCCACTTGGAGAAAATAGCTTTGCTATTTCTAGAAAGAATTGACTGAGAACAAAGAACCCATGCTCATTGGTGATGATATGGCAAACGTGATGGATTTGGATCAGTTGTAAATAAATTCTCAATGTCCCAAACAATTCAGCAACCTCCTTGCCAAGCTTTTTCCATCTCAGTAAGCTGAACCACCTTTCATCCAGCTTTCCAAGCCAGAAGTGAGTGAGTGAATGAAAGTCACTCAGTCGTGTCTGACTCTTTGAAACCCCGTGGACTACACAGTCCACAGAATTCTCCAGGCCAGAATACTGCAGTAGATAGCCTTTCTCTTCTCCAGGGGATCTTCCCAACCCTGGAATCAAACCCAGGTCTTCCACATTGCAGGTGGATTCTTTACCAGCTGAGCGACAAAGGAGGCCCTCCCAAGCCAGAAACCTGTCAGTTATTCTAGATTCCCTTCTCTCCCTCAGTTACTGCACCTAATAAATCTCCAAGTCACACCAATTTTACCTCTTACACATCTCTCTAATCTGCTCATTCTCACTGTGGCTACTGATGCCAGCTTATTCCAGGCTGCTATTATATCTTGCCTAGACATCTGAGAATGTCTTCTAATCTCTCCGCTTCCACTGTTGTACCTCTATCATCCATTTGCCACCTAGCCAAGTGATCTTTTTTTTTAAAGAACAGTTCAGATCATTTATTTTCCATGCTTAAAATCCTCCAATGACTAACTCTCTAGCTTCATGTCACATCTGTCTTCTTTCTGCATTCTCTTCTCCTGCCATATTAGAGTTCTTTCAGATTCTTTTGCTGCAATCTAGGCCTTCACATGCTTGGTACATTCTCTCTAATGCGCTATTTACCTCTCCCCACATCTACTGCTCAGGGGTCAGGCAGGGGGTGCTAGTGTTAGAAGAGATTACCCAAGGAAGTAAGTCAGGCACAAATTCTCAGTCTCTCCCCCTGCTACCAGTCACAGATCTACACACAGCAGTTTTTCTTCTTGGCCTGAAGTCAGGCAAGGAAAGACGGGGAGGAAAAGGAGGATCAGACCATTCAAGTCCATCTAGGACCATCTGGTCTCTTCTCACCTAATTTTACCTCTTTTCCTGGTTCTGTAATAGGACTGCTGCTGCTGCTGCTGCTGCTAAGTCACTTCACTCGTGTCTGACCCTGTGCAACCCCATAGACGGCAGCCCACCAGGCTCCCCCATCCCTGGGATTCTCTAGGCAAGAATACTGGAGTGGGTTGCCATTTCCCACTACTACTACTACTACTACTAAGTCGCTTCAGTCGTGTCCGACTCTGTGCAACCCCATAGATGGCAGTCCACCAGGCTCCCCCATCCCTGGGATTCTCAAGGCAAGAACGCTGGAATGGGTTGCCATTTCCTTCTCCAATGTATGAAAGTGAAAAGCGAAAGTGAAGTCGCTCAGTCGTGTCCAACCCTCAGTGACCCCATGGACTGCAGCCTTCCAGGCTCCTCCGCCCATGGGATTTTCCAGGCAAGAGTACTAGAGTGGGGTGCCATTGAGGGGTCAATCTGAGCCAAAATAGTAACCTCTCATGTAAATGGAAGTAAGGGGAAGCATTGTCTAAGATGATTTACTTCTGACCAGCCATTTCAGCCAGAGCACCGGAGAATGCCTGGGCCAAAGGCAAACAGGGCAATACAAACACGATCAATATTCTGTATGGCTTTAAAGGCCATGCTAGGGCTCAAGTCACTTCTGATAACACAGTTTAAAATAATACACACTCCCCAAGTCTCCCTGGCAATCCAATTGCCTTGGACACACAATGATGCAAGGAATGACACACACAGCTAATGGTTGCTGCTTATCCTTATTGAATGAAAAGCTTCACTCATCAAGATTTGGAAAATTCTGATCACTTTTTTTTTTTAATATCTCTGCCTGGTAATTCTATTCTTATGCCAAGAGCCAGCAGCAGCCCTGTGTCCCTCCCTAACTGACTCAGAGGCACTTTCTAGTCTGGATTTTGCTATTGTCTAATTGGCTATTAACATTTGACCCCAGGCTGCTGTTTGTAGCACATCAGGAGACAAACATATCGAAAGTGCAGAGTCTATGAACTTTTTCCCTTATCAGTCCCATCCAAAAGCAGACTGAGCTAAGAGCCTGAGGTATGTGCAGAAAGTCCTTCTCTTCTCACAAATAATGCTCACTGACTTGTGAACTTGCCCAGGGCTAGATTAAGGAAGGAAGCTTAGGTTTCCTTTCTGTAGCCTCCACCTTCCCCCTCCAATCCCATCCCCAAGATCAACAGGTGTGGTCCATGGCTTGATTTTGACTGAAACACCACATGTAGAGAGTAAATGTACACTTTCACTATCCCCTCATGATCAGAATGCATGCCCTCCTTTTTTTTTGCCTTATCCTCAATAGCTCTCATCTGAGCAAATGGCTTTTGCTTGAACTTTAATAGGAGTAAAGCCTTGGAACCGTGTAGTAATTAAATTCAGGAGCCATGTTATAAAATCCTAAGAAAGCCTGAAGGCAGCAGTGGAGTGAAGGCCAGCAAGGCTGGGCTCTGGTTGGTGGGTTAGCAAACACATTAAATGTGTCATCCTTTGGTCACATGCTGCACACATGCCACGCTTTGCTGGCACATTCACAGTGCTTCCTATACCAAGTTTTCAGCATAGTCCCAAGGACAGATGTAAGTTAAGACGTTTGATTTCTGGAGCTAGATCTCCAGGAAACAATATACCAGTCTTATCATTCCTTGGTTCTGTGACTTTGGGCAAGTTACTTAACTGTTCTGAGCTTTGGTTTCTTCATTATGTGTAATATCATCTTGCCCAGTGGTGTTGTAAGAAGTAAATGAGATAATCCCTGCAAAGCACTCAGAATACCTCCTGACTCTTAGTGTGCCAAACGTGTGGTTTATGACTATTGTTTTTATTATGAAAACAGATGTTGAAAAGGAACCTCTAACACGAACTGCAAGTATACTTGCTCAAGGATGTCTGGCAGACTCTAGAACCTTCTTTGTCCCCCAGGTACTGCAGCTACCCATTTGCTCTACCCCCTAGACCTCCTTTCTAGCCAAGACCCCCAGACATCCAGGCTACTTCTAATCCTGACTCAATACTCCAGCCTCATCTTGAAACAGTGCCACTGTTCTGTGAGGTAGAAAACAAGGAACTACATATTAAAGGATTTCAGAGATGACATCAGTTTTTACTAGGAAAAAAAATAAAATTTCAGCCAAAGTCTTTTTATATGCAAATATGTATTGCATTACATGAGCTATAGGGCTTCACTGATAGCTCAGTTGGTAAAGAATCCACCTGCAACAGGAGACCCCAGTTTGATTCCTGGGTCAGGAAGATCCTCTGGAGAAGGGATAGGCTACCCACTCCAGTATTCTTGGGCTTCTCTTATGTTTCAGCTGGTAAAGAATCTGCCTGCAATGTGGGAAACCACAGTTCGATCCCTAGATTGGGAAGATCCCCTGGAGAAGGGAAAGGCTACTGGAAAAGACCCCGATACTAGGAAAGATTAAAGGCAGGAGGAGAAGGGGACGACAGAGGATGAAATGTTTGGATGGCATCACCGACTCAATGGACATGGGTTTGGGTGCACTCCAGGAGTTGGTGATGGACAGGGAGNGTTCGATCCCTAGATTGGGAAGATCCCCTGGAGAAGGGAAAGGCTACTGGAAAAGACCCCGATACTAGGAAAGATTAAAGGCAGGAGGAGAAGGGGACGACAGAGGATGAAATGTTTGGATGGCATCACCGACTCAATGGACATGGGTTTGGGTGCACTCCAGGAGTTGGTGATGGACAGGGAGGCCTGGCGTGCTGTGCTTCATGGGGTTGCAAAGAGTTGGACATGACTGAGAGACTGAACTGAACTGAACTTAGTTCCATGGACTGTATAGTCCATGGGGTCACAAAGAGTTGGATATGACTGAGAGCGACTTTCACTTTCACTTTTACACGGGCTATATAATAATTGCCTGGGCCCTAGCCATTGCCACATATTTTCTACATTACCCTTTAAGTAGAGTATAGCAATGTAGTAAACATTTTGTATTATTCTCTATTTCTGTTATTATTCAGTTTGATTCCTGTAGTACTTGATATTAGTTATCTTCACTAAATTTTCCCTTTAAAAATGGTCTATAACGTTTCATGTATAAATTGTTGTTTTATTTATTTTCTCTTTCCAGAAAATTATCTTTATCTTTTAGCATTTTCATATTATCTGTGGACTTATTATTTTTAGCCTTCAGAGTCAAGTCAATGTGGAAATATACATTTTTAATGAATATCTATTGAGTACTATATCAGTCAGAATATTTCATATTATACTGCAGTAATCAATAATGCCCCACAAACTTGGTGGCTTATTTTAAACAAAGAGTTGTTTCTTATTCAGACTGCCTATTCATTGCTAGAAGGCTGGAAGCTTGCTCCATGCCTCTTCACCTTAGAATGTAAGCTGACATATTGGCCATCAACTTGAATGCAGCTGATCACTGTGACAGAGGGAAGAACAACTCCAGAGCATTTCACACTGGAGCTTAGACCCTCTCTGCAAGAGAAACATGACACTTTCATTCAAACCTCTTTGGTCAGAGACTTCTCTGGCAGTCCAGTGGTTAATACTCTGGGCTTCTGCTGCAGGAGGCACAGGTTCAATCTCTGGCCGGGGAACTAAGTTCTCACATGCTGCATGATGTAGCCAAACAAACAACACCTCCTCCAAAACAACAACAAAAACTCTTTGATCAGAACTATTAACGTGGCCATACTACACTGCTTAAAAGGCAAAGAAAAGCATTCCTCCCATGTGTCCTGAATAGAGAGCTAGAAGCTGGTGAACAGCATTAATGAGTACTTACCATGTAGCAGACACTGTCAGAGATGCGGATACGTGAGTGAAAGGGTGGATAAGGTCTCTGCTTTCACAGAGCTCACCTCTTCTTATGTATATGTGTGTGGGTGTGACATAACTGACATTGAAAACTAACTACAAATGTGATGAGGGTTATGGAGGGAAGATACAGGATGCTATGGGGTATATACGGAGAAGGCAATGGCACCCCACTCCAGTACTCTTGCCTGGAAAATCCCATGGACAGAGGAGCCAGGTAGGCTGCAGTCCATGGGGTCGCTAAGAGTCAGACATGACTGAGCAACTTCATTTTCACTTTTCACTTTCATGCATTGGAGAAGGAAATGGCAACCCACTCCAGTGTTCTTGCCTGGAGAATCCCAGGGACGGCGGAGCCTGGTGGGCTGCCATCTATGGGGTCGCACATAGTTGGACACAACTGAAGTGACTCAGCAGCAGCAGCAGCATGGGGTATATGACAATCGAGTTAATCTGGTCTCAGGGGAAAAGGAGCCCCCCAGCCAACCCTAGGAAATTCACAGTGAGCCTACATGGAGGGACTGGCTTTATTAGGATGTATTCCTCAACTTGCTCATGCCTGCCAGGTTTTGGCTCCTTGCTGGAGTGTCAGACTGTTCCTCCTTATCATTCTGACTCAATTCACATCTAGCAGGCCTGCTTCCATTGTAGCAGTAATTTGCTCCAGTGGGCATTGGGCACAGATATCATGACAGGGGGACAGTGGGAACTGCAAACCTGAATACATAGATCCACTCACTAGCTATGTGACCTTGAACAAGTTACCTCACCTTTGAAGCCTCGGTATTTTCATTCATTAAATGAGGGTAATTCGTAGTCCCTGTCAGCCAGTCCAGTATCTGCACATTGTCTGACCATGGCCATGTTCATGTACATAGCCTTTGCAGAGAGGCTCACCTTGGGAGCTGGGTGACTACCCCCAAGGAAATGCCTGCAAGCACCTCCCCAAGGGGCTCTCAGTTGAGGGTGATACAACCCCTTGTTTTTGCTCTTGTTCAGTCACCCAGTCATGTCCGACTCCTTGTGACCCCATGAACTGCAGCACGCCAGGTCTGCCTGTCCCTCACCATCTCCTAAAGTTTTCCCAAGTTCATATCCGTTGCATTGGTGATGCCATCCAGCCATCTCATCCTCTGACACCCTCTTCAGGCATCAACCCCTTAGAGGCATTAAAAATGAGGGGATGTTTTTGTTTGTCACAATGCCTGAAGGAGAAAGACTGGAATTTGGGAGGCTGAGCACCTTGCTTTATTAATAATATGGGAAGCATTGTCCTGCACAACAAATAATTCTTCCATCCAAAATCCCAAGAGTGATCTGTTTGGGAAAACTGTACATCACATTTTAGTCATTTTACAGTGACTGTGGAAGCTGACCTCCTGCCATCCTGCTAGGCATGCCTTCAACAACTTCAGGAAAGGATTTTGCCTGAAATGTGCAAAGTATCCACGTAGCTCTTAATGATGTAACTTGAAAAGTGTAATAATTAGGATTACTTAGGCTTTGCTAAAGGAAAAGGCAATGGCAACCCACTCCAGTACTCTTGCCTGGAAAATCCCATGGACGGAGGAGCCTAGTGGGCTGCCGTCTATGGGGTTGCACAGAGTCGGACACGACTGAAGTGACTTAGCAGCTGCAGCAACAGGCTTTGCTAAAGCAACAATTTCTACATTTCAGTGGCTTGAAACAGCCAAGTTTTATTTCTTACTCACGTTACATACACAATGTCAGTTGAAACTGCTGCCCTGTTCTTTAAAATCATTCCAGGTCCCAGTGTAGAAGTAAGCAGACAAATGAAAAAGGAAAAGATCAAGTGGAGTTAACTGCCCTCTAAAGAATTCTGACAGACTGAGGAGGGGCTGAGGAAGCTAACTTTAAATGTGACCTTCACGGGAGGGTTCTCTAAGGAGAAGCCATTTGAGTAGGGTGACCCAGACAGAGTAGACTGCAAGTGCAAGGTCCTTGCCAGACTGAGCAGCAACAAAGGGGCTGGGGTGGCAGGAGAGGAGGCAACAGGAAGGCAGGCAGCCGAACAGAGGGGTCCAGAGCATGGAGGGCCTTGCAGGCCCCTGTAAGGCCTTGGGGGCCTACTCCAAACAAGATGCCACCATTGTATGACTTTGGGCCAAGAATGGATATGATCTGACTCGTGTTTTTCTAAGGTCACTTTAGTTGCTGTGGAAGACTAGACAGTAGCTATGGTCCAGGGGAAGCTCTTTCTGCATTATGCTCCCGCGAGTGGCTGAGCGGCTGGGAGAAGGCTGTTCTGATACAGAGAGACAGCTTTCTTTATTCTTCTAATGGTCTCTCTTTCTCCAAGCTCTTTTATTGGCTCAGGAGTGAAAGAGGACCGGGCAGATGACATCTGCCCTTCCCAGAGAAGTCTTAGTTATGACTCTTAAGACTGTGGAGCGAGGCAGCAGGGGTCACCTGATATAGTTGAAGCTGCAGCCCTGGCCTCTGACCCTGTTCTGCTGTGCTTTGCTGCACTATCCCACACAAGTTCTTGCCCCTCTGAGGATCCGTTTGGTCATCCCTGCCATGATTGTAGGGTTGAATAAGCTTTGTATACTCAGCAGGGCTGTGTCCTGTGCCATGTCTGTACCACCACTGACGACTGGGTTTCTATTCCCAGCCTCTGTACATTTGAGCAAGTTAGGTGCTCTGAAGATCTGGGTCCTGATTGAGGTGAAGCCACTCCAGAGACTACAGCAGGCTGTAGCCCCAGATTTTCTGGGAATGCTTTCTCCCAGAGAAGATTGATTTGGAGACCAAAAATACCTACAGGCTACTAATGAGGTTTAAAATGCTAATTTATAATAATAGCCAGTGAATTTTATTGACTGCTTACTGTGTCCCAGACACTGTCTTAAGAGCTCATAAACCAGAGCTTTAATTCCAAAATTAATACATGAAATGAAATATAGAGGAAATACCTGGAAGAACAAATTAGAGAAAATTAAATGAAAATGATTGCCCGTGAACTGTGTTCCATCCATCTGGAACCATTAATTTTTCCACGATCATTTCCTTGGTGCCAACTCTGGGCCTGGCATCTTGGATGTCATCCCTATACCCACGGCTTCACTGGAAAATATTAGCAGTGACCTGGCATATTGGAGATGAGTTACTCAGGTTGTCCCTTTGACAGTGTGTCTGGACCTGTGCCCTGGTTATGAATCAGCCTTAGTCTCTTCCAAAAGTCTCTGCTGACTGGCCACCTTCCCAAACTTCTCTGCTCCCTACGAGTGGATGATACGAAAAGAGCCAGCAAGGCATTGGAAGGTCACAGGTGTCCTGTCCTTGCCCACTACTGCTAGCGCAGCCATCCATTTCCTCGTAAGGACTGGTAGACAAGGGTCATACTTCAGTTTCTCTAAAGCATTCAGGCCTGGGACAGTGCGTCTGGGAAGATTCCTGAGAAGTGGTACAAAACCTGAGGGTCACACTGACTTGAAGTACCCAGGCAGAAAGTGGTGAGGCTGCAGCCGTCAATAACACACAGGAGGATGAGGGGCAGGTGAGAAGCACCCTGGCCTGGCTGCAGGCAGAAAACAGACCTGCTTGTGACACTGCCCTCTCCCATGGCTATCACAACCCTCTCCTACTGAAAGAAACCTTCTTTCAAGGCTCTCCAATCTTCCTTCAAAGTTTGACACTGTGGAGGAAAGAGTAACTGACCTTAAGGTTTCTGTGACAGAAAGAACCAAAGCAAAGGAGAAATTAGTAGTTGATAAGTTCAGAGACTGCAAAGAATGGGAAAGACTGGTTTGAAACAGGTCGCCTGCTGAGTGTCAGTGGTGGTTCAGTTCAGTTCAGTTCAGTCACTCAGTCGTGTCCGACTCTTTGCGACCCCATGAATCACAGCACAACAGGCCTCCCTGTCCATCACCAACTCCCGGAGTTCACTCAAACTCATGTCCATCAAGTCAGTGATGCCGTCCAGCCATCTCATCCACTGTCGTCCCCTTCTCCTCCTGCCCCAAATTCCTCACAGCATCAGGGTCTTTTTGAATGAGTCAACTCTTCACAAGAGGTGACCAAAGTATTGGAGTTTCAGCTTTAGCATCAGTCTTTCCAATGAACACCCAGGACTGATCTCCTTTAGAATGAACTGGTTGGATCTCCTTGCAGTCAAAGGGACTCTCAAGAGTCTTCTCCAACACCACCGTTCAAAAGCATCAATTCTTCGGTGCTCAGCTTTCTTCACAGTCCAACTCTCACATCCATACATGACCACTGGAAAAACCATAGCCTTGACTAGACGGACCTTTGTGGGTAAAGTGATGTCTCTGCTTTTTAATATGCTATCTAGGTTGGTCATAACTTTCCTTCCAAGGAGTAAGCGTCTTTTAATTTCATGGCTGCAGTCACCATCTGCAGTGATTTTGGAGCCCCCCATAATAAAGTCTGACACTGTTTCCATTGTTTTCCCATCTATTTCCCATGAAGTGATGGGACCAGATGCCATGATTTTCGTTTTCTGAATGTTGAGCTTTAAGCCAACTTTTTCACTCTCCTCTTTCACTTTCATCAAGAGGCTTTTTTAGTTCTTCTTCACTTTCTGCCATAAGGGAAGTGTCATCTGCATATCTGAGGTTATTGATATTTCTCCCAGCAATCTTGATTCCAACTTGTGCTTCTTCTAGCCCAGCGTTTCTCATGATGTACTCTGCATATAAGTTAAACAAGCAGGGTGACAATATGCAGCCTTGACGTACTCCTTTTCCTATTTGGAACCAGTCTGTTGTTCCATGTCCAGTTTTAACTGTTGCTTCCTGACCTGCATATAGCTTTCTCAAGAGGCAGGTAAGGTGGTCTGGTATTCCTATCTCTTTCAGAATTTTCCACAGTTTATTGTGATCCACACAGTCAAAGGCTTTGGCATAGTCATTAAAGCAGAAATAGACGTTTTTCTGGAACTCTCTTGCTTTTTCGATGATCCAATGGATGTTGGCAATTTGATCTCTGGTTCCTCTGCCTTTTCTAAAACCAGCTTGAACATCTGGAAGTTCACGGTTCACGTATTGCTGAATTCACTTATTGCAGAATTTTGCGCATTACTTTACTAGCATGTGAGATGAGTGCAATTGTGCGGTAGTTTGAGCATTCTTTGGCATTGCCTTTCTTTGGGATTGGAAGGAAAACTGATCTTTCCAGTCCTGTGGCCACTGCTGAGTTTTCCAAATTTGCTGACTTATTGAGTGCAGCACTTTCACAGCATCATCTTTCAGGATTTGAAGTAGCTCAACTGGAATTCCATCACCTCCACCAGCTTTGTTTGTAGTGGTGCTTACTAAGGCCGACTTGACTTCACATTCCAGGATGTCTGGCTCTAGGTGGGTGATCACACCATCATGATTATCTTGGTCATGAAGATCACTTTTGTACAGTTCTTCTGTGTATTTTTCAGGGGTGGTTAATGAAGTAGTTCATTGAGCTGCATGCTATTCATCTATGGCCAAAGCCAGCCCCTGGCCATGTTTCTCTCTGGGGGCCCTAACCCTCTGTTGAGTTGTTCCTTACAGAGGACTTACCAGGCTTCTTCCCACTCACACCACCCATAGGACCAAGGCCAGTAGGGAGAAAGCCTGAGCCCATCGTTGCTGCTTCTGAACTAACCTCACTGGGATGGATGCAGTGGAAGATCAGCCCAGATGGGGTAAAGGTAAGAACACCAAGCCAAGGGCATGAGGTGGGGTCAAATCTGATTCCGCTCCCCATCTGGTTATGTGGCTTTGGACCAGTCCCTGCCCCATCTTGATGCTTTCTTGCCTTTATTGGTACACTAGGGGTGATAGACGGAGTGGCATCTGAGGGTTTGCCAATTTTCCATCTGGGATGCCAGGATGCTAGGAATTAGGGACTTGCTTATCCACTTTACCACATGCCACCCACACCCATATCCAAGGCCAGAAAGCTCAGGTGGACTGGCTTCTAGGCCTTCTGCAGATAAAATCTCCTTGGTGGGTTCCCATCAACCTACAATTCTATAAAGGTCCAAGGGAAAGCATTTAATCCTTGCCAAATGGGTTGATCTTTTCATTGCTAAGTCCTGGGAATTTCCCCCAAAGGCCTGTAAAAGCTGCTAAAATCATCCTATTACTTTTGGGTGTAAGAAAATGAACAAAATTGTTGCTTTTACTCTGCAGACTATTTAACTGAAGTAACTCCTTGGCAGAGACAGCTTTGGGACTGGGGCCAGGTTGGGAGCCTTGTGGGGTTTGACAACTGATGAGGCCTTTGGAATAAGGGGTGGCTCTTCCTGTGGCAAGGCACCCATTTCCCTCTGCTGGGCAGTGCCATGCAGCAGACCACATTAGAAGCTGAAGACTCAGTGTGGGCCCTTTCTCTCCTGGTGGCTGTGCCCAGGTTACCCCACAGATACCTTGCACTCCAGTGTGGCAGACCTCACCCCATCAACTCATTCTTGCTTTTCTGTTCCTCCAGGACTTCCCATCCTCAGGGTGGTGGCTTCATTTTCTTGGGAGACTCAAGGCAGCCATCCTGAGAACCACCTTCCTTCTGACTCTCATTCTGTGTGTTTGGGGGACAAACCTTACCTATTCAATCTCTTTGAGTGTGTCAGAAATCTGTCCTCTCTTTTCCAACCCCACTGCTGGGGCATCAGCTCAGACTCTCCTCAACTCTTGCTGAAAGCCTTTGAATAGAACTCTATTTTCTCTGCAAATGATCTTTTCTCTAAACTGTCATTTTCAAAACATAGGTCTTTGTGATGGTCACAATGCTGCCTACCCCTATGCAATTCAGTTTCCTTGGCTCCAAGGCACATGCTGAATAACTTACTTGACGACGTGGCTGTCAGATCCCCACAGGATGGTCCTATCCTAGTTGTTGTCCATCCTCCACTCCCACTTTATCCTTAGTGTTCATCCTGCTGCCTGAATGGACTCTGCCTCCCATCACTGTTTGCTCTTGCTTACACAGTCCTCTGTGCATGGAGTACCCCGAGTCAGATCTCCACCCATCTAAAAGAATTACTTCTCACAAGACTCAGCTCCAGTGCCACCTCCTCCAGGACACCTTGTTGGATGGCAATCCCTTCGGCTATTTGGCTGCCAGGGTAACTTGGAGCTCTGAGAAACTACCAGTAATTTCTATGTAATACCTCCAAATTTCCAACATCAACAGGGCAAGAATTAGGCATAACTTATGGCCAGGCACCCTGCAGAACAACCAATAGACACTCTGCAAATGGCTGTGGCATTGAAGTGAACCAAAATGCTCCAAAGAAGAACCCACACTAGCCTTTTCCCCTACACCACTTCAACCTGGGACCAGTTCCTGGATGGAAGACTAACAAGCAGGCAGGTGCAACCTTGGCAACCACATAAATGTGTGGGAGACTTTGCCAAATCTCTGCCTAGTCAGTCTATTTACACAGGTAGCTGGGCTCTGCCTGCAGATGAAGCTGCAGTGTGGGCAGAGAATTACTCATCCGTTCAAGACACAGCCGGGATTCTTCCAGACCAGAGAGCTGCGCTTGGCAGGGGTACAAATAGCCTCAATTTCCGGATCTTTAATGACTTGGCCTGAGTAATAGCTTAGACCTGCCTCCTAGCTGCCTGCAATGAGGGCCCAAAAGCCTCACACATTATGTCTGGAATGAGACTTGTCCTCAGAATTAAACCTAAATCCACAAAGCTCCAGTCAGGGGCCTGACAAATAGGCAGAGCCTTGGGACTCCTTGGGAGAGAGAACATTGCTGAGTTGAAGGCCCGACTAAATGAGGTGGAGAAGCCCTGGGTGGCCTTTTGGGCTGCTTTGCTGCTTCTCAGGGAGCCTGTCGTGGTAACGTGAGGGTGGCATGGTTCAGACTGCCACATTAAAAGGGCCACAGCAAGCACAGCTGGGTCTCAACTTCCTACTGAGGGTTTCAGGGTTCTCGTGCTCTAACAGCTGCACTTTTCAATGTCTATAGGCATCTAAGTGAATTACAGGACAGAAATCCGAGTAAGCCATTTTAAAAAAGGTTCCTAGTCCCAGAGACCCGATGTCTATTCTGTCACTGGACACAACTAAAAGACCAAGGGACTCTGGTCATGGCCCTAGCAACCATGGAGATAGCTGACAGATAAGCCACAGAGACGATAGTGAGGTCACAGTGGCATGCAACCCAGGAGCTCCAAGGTCAGCAAAGCTGCCCTCTTTCCTCCACTCCCCACCCCGAGCCTTGAGACCAATATTGGAGTCTCAGTTCTGCCATTCTGTTCAGTTCAGTTGCTCTGTCGTGTCCAACTCTTTGCGACCCCATGGATGGCAGCATCCCAGTCCATGCATTTGTGAATTAGTCACTTCCTCACTTGAACAAAATGAACCTACTCTATGCTCCTCCCTTCCACCACACGTAGATCAAATGCTCAGTAATAACTGAGAGACTGAAGAATGCATACTCACTCCCATGAAGGCAGAATTAAATCCATCCTATTAGCTGGTTTGTAGTATCTTCTCTATTTTCAAAATCAAATTCATCTTCTCCTCCCTAACTTTTGACTTCACGTTCTCCCTTGTATTAGGGAATGACAATATTCAACCAGTTATTAAAGCCAGTAACTTATGATTCCACTATGACGTCTTACTCTTTCTCCTATTTTTCATCCATTCCGTCGTCACTTACTTTTGAGTCTCCCTCCCAAATCCCTCTCTAATATATCAGCTTTTCCCTTACTTCACCATTATTACCCTAGTCTGAGCAAATATAAACTCTGGCTTAAACTATAACATTATTCCCCTAATTGGCCTTATTACCTTTACTCTTATTCCATCAAAACCATTCTCCCTTCAGGAGCTTATGTGAAGTTTCTAAAGTGCACACTTATTACTCCTCTGCTTAACATACCTTAGGGAGTCTCCAGGGCCCTGAAGTCCCAAATCCTGGCCATGACCTGCAGAACAGTCTTATACGAGGTTGCCTTAAAATAAAATAAAAAAAAAAACCCTGAAGCAAAGTTTGCCTCCTAAGATTTTATTTAGAATTTCTGTCCCAGGACAGGAGGAGTGAAGGAAAAAAGTAAAGTGAGATTTAAAAAAGGAATGAAAACAAAGAGCAAGTGGTAAATTGTGTAGCTGGCCACAGTTTCAAAATCGATTCAGCCAGCTGTTGAGTCACATGAACAGGTGGAATGAAATGGAGCCACCTTGCCTTAACATGGTCATCCTATCCCCTCATGCTTAGTGTTGAAGATCCAACTCAGAAGCTGTTACCTCACCTGTATTTCCAAGTTGTGTCATCTGGCCCCTCAAGCATCCCTCACTTATAGAAGTGAGACCCCATGTTCAATGAGGCAATTCCTCTGAGCCTAGAAGCTTCTACTCAGTCCAG
This sequence comes from Oreotragus oreotragus, assembly GCA_006410675.1. Lineage (NCBI taxonomy): Eukaryota > Metazoa > Chordata > Mammalia > Artiodactyla > Bovidae > Oreotragus > Oreotragus oreotragus. The sequence continues at coordinate 48,332 of SJYX01021814.1, read as the reverse complement.
TTTTATCAGGCCTGGGCAGTACCATGGTCGACTCAATGGAGATATTATGGAACCTAGCCCTTATCCTGGAAGAGGGGGTGAGCAAAACTGCTGGCAATGCTAGGTGAAAAGGCAATAGCAGTGGCAAATGGGGTTTTCATTGAGAAAATAACCTTGGGTCTTGAAGGCCTGTGGGGCTGAGTAAAGCTAGGGTGGCAAATAACTTGAATCTAAAACAGAGAGCCTGACTAGACCAGCATTATCTGGTGACATGCTCCTTGCATTCTTCACTTCAGCTATACAGAACTTCTTATAATTCTCTAGAACAGCACTGTTCATGTATGTATATGCCTCGGTTCAGTTCAGTCGCTCAGTCGTGTCTGACTCTTTGCAACCCCATGAATCGTAGCATGCCAGGCCTCCCTGTCCATCACCAACTCCTGGAGTTCACTCAGACTCACGTCCATCGAGTCAGTGATGCCATCCAGCCATCTCATCCTCTGTCGTCCCCTTCTCCTCCTGCCCCCAATCTCTCCCAGCATCAGGGTCTTTTCCAATGAGTCAATTCTTCACATGAGGTGGCCAAAGTACTGGAGTTTCAGCTTTAGCATCATTCCTTCCAAAGAAATCCCAGGGCTGATCTCCTTCAGAATGGACTGGTTGGATCTCCTTGCAGTCAAAGGGACTCTCAAGAGTCTTCTCCAACACCACCGTTCAAAACCATCAATTCTTTGGCGCTCAGCTTTCTTCACAGTCCAACTCTCACATCCACACATGACCACTGGAAAAACCATAGCCTTGACTAGACAGACCTTAGTCGGCAAACTAATGTCTCTGCTTTTCAATATGCTATCTAGGTTGGTCATAACTTTTCTTCCAAGGAGTAAGCGTCTTTTAATTTCATGGCTGCAGTCACCATCTGCAGTGATTCTGGAGCCCCCCAAAATAAAGTCTGACACTGTTTCCACTGTTTCCCCATCTATCTGCCATGAAGTGATGGGACCAGATGCCATGATCTTCATTTTCTGAATTTGAGCTTTAAGCCAACTTTTTCACTCTCACTTTCACTTTCATCAAGAAGCTTTTTAGTTCCTCTTAGCTTTCTGCCATAAGGGTGGTGTCATCTGCATATCTGAGGTTATTGATATTTCTCCCGGCTATCTTGATTCCAGCTTGTGCTTCTTCCAGCCCAGCGTTTCTCATGATATACTCTGCATATAAGTTAAATATGCAGGATGACAATATACAGCCTTGACGTGCTCCTTTTCCTATTTGTATGTGCCTAGTTTGATGTAAATTTAAATTTAAATCAAATTTTAATTTGAAATAAAATTGAGACTTACACTTCTGGCCAAGATGATGTTGCAAGGACTGGATTTATCTTCCTGCTTGAGAAAAAAAAAATACCTGAAATAACAGTTTTCAAGACACTGGACATCAGCCAACAAAGGACAGACATTCCAGAGAAAACAGAAAACAAAGGTGGTGAGCCTTATGGTTTTCCCAACTTACTACCTTGAAAGAGTCTTTAAGCTGTGATGCAAGGAAGAGGCCACGGCAGAGCCTGACAATATCCCTGAGTTGAGGAGACAGAACTGAGTCTGGAAAGACAATGACACTCAAGTTTAAATGTAGAATATTGGAGAGAAGAGATGTATAAAGAACTCCAGAGATCTGCAGAGGATTCCCTTCCAGGATTCAGCTGAGTACTGATTGGCACACACACACGAGGAAACTGCTCAAGGCTGGGGAAGCAAGAATGAGAGTGAGGAACATAGCATTCTCACAGGACTTGTTCCCATCAGTCAGCTGGACAAACTAATAAAACAGCTGGCATTGGGTAGTCTTGCTTCAAAACTGGGCAATTAGCTCAATACTGGGCAATGGCTGGGCCCTACAAAGTAAATATTAAAAACAAGAACAAGACCCAGAAGAATAAACTTGTTTCTAATTAACTGCATCCCAGTATACAGCTCAAGAACATTTACAGGAATACAAAAATATCTAGCACCTGAGAAGGTAAAATTCAAAATATCTGGTTGCAGACAAGTGTTAGCAGGCATACAAAAAGCCAGGAAAATATAAACAACAGCGAAGAATCAATCAGGTGAAACAAAGCTACAACTGAGACAAGTGTCAGAATTAGCAAACAAGAACGTAAAAATGATTATAATTCTATTCTGTGTGGGAAAAAAAAGTGAAGTAGAGACACAGAGATAAAAAAAACACAGATCAAACTTTTACATAAGAAAACTACAGTGTATGAGATTTTTTAAATGTACTGGATGAGATTAACAGAAGATTAGATATAATGGAAAAAATATAAGGGACCTTGAAGACATAGAAACAGAAACCACCCAAAATGGCAAGTTGAGGGAAAAAAGTGATTTTTTTAAAATAACAAAGCATCACTGAGCTATAAAACATCTTCCAGTGGCCTAATAAGCGTATCTTTAGAATCCGGGTTATTCTGTCCATGTAATTTTCTAGGCAAAAATACTGGAGTAGGTTGCCATTCCCTTCTCCAATCAAATCTGGATCTCCTGCATTGCAGACAGATCCTTTACCATCTTAGCCACTGGGGAACCTTGTCTCTGAAAAAGAGGGGGCAGAAAAATTCTGTGAGAAAATAGTAGCCCCCCTCCCTTTTTTTTTTCAAATTTAATGAAAACTATACACTTATTCTGTCCATGTAATTTTCTAGGCAAAAATACTGGAGTAGGTTGCCATTCCCTTCTCCAATCAAATCTGGATCTCCTGCATTGCAGACAGATCCTTTACCATCTTAGCCACTGGGGAACCTTGTCTCTGAAAAAGAGGGGGCAGAAAAATTCTGTGAGAAAATAGTAGCCCCCCTCCCTTTTTTTTTTCAAATTTAATGAAAACTATACACGTGTACACCTGTGGCGGATTCATGTTGATGTATGGCAAAATCAATACAGTATTGTAAAGTAAAATAAAGTAAAAAACAAACAAACAAACAAAAAACTATAAGCCCAAAATAAGAAACATGAAGAAAATTGCACCAAGGTACATCATAGACAAATTTTGAAAGCTAATGATAATGGAAAAATCTTAAAAGGAGAAAAAAAAAGAGACATGTAACATATGGAGAAACAAAAGTAAAGATAACATAAAATCTCCTTTGAAAACATGCAAATGACAAGACAGTAGATCAACGCTTTTAAAGCACTGAAAGAAAAATATAACTGTCAACCTAAAACTCCATATCCAGGAAAAAATAGCAGTCAAAAGTGAAACGATATAAAGGCTTTTTCAGACATACAGAAGGTGAAAGATACCACCAGGAGATCCTCCCTTCAAGCTGTTACAGAAAGGAAACAGAAAGAAGGAAAATGATAACAGAAATGTGACTATAAATGAAGGAGAGCACCCAAAATGGGGGGTCGGTTCGGTTCAGTCACTCAGTTGTGTCCGACTCTTTGTGACCCCGTGAATCGCAGCATGGCAGGCCTCCCTGTCCATCACCATCTCCCGGAGTTCACTCAGACTCACGTCCATCGAGTCCGTGATGCCATCCAGCCATCTCATCCTCTGTCATCCCCTTCTCCTCCTGCCCCCAATCCCTCCCAGCATCAGACTCTTTTCCAATGAGTCACCTCTTCGCATGAGGTGGCCACAGTACTGGAATTTCAGCTTTAGCATCATTCCTTCCAAAGAACACCCAGGGCTGATCTCCTTCAGAATGGACTGGTTGGATCTCCTTGCAGTCCAAGGAACTCTCAAGAGTCTTCTCCAACACCACAGTTCAAAAGCATCAATTCTTTGGCGCTCAGCTTTCTTCACAGTCCAACTCTCACATCCACACATGACCACTGGAAAAACCATAGCCTTGACTAGACAGACATTAGTCGGCAAAATAATATCTCTGCTTTTGAATATGCTATCTAGGTTGGTCATAACTTTTCTTCCAAGGAGTAAGTGTCTTTTAATTTCATGGCTGCAGTCACCATCTGCAATGATTTTGGAGCTCCCAAAAATAAAGTCTGACACTGTTTCCACTGTTTCCCCATCTATTTCCCATGAAGTGATGGGACCAGATGCCATGATCTTCGTTTTCTGAATCTTGAGCTTTAAGCCAACACTTTCACTCTCCTCTTTCACTTTCATCAAGAGGATCTCTAGTTCCTCTTCACTTTCTGCCATAAGGGTGGTGTTATCTTCATATCTGAGGTTATTGATATTTCTCCCAGCAATCTTGATTCCAGCTTGTGTTTCTTCCAGTCCATGGGGGGGGGGTAAATGTATAATTCTTTTTCTTATGACTTAAGACATTTAGAAAAATAATCACAGGTTAAGCAAAAATAATAACAGTGAAAGTTGCTCAGTCATGTCTGACTCTTTGAGACTCCATGGACTATACATTCCATGGAATTCTCCAGGCCAGAAAACTGGAGTGGGTAGCCATTCCCTTCTCCAGGGGATCTTCCNAAATAATCACAGGTTAAGCAAAAATAATAACAGTGAAAGTTGCTCAGTCATGTCTGACTCTTTGAGACTCCATGGACTATACATTCCATGGAATTCTCCAGGCCAGAAAACTGGAGTGGGTAGCCATTCCCTTCTCCAGGGGATCTTCCCAACCCAGGGATCGAACCGGGATCTCCTTCATTGTAGGCAGATTCTTTAACAACTGAGCTAACAAGGAAGCCCTAAAAATAATAAGGTACTGTGTAATTTATAACACATGTAGAAGTAAAATGTGTCAATAATAGCAAAAAGGCTGGGAAAGAGAAAATGGAAGTATTCTTATAAGGCTCTTATACTATCTGTGAAAAGACATGGTATTCCTTGAAGGTGGACTGTGGTAAGTCAAAGATGTTTACTGAAGAAGATGTGTGCATGTGTGCTCACTCATGTCCAACTCTTTGCGATCCCATGGACTGTAGCTCTCTAGGCTTCTATGTACCTGGAATTTTCCAGGAAAGAATACTGGAGTTGGTAGCCATTTCTTTCTCCAGGGTATCTTCCCGACCCAGGGATTGAACCCACATCTCCTGCATTGGCTGGCAGATTCTTTACCACTGCACAAATCTGGGAAGCCAAAAAGATGTGTCTATAAACCCTAAAAGATCACTGAAATAACAAAAATTATAGCTAATAAATAAAAAAAGTAAATAAAATATAATCATAAAAAATATATAATTTGTTCAAAAGAGGGAAGAAAAAAAGAACAAGGGGACCAAAAAACATAAGGGACAAATGGAAAACAAGCTTCAAGATGATAGACTTAAACGTAACCATATCAATAATCTCATAAGAACAATGGTTCAAATTGACAAACAGCAGAGATTATCAGATTGGATAAAAAGGTATGACTGAATTTTATGCTGCCTACCAGAAAGATATTTTAAATACAAAGACACAATGATGGAAAATGATGGAAAAGATAAATCATACTAACACTATTAAAAACAAAGCTAGAGTGGCTATCTTAATGTCAGTCAAAGTGAATTTCAGAATAAAGAGTATTACCAGGTATAAATAAGGTCATTTAATAATTATCAGGAAGTCAATTCATCAAATGAATATCCAACTTTTTCTTGGACATGTCATTCAGTCATGTCTGACTCTTTGCGACCCCATGGACTGTAGTCCACTAGGCTCCTCCGTCCATAGGATTCACCAGGCAAGAATACTCAAGTGGGTTGCCATGCCCTCCTTCAGGGGATTTTCCTGACCCAGGGATTGAACCTGGGTCTCTTGCATTGCCGGTGGATTCTTTCCCATCCGAGCCTACATAATATATAATTCATAACATTTATGTAATTCATAACTTATCTTCAAAACATAAAAAATGATGGAGTTGCGAAGAGAAAAAGACACATGAACAATTACATTCAGAAATCTTGGTATCTTTCTCACGGGAAATAGAAACCAGAAAGGATAGAGAAGAACTGAGCAACACTGTCAACCAATGTGACCTAATCGACATTTATAGCACACACACAATAGCAGAATACACATACACCAAAGATCTTGCTGTAAGATCTGGAACAAAGTAAAAAGTCCCCTTTCATCCCTTCTAATCGAGTGTACTATATATTCTAGCAAGTACAATAATGCTTACCTCAAAAAAGAAGAAGAAAAGAAAGAGAAATAGATGCATGTAGTTTGAAAAATTAAAAAAAAAAAGAAAGTAAGAGAGAAATGTTGGCAGATGCTATTCTAGCTTTGAAGCAGGTAAATGGGGCTATAGCCAAGGAATGCAGGCAGCCTCTGAAAGATAGAAAAGAAAAGGACAGCCCTGAGGAAACCTTGATTTTAGCCCAATAAGACTGATTTTGGCTTTCTAATCTTCAGAACTGTAAGATGAATACATTTGTGTTGTTTCAAGCTATGGAGTTTGTGAGAATCTGTTAGAGCAGGCATGCTGCTGCTGCTGCTGTCACTTCAGTCGTGTCCGACTCTGTGTGACCCCATAGACGGCAGCCCACCAGGCACCTCTGTCCCTGGGATTCTCCAGGCAGGAATGCTGGAGTGGATTGCCATTTCCTTCTCCAACAGCAAGCATAGGAAATGAATATAGCAAGCTTTCAAGAAAAGACCAATATAAAAAAATCAAGTGTAGATCTATATACTATCAATAAACAAGTTGAAATAACAATAACATTTATAATAGTTTGCAGACTGTAAAATACTTAGAGACATCTGACCATCAAAGCAAAATCCATAAAATATTTATACAGTGAAATTCACAAAACATTGCTGAAAAAATGGAAAAAAATAATGAATAATTAGAAAAATATGCTGTGTTGTTGGGTCAGAAGACTCAATATTGTTAAAATGTTCACATTCCAGATTATTATATGGATTCAGTGCAATTCCAAATAAAAATCACAAAATATTTTGTAGGAATAGGAAATCTGATGGTAAAATTAACCTGGAAACACATACAACTTAGAATAGTCAAAAGAACTTAGAAAAAGAGGAACAGGGGTTGACATGGGTCCCTTGAGAAGTGAATGTTTTGGGGCCCCAAAGTGGAATGTCCATCAGTGAATGAGCAACGACTGACAACATCTGCTGCAGCACGTCCCCTTGGGTGGCTGGTATGCCTTAGACTTGGGTGGCTGGTATGCCTTAGACTGCCCAGTTCAGTTTCAATTAGCACTCTCTGTCCTATTTCTATTCCAGAGCTATGCTTGGGGGAAGGGAGAGGACTTGTGTTAGGCACCCTTTGAAGGATAGCAGGCGAGGAGGACAGATTCCCCAAGGCTACTGTGATTTGTGCTAGGAGGCAGAAAAATTATTGCTGTCACTGTGTAATATAAACTGATGAATATGTTATGATTATTTAAAAGTAAAACTCTCTAAGAACCAACTTTTCAGAAAAACAACATACGCCTTACTTCTCCTGAGGAAGTGGCAGAAGGGTCCCCTTGGGAAGTGTCCCCCATTAACCTATCCAAAGGAGCAGAGAGTGGGATATATGTGTGGGAGGAGGCATGTGTTATTCTATTCTGCCCTTTTAGATATATTGCCAATTTCATTTCTGCCCACGTAACTATTTCTGCACAGCTTGAAAATTGCTGGACTGATTGCCACACAATTTCAAGGAAGTTTGGAGGAGATATGACTTCAGTCATAGGCCTAGTGACGTGAAGTGAAGTGAAGTCGCTCAGTCGTGTCTGACTCTTTGTGACCCCATGGACTGTAGCCTACTATGCTCCTCCGTCCATGGGATTTTCCAGGCAAGAGTACTGGAGTGGGTTGCCATTTCCTAGTAGAATGCATGAATATCACTTTGGGGGTGGCCATCAGGACAGAGGATCCAGTGATTCAAAAAGACTTTAGAAAAAGACATTAGTGAACATCCCCAAATATGACTCCCCATCCAGTGGAAAATCCCTAGGGTGGTAATTTCTTCTTCTTATAAATGATGAGTTTCTGTCCAGCCATGGTTTGGCTCCACCTCCAGTGATAAGTGAGAGATCTGACTGATACTAGAATGGCCAGGAAGTCCATACCTAACAAACCAAGTGCCACTTACTGGTCATCTGCTATGTGCCAGCTCTGGAGAGCCCTCTGCTCCTCACTTCAGCATCATTATCCTGGCTTGAAAAATAATCCCTCTGCAAAAAGAACTCTCAAAACCTAAATTGGGTTCATCCCCAAAGAGGGCAGGTTTGAAAGGGCTGGGGTGCAGATTAGCCTGACTTCAAATCTCATTTAGATTTTCGTATCTTGTTTGTGTGACTGAGCACTTGACCAGAAGCCAACCACCCCTGCCGACTGGCCTGAAACTCTCACTGACAAGCAGAAATATCTGGCTGCTTTACCACTCTCCCAGAGTCCAGCCCAACCTCTGGCACAGTGCAGAGTTTCATTGTTTAATGCATGAATAGTTGCAGTTTCGTCACCTGTTCGTAGAATACTGATTGCTGACAGGCCTCTGCCAAAGAACCCATATGTCCTGATGTCTGTGCAGTGTTAATACTGAAGAAAATACGGAAATAATACTGAAGAAAAGAAAAGAAAAATAATACTGAAGAAAAGTAATAATACTGAAAAGTAATTAGAATTTTGTACCTACTGTGCCTAATATAATGCCTTTATCAATACTGAGCACAGAATTCAGTTCAGTCACTCAGTTGTATCCTACTATTTGAGACCTCATGGATCACAGCACACCAGGCCTCCTTGTCCATCACCAACTCCTGGAGCTTACTCAGACCCATGTCCATTGAGTCAGTGATACCATCCAACCATCTCATTCTATGTCACCCCCTTCTCCTCCTGCCTTCAATCTTTCCCAGCATCAGGGTCTTTTCCAATGAGTCAGTTCTTCACATCAGGTGGCTAAATTATTGGAGTTTCAGCTTCAGCATTAGTCCTCCCAGTTAATATTCAGGACTGATTTCCTTTAGGATTGACTGGTTTGATCTCCTCACTGTCCAAGGGACTCTCAAGAGTCTTCTCATACACCACAATTCAAAAGCATCAATTCTTTGGTGCTCAGCTTTCTTTATAGTCCAACTCTCACATCCATACATGACTACTGGAAAAACCACAGAATAGTCATGTAATAATTACTTGTTACTGCACATCCACTAGAAAGGCTACTAAAAACCTATTTAAAAGACTGATATTAACAACTGTTATCAAGAATGGGAAGCAACTGGGTTCCACATACATTGTTGGTGGAAATCAAAAATGGTACAAACACTTTGGGAAACATTTTGACAGATCCCCACAAAGTTAAATATAGAGTTGCCATGAAAGTGAAAGTGAAAGTGAAGTCGCTCAGTCGTGTCCAACTCTTTGCGACCCCATGGACTGTAGCCTATCAGGCTCCTATGTCCATGGGATTTTCCAGGCAAGAGTGCTGGAGTGGATTGCCATTTCCTTCTCCAGGGGATCTTCCCGACCCAGGAATCGAACCCGCGTCTCCTGCATTGCAGGCAGATGCTTTACCATCTGAGCCACCAGGGAAGCCCCTAACAGCAATTCCACTGTTAGGCATTTACACAAATGAAATAAAAGGTTATGTCCACACAAAGACTAGTACTCCAATGCTCATAATAACATTATTCACGTTTGCCCCAGGCTGGAAAACTCCAGTGTCCATCAACAGTTGAATGTATAAGCAAAATGTGGTAATAGGAATAAAAAGAATGAAGTGATATGCCCTATAATTTGGATATACTTCAGAAATATGCTGCATGAAAGAATTCAGACAAAAATATAAACCACATGAATCCATTTATATGAAACTCTAGAAGAGACAAACCTTAAGCTATAGTAATAGAAACCAGATTATTGACTACACCTAGGGGTGAGAGTTGGACTGTGAAGAAGGCTGAGCACAGAAGAATTGATGCTTTTGAACTGTGGTGTTGAAGACTCTTGAGAGTCCCTTGGATTGCAAGGAGATCCAACCAGTCCATTCTGAAGGAGATCAACCCTGGGATTTCTTTGGAAGGAATGATGCTAAAGCTGAAACTCCAGTACTTTGGCCACCTCATGCGAAGAGTTGACTCATTGGAAAAGACTTTGATGCTGGGAGGGATTGGAGGCAGGAGAAGAAGGGGACAACCGAGGATGAGATGGCTGGATGGCATCACGGACTCGATGGACGTGAGTCTGAGTGAACTCCGGGAGTAGGTGATGGACAGGGAGGCCTCGCGTGCTGCGATTCATGGGATCGCAAAGAGCTGGACATGACTGAGTGACTGAACTGACTGACTGACTGAGGGGTGAGGTATTGAATGAGAAGAAGCAGAGAGGAGTGGGTAAAGAATACATTTCATATTTTGAGCTGAGTTGTCATTATACATATTTATTAATATGTAGACATCTTTTACATATATAGACATTCATTTAATGTTTGTTTCCTTTACTGCATGTGAACTATATCCCAATCACTTTTTTTCTAAATAAAATAAAAGTAAATGCCGGTTCCTCAGTGAATCTGGGGAAATGTACAATGTAACAAACCCAGTTTTGTGTACTATGTGTTTTCAAGTTCTTTACCTAAATGAACTCAATTTTCACAATCTTATGAGTAAGGTACTACTATTAACCCTGTATTCAGTTCAGTCACTCAGTCATGTCCGACTCTTTGCCACCCCATGAGTTGCAGCACGCCAAGAGTTTACTGTACATCACCATCTCCCAGAGTTCACTCAAACTCACGTCCATTGAGTCGGTGATGCCATCCAGCCATCTCATCCTCTGTCGTCCCCTTCTCCTCCTGCCCCCAATCCCTCCCAGCAACAGAGTCTTTTCCAATGAGTCAACTCTTTGCATGAAGTGGCCAAAGTACTGGAGTTTCAGCCTCAGCATCATTCCTTCTTTCCAAAGAACACCTAGGGCTGACCTCCTTTAGAATGGACTGGTTGGATCTCCTTGCAGTCCAAGGGACTCTCAAGAGTCTTCTCCAATACCACAGTTCAAAAGCATCAATTCTTTGTCGCTCAGCTTTCTTCACAGTCCAACTCTTGCATCCATACATGACCATTGGTAAAACCCTGTATTACCTGTGCAAAAACTGGGACTTGTGGATGTTAAGTCATCTGGCTAGAGTCACAGAGCTAAAAGGGGTCTATTGGAGATTTGAATCTAGATCTGTGCAACATCAAAGCTCTTAATCACACACACACAAAATGTTTGATTTCAGAAAACTCTCTCTGGCTTATGGAGATTAATTAGTTTTAACAGGGTGAGTTTTCCAGAGGAGGTTTATCAAAGGGCTGAGGGCCCCAGCGGGCTTGGGGAAATGGGATGAGACTGCCAGTCCTGACACAGCAGTACTGGGGCAAAAGTCTTGGGCTTGTTCTGACTCGTTCTAGTGAACAGAGCTCAGGCCAGGAGGCCAGACACTCCAGGTCAACCATTTACTACAGACTTTGGGAAGTTCCATACTCAGAGACCTCACACAGTCTAGTTGGTGCCAGTAATTAAGACACAGGTCCATGTTCAAATCCAAGCTTTGCTCCTTCTATCTGGGTAAAACTTTGGCAAAAACATAGGCTTTTTTGAGGCCAGAAAATGACCTGCTGCTCTCATTTTCTGGACAATGATGTTCAAAGAGCATCTGTTTAAAACTTAGTAACTCTATAGCAAAGCAAAGGCTGATCACTTTAGAAGAATACCGGGAGACTTTCTGGAATTGAAGCAGGTTTGACTTTGTCTTTGGGGTACACTCTCAGCAGGCCAACGGCACAGAGTTTTATTTGTATATGCTCACCCTGGCTGGCGCATGGAAAGTAGACTGAAAGGGGGATGGATCCTGGAGGCACGAAACAGTTCAGAGGCTGTTATTTGTTCAGGAATGTGTTAATAGGGACTAGCTTAATGGGGATGGGGAGGAAAGACAGCCTACTGCATCTGGAATGGTGAAGGTGTTTCTCTCATTGCCATGCAAAAGGCCCAGAATATCCCAACAGGTGCTAAAACATCAGACTGGGGTTCCAGGCTTCTTCCTTGCATCAGCATGCCAAGGAGTCGGCCAGAGATGATGGAGTAGGAACACAAGCAGAAGGGACAGGCCTCTCTGCAAGGCCCTGAATTAATCACAGAGGCTTTAATCATCATCAGTGGATTCTAAATGGCTGCCAAACTGTCTGTACTGTTCAAGGCTAAAGCTTCCAATACAAACCTGAAGTCTCCGCAGAGCTGATCTCTCCAGCAAGGCCAGTAAACTCAGGACACAAATGCAGGAGAGGTGAACTGACCCTAAGCAGCCTCAGACTGGGTGACATTCAGGGAAACAACACAGACCCCTAAACATTTCTGTGAATGCAAGCCTTTACAACTTATGGAGCAAGATCAGGTCTCATGTCCTGGATGTCTGTACAAGCCGTTCTCCCAGTTAACTTCAGAGCTATGGTTCCAGGCCTCGCCTGGGTCACAGACAAGCACAAGCGGGCCTGGACTCTTCTGTCTATATGGAGCCCTTATTACTAGGCACATTCTGGACTCTTGGCATTCAGGAGGCTCTATCTGCCTTCTAGGAATGTCTAACCAATCAGTAAGATCACTTTAATGCTGAAGATGCTTTTGTCCATCCTTGCTGAGTGCCTATAATCTCTGACACCTCTTTTCCCAGGCATGACTCTTTTCTGGATCTTGGCATCACTGCTCCCTTCCTAGAGCATTCCTTCTCTGCTGCCAGATGGGCTGAGGTCTCTTTTTCTAGATACTTCAGTTGTCCATGTATTACATCTTTTGTCAATAATTGATGCAGACAGAAAAATGACAGAACAATTTGAAGCATAATAGTGAAACAAACACTGATCCACTAACCACCCAGAATAAGAACAACATTCCCAACAGCATAGCAACTATTTGGGGGGTCCTTCCCTCACTCATCCCAGGCTCACTTTCCATAACAGTGGCCCTGAAGGGAAATTTTGGGCTTTTCAGGACTTTGTCTTTCATTTCCCAAGTTTTGAAATACATGTTTTGTATCCCTACAGAATCTGTTGTTTACTTTTACTTGCCTACTTTCTACAAATGGTATCATACCCAATATACACCATAAGAAGAGAACAAAGGACAAAAACCATATGAGCTTCTTAGTAAACATCAGAACCATTCGGCAAAATCTCACATCCTTTCCTATTAAAAGCATACAGCAAACAAGGAGTATAAGGAAGCTTCCTCAACCTGAAAAAGGATTCTATGGAAAAAACAAAAACAAAAAACCTCACAGCTAATATCATATACAATAATAAAAAACTGAAAGCATTCTAAGATCAGGAACAAAATAAGGATTTCACTCTTACCTCTTCTATTTAACATTATACAGAAAGTTCTAGCCAGACCAATTAGAAGCAAAATGAAACAAAAGGCATTCAGATTACAAAAGAAGAAGTAAACCTATCGCTATTCTTATATGCAAAAAATTCTAAAAACCACAAAAATACTATTTGAGCTAACAGAAAAACTGCAGAATACAAGTTCAACAAGCACACAAACATTAGTTGCATTTCTGTACAATAGCAATGACCAATCCAAAAACAAAATTAGAAAAACAATAGCATCACACCCAAGGAAAAACTCAGAAGTAAATTTAACAAAGGAAGGATAANCAAAAATACTATTTGAGCTAACAGAAAAACTGCAGAATACAAGTTCAACAAGCACACAAACATTAGTTGCATTTCTGTACAATAGCAATGACCAATCCAAAAACAAAATTAGAAAAACAATAGCATCACACCCAAGGAAAAACTCAGAAGTAAATTTAACAAAGGAAGGATAAAACTTACTCTGAAAACTACAAAACAGGCATCTAGGTGAGGGTAGTGTAGGTAGAAATAAGTGCACAGGACTGAGATAAATTTTGACTTTTTTCCACCATTTTGGGGATGATAAAATATGTATAACATAAAGTTTGTCATTTTTAACAATTTTAACTACACAATTCAGTGACCTTAATGATATTTACAATACTGTAAAGCAGTTATCACTATTTCCAAACTTTTTCATCACCCCAAATAGAAACTCTGTGACCATTACACAATATTCTGCCATTCTTCCCTCATTCCAGTCTCTGGTAAACACTAATCTAAATTCTATCTCTGAATCTGCTTAGTGTAGGTACCTCACAGAAGTGAAATCATATAATAAGTGACCATTTTAATGTGACATATTCACTTAGCATAATGTTTCCAATATTTATTGTAGCATATGTGAGAAATTTCATTTATGACTGAATAATATGCTATTGTATGTATATACCACATTTTACTTATCCGTTCATCTGTTAATGGATGCTTGAGTTGTCTCCATGTTATGGCTACTGTGAATAATCCTGTCATGAGCATTGGATAAATACAAGTAACTGAGTTATTTTTCCTCAGTTCTTTTAGATATATACATAGGAATGGAATTTCTGGGTCATGTGGTAATTCTATCTTTAGCTTTTTGAAGAACTGCCAAAATGTTTTATACAGAAGCTATACCAAATTAAAGTCTCACCAGCAGAGCACAAGTGTTCCAATTTCTCTACATTCTTACCAACATTTGTTATTCTCCTTTGTTAAAAAAAAAAAGTATAAACATCCTAGTAGTTGTGAAGAAGTATCTCACTGAGGCTCTGATTTTCATTTCCTTAATGACAAAATTTTGAACATCTTTTTGTGTGCTTATTACCCTTTGTATATGTACTTTGAAGAAATGTCTATTCAAGTCTTTTGCTCATTTTTCGGTGAGATTTTTTTTTTGTTGTCGAATTATAAGTGAACTTTATATATAATAAATATAAAACCCTTATGAGATATATGATTTACAAATATTTTCTTTCATTCTGTCCACTGTCTTTTCATTTTCATAATAATATACTTTGATGCATAAAAGTTTATTTTAATTTTGATGAAGTGCAATTTATCTATTTTTGTTGTTGCTTGTGTTTTTGTGTCGCATCTAAGTATCCATTGCCACATCTGAGATCATGAAGATTTACCTCCATGTCTTCTTCTAAAAGTTTTATGATTTAGCTCTTATTTTTAAGTCACTGATCCATTTTGAGTTAATTTTTGTGCAAAATGTGATATAGGAGTCCCACTTTATTCTTTTGCCAGTGGAAAACCAGTTGCCTCTGTACCACCTGTTGAAGATGCTATTCTTTTGCCTATTAAATGAACTTGGCACCCTTGACAAAATCAACTGGCCATTGATGTGAGGCTTAATTCTGGACCTCAGTTCTATTTGGTCTTTATCTCTACCCTTATGGCAGTACCACACTATCTCATTTATTGCTGCTTTTCAGTAAGCTTTGAAACTGGAGAAGTGTAAGTCCTTCAACTTTCTTTTATTTTTTCAAGATTATTTTGACTATTTGGGGGGCACCTTGTAATTTCAAATTTTAAGTCAAGAATCCAGCTTTTCTATTTGTTGGGGGAAAAAAAGCCATTGCAATTTTGATATTGTTTTGGGTCTGTAAGTCACATCTCAACAATATTAAGTCTTCTTACCTGTTGACACAGGATGTCTTTCTACTTTATTTTAGATTTTCTTTAGTTTCTTTTGGCAATGTTTTCAGTGTACAAGTATTTCACCTCCTTGGTTAAATTATTGTAGATGCTATTTGTAATGAGATTACTTACTTAATTTCCTTTTTGAATTGTTTATCATTGGTGTATAGAACACAACTGGTTTCTGTGTGTTGAGTGTGTGCCCTACAACTTTGCTGAATTTAGTTATTAGCTCTGGTAGTGTAATTATAGATTCTTTATAATTTTCATGTCAACTGTGAACAAAAATAGTATTAGCTCTTCTTTTACAATTTGGATGCCTTTTATTTATTTTTCTTTACTCATTTCCCTGGCTATCATTTGAAATAAGTTCTAAAGAAGTAGTATTTGATAATCAAGTAGTGATGTCATGTTGACATCTGGAGTTTAGAGGAGAGATCCATTCTGGAGATCTGATTTTGGGAGCCATAAGCATATGGGCAATATTATCAAGGGGTAGAGTAGAGAGAGAGAAGGAAAGGGAAAAGAAGGAGAGGCAAGGGGAGGGGAAAGGAGAGAAGTGCCTTCTGTCTAATTACTACAGCTTTGACAACATTCAGAACCTACCAGGCCCCTTAATAGCATCTTTTTTGCTTGTGGCCTTAAGTGAGTTCACTTCATTTCTCTGACTCTGTTAGCTCTTCTTTAAAATGGGAAATTTGTCATTTTTCCACCTTAGTTCCAAGGAATATGTTTAGCTTTCAGACAAAGACACAGTTTTACCAGCCCCTTGGGCTGGGAACAGAATGTCACCCCAGGGGTTCCTGGTATTGCTACAATCTTAGGAGAGCATGGCTCAGCAAGATTACAAATGGAGCAAATGGGTCATGATGAATATATCCTTAAAAGGCTGTGCCATTCTCCCACACACCCTAAAACCTATAATTTGAAAGACACAGACTACATAAGTCCAAATACATAGAGTAGGCACTTGAGCATTGCAAAGGGCAGCATGTTCCAGTATAAGTGGAACACAGCACCATTTGCAGTCAGCCTCCACAAAAAGCCACAGCTATGAAGCCAATGTGACTGCCTGAGAATGGAGCTACCATGCTGCTCTTTTCCCCCCTAAGCCATCAGGAAGTGGACCCTGGAGCCAGAAGTGGCAGGAGGTGGAATGCACTTAAGACCAGTCTGAAAGAGTATTGGGTCCAGTGAGCCACAGAGATACTAAAAGGTCACTTTGACCATTACAACAGCTGAATTCCACTCCTCTTCCAGAAAATGCCCAGGAATTTCTCTCTCTGGAGAAGTTACTTCAAGACAGCTTGGATTTCTCTAAACAAGCTTATACCTAGGCTCTGTCCTACATGGCTTCAACCTCTCAGGACACTCATATTAAGACAAGGTAATTAAACCACAAGTGGCAAGCATGCTCATTGTCATCTGCTCTAGATCCCCAAAGGATCTATATTGTTGATCGAGATGATATTAATGAAAATAACGGAACAATAGTACTTCTGCCAGTAGCTCCTACTTTAAGAAGTCTACATTCTTTCAGGCATTTTGTGAATTATATCTCAATTTTTCAATATAACCCTGTGAAGGAGGTATTATTGTTATCTCCATTCTATACATAGGGACAGAACGGATCAGATTTTTCTATGGTACATAGCTAGTCATTGGCATAATTGGGCCCTGTATCACCTGATTCCAATGGAGAAGGCAATGGCACCCCACTCCAGCACTCTTGCTTGGAAAATCCCATGGACGGAGGAGCCTGGTGGGCCGCAGTCCATGGGGTCGCTAAGAGTCGGACACGACTGAGCGACTTCACTTCACTTTTCACTTTAATGCATTGGAGAAGGAAATGGCAACCCACTCCACTGTTCTTGCCTAGAGAATCCCAGTGACAGGGGAGCCTCGTGGGCTGCCGTTTATGGGGTCGCACAGAGTCGGACACGACTGAAGCGACTTAGCAGCAGCAGCAGCAGCATCACCTGATTCCAAAGTCTAGGTTCCTTCCACTCTTCCTCACTGCCTCTCCTCCCCCCTCTTCTGATCCGCTGGACCTTCCATCTCTCCAGGCCAAGTCCCTTCCTCCTAGCCTGTTGGTGCTATGAGAACAGAAGGAAAGAAATTAGCATTGAACGTCACCTCATTGCTGGGCATCCTGCAGTCTAAGGCCCCAGCCCAAGTGCCATGATGAGCTTCCAGATAGTGACCGGTGGCCTTGGGGACATACTTGCAGAGCTTTGCAGCATCCCTTGATTTGGGCACTGGTGGCAGCTGAAATTCTGTGCCCTCTCTGGAATTCTGAGGATTTTTAAACAGAATTAAAACCCTGTTTTTCAAAGGGTAGTCTCATTAGAAGGACAGTCAGTCAGTCAATCCTCAATCCTGATGAAAGAAAGAACCTGAAATTGAAGAAGCCACCCTATTTCTCCCTATAACAGACTGTCTTTCAGTCATTAATTGGAGAAGGAAAGATGTTAGCAGGCTGGTAGCAGTGAGGCTCCAGCACCTGGGCCGTAAAATAGATCTTGACTTGGATTAAAGATGCTGAGAAGCCCTGGTGGGCAGGAAGGATTTCATCTCCAACCGATAGGGCCAGGAGGAGGCCTTTGAGATTCTGCAATCCCCACTCCTCAGAATGCCAAAACCTCATCCATTCTCTCCAGGGCAACATGATCTGGGGTCAATAGACTTGAAGGCAGAGGTTGGATCTCCCCTCCTGTATTAATATCACTGGTACATGTGCCCAGCCCACTTGAAAGACTGAAACAGCCTTGCCACTGACTGATAACTCATTGCAGCATCAGAATACTCAGCACAAGGCTTGGCACAAAGTGAGAGCCTCATAAATCCTCATTGGCTTGAATGCTTTGAATCGAGTTTGAGGGCTGGCACACATTCTCAGCTCCTCACAGGCCCATTGAGTTTTGGCTCAGAGGCAAAGGAAGTATTTGCTCCTCCTGAGTTGGCTACCATTTGCTGCCATTTCACTGATTGCAGTCCCTGCAGCCTAAGTTCTCCAGTTTGCTTTCTTGCTTGGGGGGTCTCAGACCCCACAGTCCCAGCACTGTTCCCCCAATCCAGGCAGGAGGGCCCCCTTACAAGGATTTGGGACAGGGTCCCAGGAAAAAAGGCATCTACAATTTGGGAAATTGGTCTCCAGGGAGCCAGAGATTGGGCAAGTGACGGGAACGGAAATGATAGGGAGATACAGACTACATGGAAGACAGGAAGAATTCCATGGAAGGCATGGAAGAGAAAAAGAAAGGAGGATGCTTTGAGATCTGAGGGCAATGCAAATCAAGTTCAATGCAAAGTGCCCAGGCCCAAGATTTTTCAACTTGATTTAGCTACAGAATTCTTACTCTGTGAATGGAGTGCTCAAAATGTAGAAGAGATACAAGAGAATGGGCCAGCCAGCTCCCTGCCTGCTTGAGCTACTTCTTCCTTCTCTTCCTCCCCGACACTACACCCCCACCCATGGAAGCCGCTAGGACTCCAGTTTAAGACTTCCTGACCCAGGTCAAGGAGACAAAACTGAGGTTCAGAGAGGTGTGGAAATTTTCTCCCAGTCATCTCCAGAAGACAGAGACAAGGGACATGAGTGTGCAGCAGATTCACAGGTATAACATGCTGAATCCTGGGAGGTTGTCAGGGGCCTTGCTGCTCACTAATGCTGTTAGACCCATCATGATGAAAAAAAAAAAAAAAATATATATATTTTCATCAAGAGGCTTTTTAGTTCCTCTTCACTTTCTGCCATAAAGGTGGTGTCATCTGCATAGCTGAGCATATTGATATTTCTCTGGGCAATCTTGACTCCAGCTTGTGCTTCCTCCAGCCCAGCGTTTGTCATGATGTACTCTGCATATAAGCTAAATAAGCATATGAACATAGTAGCCATGGGGGAGTTTCCAAGTACACTAAATGCATAAGCTGTGCACCTCACTCCTCCTCACTCCTCCTCACTTCCCTGTCACTGTAGGGCAGGGGGTTTGGTATTTGCCTCTCTCCTCTCTCTCAGGACAGCCTTGCAGCCCTGGCAACCAGCTGCTCCAGGCCTTCTATGAGTATCCCTATTCCTCTTTCTTGCTTCTCTTCCTGGATGGATCTAGGTGCTTTTGCCTTACAGAAGGTGACTGACCTGCTAATAGAAAGATCAGATGTGTGGGGTGAAAAGCAGAAAGGACTTCTACATGTTGGGGAAAAGTCTCCATGTACATCTTGGATTTCCCTATCCATGATGCACACTGTAGCAGCAGACAGAGATGTTAAAACCAATTAGCATAAAATGTATCTTCTTTAGGTGCTCAATTTAACAATGTCTAACAAATGCCTATGTGCCCATAACCACCACAAAAGTAAAAATATAGAACATTCTCATCATGCCAGAAAATATAAAACACTCCCATCATGCCAGAAAATTCCCTCCTGCCCCTTTGGAATAAATCTGACCAACTACGACCCTTGGCAACTATTTATCTCCTTTCTGTAGTTATTTCCCAGAATTTTACACAAATGGAGTCAGAGAGTAAGTGATCTTTTTTTAATTTTTCTTTCACTTAGCATAACATGGATTGATCCAGTTGCTGATGTTATCAGTAGTTGATTTCATATTGCTGAGCAGCATCCTATATTATAGATGTGCCAAATTTTGTCCATGTACCATGTACCAGCTAATTATCTCCAATTTTTGCTATTATACATAATGTTTATATTAGCATTCATGACAAGTTTTTGTGTACACTTACAGCTTTATTTTTCCTTGGGTAAGTACTTAGAAATGGAATTGCTAGCTCATATAATATGCATACAAGTATGCTAATCTGTAACAAATCTGTTGACCTGTTGCTGGACATGTGAGTTGTTTCTAGCTTTCAGCTCTTGTGAATGAAGCTGCTATGAACACTCATGTGGACATATGTTTTGGTTTCTCTTTGGAAAATATCCACAAGTAAAGCTGCTGATTCACATGATCAGTTCAGTTCAGTCGCTCAGTTGTGTCCGACTCTTTGCGACCCCATGAATCGCAGCACGCCAGGCCTCCCTGTCCATCACCAACTCCCGGAGTTCAGTCAGATTCACGTCCATCAAGTCAGTGATGCCATCCAGCCATCTCATCCTCGGTCGTCCCCTTCTCCTCCTGCCCCCAATCCCTCCCAGCATCAGAGTCTTTTCCAATGAGTCAACTCTTCACATGAGGTGGCCAAAGTACTGGAGTTTCAGCTTTAGCATCATTCCTTCCAAAGACATCCCAGGGCTGATCTCCTTCAGAATGGACTGGTTGGATCTCCTTGCAATCCAAGGGACTCTCAAGAGTCTTCTCCAACACCACAGTTCAAAAGCATCGATTCTTCGGTGCTCAGCTTTCTTCATAGTCCAACTCTCACATCCATACATGACCACAGGAAAAACCATAGCCTTGACTAGACGCAATGTATGCTAAACGTTATGAGAAAATGGTGAATTCTTTTCCAAAGAGTGTATGCCATTTGCATTTCCACTTGCAATGCACAGAAGTTTTAGTTGGTCCACATTCTCAACAGCATTTGGTGTGCTTGTCCTGGTACCTCAGTTTGTTTGTTTGTGTTTTTTTTGCATTCTTTTGGTAGTGTGCTACTGTCTNTGCTAAACGTTATGAGAAAATGGTGAATTCTTTTCCAAAGAGTGTATGCCATTTGCATTTCCACTTGCAATGCACAGAAGTTTTAGTTGGTCCACATTCTCAACAGCATTTGGTGTGCTTGTCCTGGTACCTCAGTTTGTTTGTTTGTGTTTTTTTTGCATTCTTTTGGTAGTGTGCTACTGTCTTATAATTTTAATGGCAACCCACTCCAGTACTCTTGCCTGGAAAATCCCATGGATGGAGGAGCCTGGTAGGCTGCAGTCCATGGGGTCGCTAATAGTCGAGCACGACTGAGCGACCTCGCTTTCACTTTTCACTTTCATGCTTTGGAGAAGGAAATGGCAACCCACTCCAGTGTTCTTGCCTGGAGAATCCCAGGGACAGAGGATCCTGCCGACTGCCATCTATGGGGTCGCACAGAGTTGGACACGACTGAAGCAACTTAGCAGCAGTAGCAGCAGCAGCAGCAGCAATGACTGAGCATCTTTTCAATAACTTGCTTCCCTGGTGGCTCAGTAGTAAAGAACTCACCTGCCAATGCAGGGGATGCAGGTTCGATTCCTGGGTCAGGAAGATTCCCTGGAGGAGGAACTGGCAACTAACTCCAGTATTCTTGCCTGGAGAATCCCATGGACAGAGGAGCCTGGCGGGCTACATTTCAACAGGTTGCAGAGTCAGACATGACTGAGCAACTAAACAACAGCAATAACAACACAGATTATTCATATATCTTCTTTAGCGACATGAGCTATTCAAATCTTTTACCCATTTATAATTGGATTGTTTCTCTTATTATTACTGAATTTTAAGAGTTATAATCTGGATACAAGTGCTGCATCAGATATATGGGCTATGAACATCTATTCCCACTCTGTAGCTTGTCTTTTCAGTTTCTAAACAATGTCTTTTGAAGAGTACATGGTCTAAATTTTGATGAATTTCAAATTATCAAACTTTTAAGGCTTGTGGATTCTGTGTCATAATTAAGAAAATTATGCATAACGAAGGGTCAAAAAGATTTTCTCCTAAGCTACATAATTGCAGGTTTTATGTTAAAGTCTATGATCCATGTTATGTTAATATTTATGACTGGCATCAGGTAAAGGTCAAAGTTCATTTTTTTCTATATCAGATACCCAGTTATTCCAGCAACATTTGTTGAAAAAAAAATTATCCTCTCCCGACTGAGTTACCTTGACATCTTTGTCAAAAATCATTAAAAATAATGAAAAAGTGCTATTTGCAGCAACATGGATGGACCTAGAGATTATCATACTAACTGAAGTCAGACAGTGAAAGGCAAATATCATATAATATCACTTATATACAGAATCTTTTAAAAATGATACAAATGAACATATTTATAAAATAGAAACAGACACACAGACTTAGAGAATGAATTTATGGTTATGGGGGCAGGGGTGGGGAGGGAAACATTAGGAGTTCGGGATGGATATGTACACACTGCTATATTTAAAATGGATAACCAACAAAGACCTGCTTGTACAGCACAGGGAGCTCTGCTCAGTATTCTCTAATAGTCTAAATGGGAAAAGATTTTGAAAAAGGATAGATACATGTATATGTATAACTGAATCACTTTGCTGTACACCTGAAACTAATATAACACTGTTGATCAACTCTACTCAATATAAAATAAAAATTTAAATTAATTAATGGAAAAAAATCAATATATCTGTTTTGGAGTTCTCTTTATAATATTGTGATTCATAATAGAAATTTTATAATTTGGTCTTTTTTCCTATTCCTGGCACAAAAACTCCTAAAGCCCTTGCAACTTCCTAAGTGATAAAACCTCATGCGAAGAGTTGACTCATTGGAAAAGACCCTGAAGATGGGAGGGATTGAGGGCAGGAAGAGAAGGGGACGACAGAAGATGAGATGGCTGCATGGCATCACCTGCTCGGTGGACATGAGTTTGGGTAAACTCGGGGAGTTGGTGATGGACAGGGAGGCCTGGCGTGCTGCGATTCGTGGGGTCGCAAAGAGTCGGACACGACTGAGCAACTGAACTTGTTATTCATAACAAACCCCTTTCAACACTTTTGAATTTCCTTTGCTGGTCAGAAGTTTTTAGTTTCAAATAGTCCCATCTGTATATTTTTGCTTTTGTTTCCCTTGCCTAAGAAGACATATGCAGAATGATATTGCTAAGACTGATGTCAAAGTATATACTGCCTGTTTTTCTTGTCCAAGTTTCATGGTTTAAGTCTTTTCATTTATTCTTTTTTTTTTTTTTTCATTTATTCTTTAATCAACTTTGAGTTGGTTTTATGTAGGATGTGAGATAGTGGACTAGTTTCATTAGTATGCATGTGACTGTTCAGTTTTCTGAACACCATTTATTAAATAGACTATTCTTTCTCCATTGTATTCTTTGTCTTAGGTTAATTGTCCATACATGTGTGAGTTTATTACTGGACTCTCAACTCTGTTCCATGATCATGTCAATACCGTGCTATTTTGAATACAATTGGCTGGTAATATGATTTGAAATCAGGGCATCTGGTACCTCCAGCTTTTTTCATGAGATTGCTTTGGCTATTAAGAGTTTTTTGTAGTTTCATATAAATTTTAGAAATTTATGTTCTACTTCCATGAAAATGCCACTGGGATTTTGATAGCGATTGCATTGAATCTGTAGATTACTTGAGGTAATACAGATGTTATAACAATATCTTTCCATTTCTTTGTGTCTTCTTTAATTTCTTTCAACAATATCTTACAGTTTTTAGTGTACACGTCTTTTATCTCCTAGTTTACATTTATTTTCAGGGATTTTAATTTTAGTTATCATAGTAAATGAAATTGTTTTCTTAATTTCTCTTTCTGTTATTTCATTGTTGAAAGTGAAAGTGTTAGTCACTAAGTCGTGTCCGACTGTTTGCAACCCCATGGACTGTAGCCCACCAGGCTCCTCTGTTCATGGGATTCTCCAGGCAAGAATACTGGAATAGGTTATCATTTCCTTCTCCAGGGGACCTTCCTGACCCAGGGATTGAACCTGGGTCTTCCACATTCCAGGCAGAATCATTTCATTGTTAGTGTACAGAAATGCAGTGGATATTCGTATATTGATTTTGAAACCTGCAACCTTACAGTATTCTTTTATTATTTCTAATAGTTTTTTGGGTGGCATCTTTATGGTTTTCTTATATAAAAATTATGTCATCCACATTAATGCCAGTTTTACTTCTTTTCCAACTCGGATAACTTTTATTTCTTTTTCTTGCCTAGATGCTCTCAGTAGATGCATATTCTTTATCAATTCTAATTAATAGAATGAGGAAGCTCCCTTCTATTCATGGTTACCTAAAAGACTATTTTTTTAAGCATGACTGGGTTTCAAACTGCATAAAATTAATTTTCTGTACCCATTTAAATGATTATATATTTTTCTTTTTTACTTGAGTAATAGGTGAATTATATGGATTGATATTCAAATATTAAGCCAACTTTGTCTTCCCAGAAGAACCCCACTTGGTCATGATATATCTTTTTCAATATATTGCTATATTTGATTTAATATTTTATAAAGGATTTTTGAATCTACGTTCATGAGAGATATTGGTCTATAGCTTTGCTTTCTTATAATGTTTTCACGTATAGAATCAGATTAATATTGAGTTCATAAAAAGTGTTGGAAAGTGTTTCCTCCTCCACTATTTTCTGGGAGTTGAAATAGTATTTGCATTTCTTCCTCGAATATTTGATAGAATTCATTAAGGAAACATCTGGGCTAGACTTTTCATAGTGGGAAGGTTTTTAACTATGAATTTAATTAATTTAATTAGCATAAGTGAAGTGAAGTTGCTCAGTTGTGTCCGACTCTTTGCAACCCCATGGACTGTAGCCTACTCCATCCACGGAATTTTCTAGGCAAGAGTACTGGAGTGGGTTGCCATTTCCTTCTCCAGGGAATCTTTCCAACCCGGGGATCAAACCTGGGTCTCCCTCATTGCGCGCAGATGCTTTACCATCTGAGCCACCAGGGAATCACACTTAATTAGCATAAGCTATGCATATTTTCTATTGCCTTTTGTTACATTTTTGTAATGTGTATCTGTCAAAGATTTTGTCTAAATTGTTGAATTTATTGGCATAAAGTTGTTCATAACATTTTCTTGTTATCCTTTTAATATTTGGAGGATCTGTAATAGTCAGCTTTTTTCATTCTGATATTGTCATTGAGGTCTCATTCTATAATTGAGGTCTTACCTCATTTCTCTTGGTCAGTATAACTAAAGATTCATTGATTTTATTAATCTTTTAAATTCATCTTTTAGTGTAATTGATTTTCTTTTTTTCTGTTTTGTGTTTTCTGATTAACTGATTTTCACTCTTATCTTCACTATTTCCACACAGAAAATCTGGGTTTAATATACTTTTCTCTCTCCCTCTTCCTCATCATCATTCCTCTTCTTTTCCTGCAATAAAATGTAAAACATATATTTTTAGACCATTCCTTTTTGCTAATATAAGTATCTGAAGCTATGGATTTCCCTGACAGCACTTTAGTACACTCCACATTTTTTGATATGCTGTATTTTTATTATCATTTAGTCTGAAATATTTAACAACTTCTTATGTAATTTCTTTATTGTTGCATGAACTATTTGGAAGTGGTTGTTCATTTCCAAACAGTTAAGGATTTTTAAGATTTTAGTTCTTGATTTTTTAACTTAATTCCATTATGGTCAGAGAACACTCTCTGAAATTTATTTAGATATGATTTATATATGTCCCAGAGTATGGTCTTTCTTAGCAAACATACAATGGATACTTGAAAAAAAAGTGTATATTATACAGTTGCTGCAGGCTGTATCCTAGAGGCACACACATTAAGGATTATCTTGTCTTCTTGATTAACTGACCACATTATTGTAAATATCCTTCTTTTCTATAGAAATTCTTCTTATATTTAAACCTACTTTGTCTAATAACAATATAGCCACACCAACTTTATGTTTTGCAGTTGCTGTATAAAAGTAGCAAGCATGAGCATATTTCCTTTTACCTGATATTAAATTGAAAGCATTCAATATTTCACCATAAATATGATGCTAGTTGTAAGTTTTTCACTTATGTTTTTTATCAGATTTAAGATTATCCTATAAAATACATGTTTGCTGACAGTTTTTATCAAAAATAAGTGCTGGATTTTGTCAAATATTTTTTCCATGTTTATTGAAATGATAATATGGTTTTAATCATATTGTGTTAAAATTGTAAATTATATAAACTGCTTTTCATGTATTAAACCAATCATGCCTCACAAGGATAAATTATTCTTGATTGTGATGTATTATCACTTTTACATATATTTAGACTAAATGACAATAGTTGGTGTATATTTTTAAATCTATGTTAATGAGAAATATTTATTCTGTAATTTTGGTAATGGCTTATCTCATATTTTGTTGTCAGGGTTCTGTGAGCCTTATTTAACAAATCTGGAATTGTTCCCTTTTAGTCTAATTTCTGATGGGGGTTGTGAAAAACAGGTGTCGCTTTTTGCTTAAATGACTGATAATATTCTCCAATGAAACCACCTGGACTTGGAGTTGTCTTTGAATAAATGTTTGATAATTAATTTAATTTGTTTAACAGACATCAGTTCAGTCGCATCTGACTCTTTGCAACCTCACGGATTACAGCACTCTATGGCTCTATGTCCAGTTCTAACTGATGCTTCTTGACCTGCCTACAGACTTCACAGGAGGCAGGTAAGGTGGTCTGGACTTCCCGTAACTTTAAGAATTTTCCACAATGTGTTGTGATCCACAAAGTCAAAGGCTTTGGCATAGTCAATAAAGCAGAAGGAGATGTTTTCTCTGTTCTTAGCAAACATACAATGGATACTTGAAAAAAAAGTGTATATTATACAGTTGCTGCAGGCTGTATCCTAGAGGCACACACATTAAGGATTATCTTGTCTTCTTGATTAACTGACCACATTATTGTAAATATCCTTCTTTTCTATAGAAATTCTTCTTATATTTAAACCTACTTTGTCTAATAACAATATAGCCACACCAACTTTATGTTTTGCAGTTGCTGTATAAAAGTAGCAAGCATGAGCATATTTCCTTTTACCTGATATTAAATTGAAAGCATTCAATATTTCACCATAAATATGATGCTAGTTGTAAGTTTTTCACTTATGTTTTTTATCAGATTTAAGATTATCCTATAAAATACATGTTTGCTGACAGTTTTTATCAAAAATAAGTGCTGGATTTTGTCAAATATTTTTTCCATGTTTATTGAAATGATAATCAGGTTTTAATCATATTGTGTTAAAATTGTAAATTATATAAACTGCTTTTCATGTATTAAACCAATCATGCCTCACAAGGATAAATTATTCTTGATTGTGATGTATTATCACTTTTACATATATTTAGACTAAATGACAATAGTTGGTGTATATTTTTAAATCTATGTTAATGAGAAATATTTATTCTGTAATTTTGGTAATGGCTTATCTCATATTTTGTTGTCAGGGTTCTGTGAGCCTTATTTAACAAATCTGGAATTGTTCCCTTTTAGTCTAATTTCTGATGGGGGTTGTGAAAAACAGGTGTCGCTTTTTGCTTAAATGACTGATAATATTCTCCAATGAAACCACCTGGACTTGGAGTTGTCTTTGAATAAATGTTTGATAATTAATTTAATTTGTTTAACAGACATCAGTTCAGTCGCATCTGACTCTTTGCAACCTCACGGATTACAGCACTCTATGGCTCTATGTCCAGTTCTAACTGATGCTTCTTGACCTGCCTACAGACTTCACAGGAGGCAGGTAAGGTGGTCTGGACTTCCCGTAACTTTAAGAATTTTCCACAATGTGTTGTGATCCACAAAGTCAAAGGCTTTGGCATAGTCAATAAAGCAGAAGGAGATGTTTTCTCTGGAACTCTCTTGCTTTCCTATGATCCAATGGATGTTGGAAATTTGATCTCTGGTTCCTCTGCCATTTCTAAATCCAGCTTGCACATCTGGAAGTTCATGATTCACATACTGTTGAAGCCTGGCTTGGAGAATTTTGAGCATTACTTTACTAGCGTGTGAGATGAGTGCAATTGTGCACTAGCTTGAACATTCTTTGGCTTTGGCTTTCTTTGGATTTGGAATGAAAACATCTTTTCCAGCCCTGTGGCCACTGCCGAGTTTTCCAAATCTGCTGGCATATTGAATGCAATGCTTTAACAGCCTCATCTTTCAGGATTTGAAATAGCTCAATTGGAATTCCTTCACCTCCACTAGCTTTGTTTGTATTGATGCTTCCTAAGGCCCACTTGACTTCGGACTCCAGGATCTCTGGCTCTAGGTGGGTGATCCCACCATCATGGTTATCTGGGTCATGAAGATCTTTTTTTATATAGTTCTTCTGTGTATTCTTGCCACTTCTTCTTAATCTCTTCTGCTTCTGTTAGGTCCCTACCATTTCTGTCCTTTATTGAGCCCATCTTTGCATGAAATGTTCCCTTGGTATCTCTAATTTTCTTGAAGAGATCTCTAGTCTTTCCCATTCTATTGTTTTCCTCTATTTCTTTGCACTGATCACTGAAGAAGGCTTTCTTATCCCTCCTTGTTATTCTTTGGAGCTCTGCATTCAAATGGATATATCTTTCCTTTTCTCCTTTGCCTTTCACTTCTTTTCTCAGCTATTTGTAAGGCCTCCTCCTCAGACAGCCATTTTGCCTTTTTGCATTTCTTTGTCTTGGGGATGGTCTTGATCACTACCTCCTGTACAGTGTCACAAACCTCCATCCATAGTTCTTCAAGCACTCTGTCTATTTGATCTCATCCCTTGAATCTTTTTGTCACTTCCACTGTATAATCATAAAGGATTCGATTTAGGTCATACCTGATTGGTTTAGTGGTTTTCCCTACTTCCATTTAAGTCTGAATTTGGCAATAAGGAGTTCACAATCTGAGCCATAGTCAGCTCCCAGTCTTGTTTTTGTTGACTGTATAGATCTTCTCCATCTTCAGCTGCAAAGAACATAATCAGTATGATTTCGGTATCAACCATCTGGTGATATCCATGTGTAGAGTTGTCTCTTGTGTTGTTGGAAGAGGGTGTTTGCTATGACAAGTGGGTTCTCTTTGCAAAACTCTGTTAGCCTTTTCCCTGTTTCATTCTGTACCCCAAGGCCAAATTTGTTACTCCAGGTATCTCTTAACTTCCTACTTTTGCATTCCAGTCCTCTGCAATGAAAAGGGCATCATTTTTTGCTGTTAGTTCTAGAAGGTCTTGTAGGTCATCGCAGAACCATTCATCATCAGCTTCTTCTGCATTAGTGGTTGGGGCTTAGACTTGGATTACTGTGATACTGAGTGGTTTGCTTGGAAATGAACAGAGCTTATTCTGTCATTTTTGAGATTGCACCCGAGTACTGCTTTTTGGAGGGCTACTACATTTCCTCTAAGGGATTCTTGCCCACAGTAGTTTGCCTACACGTATTTGGTGGGGAGGGCAGATGTGGGGACCAGGAATCCCGGCCATCCCTGGCCCAGGCCTGTGGATGTGTCTAGAACAGAAATAGCCAGATTCCTCTGGTTTCCTCCACCACCACCACACACAGGCTGCCGACCCTGTCACTAGCACTGGTGGCCCCCATGCCCTGCCTGTGGGCACCTTGCCAGGGTTAGGGTGATGCAAAAGAATCTGGCATCCTCCCGGGACTGGGACCACATTATGTTCCACACCCAGCTTGGCTGGTGCAGAAGGCAGCCTTGGAATCTAGGCGTCCAGCCACGGTTCCCAGAGGTCTGCTTTCCCTTCTACAGAATGGGTACATGGGCACAAGTTAGAAGGTCCTCAGAGAGGCATGCCTGGATCTAGTCTGGAGAAGGGTCCCCTCCCGTCCTGCTAGGAAGTTTTTAACCCCAGAAGTGCCTTTGGTGGAGGCTGGGGCAGAAGCCATAAAACTTAGAGCAGCTTGTTAGATCCTAGTTCCCTGACAGGGATTGAATCCCAGCCCCCTGCAGTGGAAGCCTGGACTCCTAATTACTGGACCTCCAGGGAAGTCCCTAATTCATGTTTTAAAAGAATAACTCCAGCTGCTGGATGGAGAGTATCATGGAGGGGCAGGGCTGAAGCAAAGAGGCCAGGGAAGGGGCTCTTGCAATAATTCAGGCATGTGGGATCTTACCTCCCTGACCAAGTATCGAACCTGCACATCCAGAATTGGAAGGCAAAGTCTTAATCATTGGACTACCAGGGAAGTCCTTGCATTGTAGTTTTAACTTACACTTCCTTGATCACTAATGATGACTGATTCCTTTTCTGTCTTTTGTGGATAAACCCTCTTGGAGGAGGTCACCATTAGCCCCACCATAGAGCTGCTGAGCAGACAATCCACAAACTGCAGAACAATTATACCAAGGAAATTCTCCCACCATTAAGAAAGTTCTAGGACCCACAACAGATTTCCCAACCTGGGGATCCAGCAAAGGGACTGAGAACCCCCAGGGAATTTGACTTTGGAGGCCAGTGCGATTTGATTACAGAATTTCTACAGGACTGGGGAAACAGACTCTTGGAGGACACAAACAAAACCTTGTGTGCACCAGGAGCCAGGAGAAAGGAGCAGTGACCCAACAAGAGAGTGAGCCAGACTTGTCTGTGAGTGTCCAGGAGTCTCCAGTGGAGGCGTGGGTCGACAGTGGCCTACTGTAGAGTCAGGAGCACTGAATACAACAGTATGTGAACAAGCCTTTTGAAGGAGGTCACCATTACAGTCATTATCCTTACCATAGTTTGGCCTCAGGCCAAACAACAGGGAGAGAGCATAGCCTCACCCATCAACAGAAAATTGGATTAAAGATTTACTGGGAATGGCCCTGCCCATTAGAATAAGAACCAGTTTCCCCCACAGTAATGCTAAAAATTATCCAAACCAGGCTTCAACAGTATGTGAACTGTGAAATTCCAGATGTTAAAGCTAGTTTAAGAAAGCACAGAGGAACCAGAGACCAAATTGCCAACATTCGTTGGATCATCAAAAAAGCAAGAGAATACCAGGAAAACATCTCCTTCTGCTTTATTGACTATACCAAATCCTTTGACTGTGTGGATCATAACACACTGTGGAAAATTCTGAAAGAGATGAGAATACCAGAACACCTGACCTGCCACCAGAGAGATCTGTATGCAGGTAAAGAAGAAACAGTTAGAACTCGACATGGAACAACAGACTGGTTCCAAATCGGGAAAGGAGTACATCAAGGCTGTATATTGTCATCCTCCTTGTTTAACTTATATGCAGAGTACATCATGAGAAATGCTGGACTGGAAGAAGCACAAGCTGGAATCAGGATTGCTGGGAGAAATATCAATAAGCTCAGATATGTAGATGATACCACCCTTATGGCAGAAAATGAAGAACTAAAGAGCCTCTTGATGAAAGTGAGAGAGGAAAGTGAAAAAGTTAGCTTAAAACTCAACATTCAGAAAACTAAGATCATGGCATCCAGTCCCATCAGTTCATGGCAAATAGATGGAGCAACAATGGGAAAAGTGACAGACTTTACTTTGGGGGGCTCAAAAAATCACTGCAGATGGTGACTGCAGCCATGAAATTAAAAGATGCTTGTTCCTTGGAATAAAAGTTATGAACAATCTAGATAGCATATTAAAAAGCAGAGACATTACTTTGCCAACAAAGGTCCATCTAGTCAAAGCTATTGTTTTTCCAGGAGTCATGTATGGATGTGAGAGTTGGACTATAAAGAAAGTTGAGCACCAAAGAATTGATGCTTTTGAACTGTGGTGTTGGAGAAAACTCTTGAGAGTCCCTTGGACTGCAAGGAGATTCAACCAGTCCATCCTAATGGAAATCACTCCTGAATTTTCATTGGAAGTACTGATGTTGAAGCTGAAACTCCAATACTTTGGCCACCTGATGAGAAGAAATGATTCATTGGAAAAGACCCTGATGCTGGGAAAGATTGAAGACAGGAGGAGAAGGGGACAACAGAGGGTGAGGTGGTTGGATGGCAACTGACTCGATGGACATGAGTTTGAGTAATCTCCAGGAGTTGGTGATGGACAGGGATGCCTGTCATGCTGCAGTCCATGGCGTTGCAAAGAGTTGGACACGACTGAGCAGCAGGACTGAACTGAACTCCCCCACAGTCAGTCTCTCCCATCTTGAAGCTTCCATAAGCCTCTTATCCATCAGAGGCAGACAAAATGAAAATCAAAATCACAGATAATTAACCAAACTGATCACATAGACCACAGCCTTGTCTAACTAGTGAAACTATGAGCCATGCCTTATAGGGCCACCCAAGACAGATGGGTCATAGTAGATAGTTCTGACAAAACATGGTCCACTGGAGAAGGGAATGGCAAACCACTTCAGTATTCTTGCCTTGAGAACCCCATGAATAGTATGAAAAGGCAAAAATATAGGACACTGAAAGATGAACTCTCCAGGTCGGTAGGTGCCCAATATGCTACTGGAGAAGAGTGGAGAAATAACTCCAGAAAGAATGAAGAGACAGAGCCAAAGTAAAAACAACATCCAGTTGTGGATGTGACTGATGATAAAAGTCAAGTCTGATGCTGTAAAGAATAGTGTTGCATAGGAACCTGGAATGTTAGGTCCATGAATTAAGGCTAATTGGAAGTGGTCAAACAGGAGATGGCAAGAGTGAACATTGACATTTTAGGAATCAGTGAACTAAAATGGACCAGAATGGGTGAATTTAATTCAGATGACCATTATATCTACTACTGTGGGCAAGAATCCATTAATAGACAGTGGGTTATGCACATTTTAAACATTTTGTCTTGTGTCAGTTTTGGTAAGTTGTATTACTCAGATACTTTGTCTAACATATAAGTTTTCAAATTGTTGGCATAAATTTGTTAATGTGCAAGTGCATGTATACTCACTCGTGTCCGACTCTTTGCAGCCCCATGAATCAGTATGCCAGGGCTCCCTGTTCATCACCATCTCCCGGAGTTCACTCAGACTCACGTCCATCGAGTCCGTGATGCCATCCAGCCATCTCATCCTCGGTCATCCCCTTCTCCTTCTGCCCCCAATCCCTCCCAGCATCAGAATCTTTTCCAATGAGTCAACTCTTCGCATGAGGTGGCCAAAGTACTGGAGTTTCAGCTTTAGCATCATTCCTTCCAAAGAAATCCCAGGGTTGATCTCCTTCAGAATGGACTGGTTGGATCTCCTTGCAGTCCAAGGGACTCTCAAGAGTCTTCTCCAACACCACAGTTCAAAAGCATCGATTCTTCGGCGCTCAGCTTTCTTCACAGTCCAACTTTCACATCCATACATGACCACAGGAAAAACCATAGCCTTGACTAGGCGGACCTTAGTCGGCAAAGTAATGTCTCTGCTTTTGAATATACTATCCAGGTTGGTCATAACTTTTCTTCCAAGGAGTAAGCGTCTTTTAATTTCATGGCTGCAGTCACCATCTGCAGTGATTTTGGAGCCCAAAAAAATAAAGTCTGACACTGTTTCCACTGTTTCCCCATCTATTTCCCATGAAGTGATGGGACCGGATGCCATGATCTTCGTTTTCTGAATGTTGAGCTTTAAGCCAACTTTTTCGCTCTCCTCCTTCACTTTCATCAAGAGGCTTTTTAGCTCCTCCTCACTTTCTGCCATAAGGGTGGTGTCATCAGCATATCTGAGGTTATTGATATTTCTCCCGGCAATCTTGATTCCAGCTTGTGTTTCTTCCAGTCCAGCGTTTCTCATGATGTACTCTGCATATAAGTTAAATAAGCAGGGAGACAATATACAGCCTTGACGTACTCCTTTTCCTATTTGGAACCAGTCTGTTGTTCCATGTCCAGTTCTAACTGTTGCTTCCTGACCTGCATACAGATTTCTCAAGAGGCAGGTTAGGTGGTCT
Source organism: Oreotragus oreotragus (assembly GCA_006410675.1). NCBI lineage: Eukaryota > Metazoa > Chordata > Mammalia > Artiodactyla > Bovidae > Oreotragus > Oreotragus oreotragus. The sequence continues at coordinate 14,366 of SJYX01021814.1, read as the reverse complement.
GGTATTCCCATCTCTTTCAGAATTTTCCACAGTTTATTGTGATCCACACAGTCAAAGGCTTTGGCATAGTCAATAAAGCAGAAATAGATGTTTTTCTGGAACTCTCTTGCTTTTTCCATGATCCAGCGGATGTTGGCAATTTGATCTCTGGTTCCTCTGCCTGTTCTAAAACCAGCTTGAACATCAGGGAGTTCACGGTTCACATATTGCTGAAGCCTGGCTTGGAGAATTTTGAGCATTACTTTACTAGCGTGTGAGATGAGTGCAATTGTGCGGTAGTTTGAGCATTCTTTGGCATTGCCTTTCTTTGGAATTGGAATGAAAACTGACCTTTTCCAGTCCTGTGGCCACTGCTGAGTTTTCCAAATTTGCTGGCATATTGAGTGCAGCACTTTCACAGCATCATCTTCCAGGATTTGAAACAGCTCAACGGGAATTCCATCACCTCCACTAGCTTTGTTCTTAGTGATGCTTTCTAAGGCCCACTTGACTTCACATTCCAAGATGTCTGGCTCTAGATTAGTGATCACATCCTCATGATTATCTGGGTCGTGAAGATCTTTTCTGTACAGTTCTTCTGTGTATTCTTGCCACCTCTTCTTAATATCTTCTGCTTCTGTTAGGTCCATACCATTTCTATCCTTTATCGAGCCCATCTTTGCATGAAATGTTCCCTTGGTATCTCCAATTCTCTTGAAGAGATCTCTAGTCTTTCCCATTCTGTTGTTTTCCTCTATCTCTTTGCATTGATTGCTGAAGAAGGCTTTCTTATCTCTTCTTGCTATTCTTTGGAACTCTGCATTCAGATGCTTATATCTTTTCTTTTCTCCTTTGCTTTTCGCCTCTCTTCTTTTCAGTGCTATTTGTAAGGCTTCTCCAGACAGCCATTTTGCTTTTTTGCATTTCTTTTCCATGGGGATGGTCTTGATCCCTGTCTCCTGTACAATGTCACGAACCTCATTCCATAGTTCATCAGGAACTCTGTCTATCAGATCTAGGCCCTTAAATCTATTTCTCACTTCCACTGTATAATCATAAGGGATTTGATTTAGGTCATACCTGAATGGTCTAGCGGTTTTCCCTACTTTCTTCAATTTAAGTCTGAATTTGGAAATAAGGAGTTCATGATCTGAGCCACAGTCAGCTCCTGGTCTTGTTTTTGTTGACTGTATAGAGCTTCTCCATCTTTGGCTGCAAAGAATATAATCAATCTGATTTCGGTGTTGACCATCTGGTGATGTCCATGTGTAGAGTCTTCTCTTGTGTTGCTGGAAGAGGGTGTTTGCTATGACCAGTGCATTTTCTTGGCAAAACTCTATTAGTCTTTGCCCTGCTTCATTCCGCATTCCAAGGCCAAATTTGCCTGTTACTCCAGGTGTTTCTTGACTTCCTACTTTAGCATTCCAGTCCCCTATAATGAAAAGGACATCTTTTTTGGGTGTTAGTTCTACAAGGTCTTGTAGGTCTTCATAAAACCGTTCAACTTCAGCTTCTTCAGCATTACTGGTTGGGGCATAGACTTGGATAACTGTGATATTGAATGGTTTGCCTTGGAAACGAACAGAGATCATTCTGTCGTTTTTGAGATTGCATCCAAGTACTGCATTTCGGACTCTTTTGTTGACCATGATGGCTACTCCATTTCTTCTGAGGGATTCCTGCCCGCAGTAGTAGATATAATGGTCATCTGAGTTAAATTCACCCATTCCAGTCCATTTTAGTTCGCTGATTCCTAGAATGTCGACGTTCACCCTTGCCATCTCTTGTTTGACCACTTCCAATTTGCCTTGATTCATGGACCTGACATTCCAGGTTCCTATGCAATATTGTTCTTTACAGCATCGGATCTTGCTTCTATCACCAGTCACATGCACAACTGGGTATTGTTTTTGCTTTGGCTCCATCCCTTCATTCTTTCTGGAGTTATTTCTCCACTGATCTCCAGTAGCATATTGGGCACCTAACGACCTGGGGAGATTCTCTTTTGATATCCTATCATTTTGCCTTTTCATACTGTTCATGGGGTTCTCAAGGCAAGAATACTGAAGTGGCTTGCCATTCCCTTCTCCAGTGGACCACGTTCTGTCAGACCTCTCCACCATGACCCGCCCGCCTTGGGTTGCCCTGCAGGCATGGCTTGGTTTCATTGAGTTAGACAAGGCCCTGGTCCTAGTGTGATTAGATTGACTAGTTTTCTGTGAGTATGGTTTCAGTGTGTCTGCCCTCTGATGCCCTCTTGCATCACCTACCATCTTACTTGGGTTTCTCTTACCTTGGGCGTGGGTTGTCTCTTCACGGCTGCTCCTTACCTTGGACGAGGGCTATCTCCTTACCGCCGCAGTTCCTGACCGTCAATGTAACTGATTTTTTAGTGTAGTTATCCTATCAGTTGTGTAGAAAAGTATATTGAAATCTTCAACAGTGATTGTGAATATGTCTACTTCTTCCTTTAATATTTTTTAATAATTTCTTTGGGCATTTTGAAACTCCTGCATTAAATGCATATAAATTTATGATTGTTATGTCTTTCTGATGCATTGAGACCTTTATCTTCATGAAATATTTATCTTTATATCTGATAATGCCCTTTGTCTTAAAGTTTATGTTGTTGATATTAATATAGCCACTCTATCTTTCTTTTGGTTTCTATATGCATGGTATACATTTATGTCTTTACATTTAAAGTACATTTCTTATAGACAGACCATAGTCGAATCTTGCTTTTATACAGTCTAACAATCTCTGCATTTTAATTTTTGTCTTTCAATGATAATTTACTGTAATTATTGATATTGTTTTACTTAGCTCTTCTGTTTTCTCTGTCTCATCTGTGTTTTTTCCCCTTATGCTCTTTCTCCTCTGTGTTCTTTTGATTTAACTGAATATTTTTATGCTTTCATTTAAATTTATCTATTGGTTTCTTTATGTATGCTTTTTTATTACTTTACTTTGTAATTAATAAACTTATTTTCAGAGCAGTTTTATAGCTCTGAATTTTTCATTTAGGTCTGTGATTCACTTTGAGTTAATATTTGTGAAGGGTATAAAATCTAAGGGTATGAAAAAAAATTTTTTTTTGCATATAGAGGCCCAGGTATTCTAACACCATTTGTTGAAAGACTGTCTCTACTCCATTACATTGCCTTTGTTTTCTGTCAAAGATTGGTTGACTATATTTTTGCAAGTCTATTTCTGATGTCTTCATTCTGTTCCATTGATCTGTCTATTCTTTCACCAGTACTACACTGTCTTGATTACTGTAACTTTATGGTAAGGCTTATAGTCTAGTAGTGTCAATTTTCCTTCAGTATTAAACTGGCCATCCTGAGTCTTTCAACTCTTTTTTATACTCTAGAAACAACTTGCTGATATTCAGAAAATAACTTGGTGAGATTTTGACTGGGATTACACTGAATCTATACATCATGGTGGGAAGAACCAAAATCTTGACAAATTGTATCTTCTTATCCATGAATATGAACTATCTCTCCATTCATGTAGTTCTTCCTTGATACCTCTCAGCAGAGTTTTGTAGTTATCTTCAAATTCATCTTTATATACAGGTTTCCTCCACTATCCAAAAGCAGAGGCTCCTATGAAGCCCTTCACATGCCGAAATGGCAAAAAGTAAAGAAGAAACAATTGCCTCAGGACCCGTCTTGTTAATGGATGTACAAAGTAAATCAAGATAAAAGCACAGATGCTCACAGACACAGTTCAAAGTTGCAGCTCATGCTAAGTTGCTTCAGTCGTGTTCAAATCTTTGTGACCCTATGGATTGTAGCCCACCAGGCTCCCCTGTCCATGGGATTCTCCAAGCCAGAATACTGGAGTGGGTAGCCTTTCCCTTCTCCAGGGGATCTTCCCAACCNACACAGTTCAAAGTTGCAGCTCATGCTAAGTTGCTTCAGTCGTGTTCAAATCTTTGTGACCCTATGGATTGTAGCCCACCAGGCTCCCCTGTCCATGGGATTCTCCAAGCCAGAATACTGGAGTGGGTAGCCTTTCCCTTCTCCAGGGGATCTTCCCAACCTAGGGATCGAACCCAGGTCTCCCCCATTGCAGGCAGATTCTTTACTAGCTGAGCCACCAGGGAAGCCCTGTACTAATGTAAGTCTTTCATAAAAGTGAAGTGGTGTAAGGTGAACTTTTGAAAAGCAGGCGATTTCTGTATTTTTAAAGATTTATACCTAAGTATTTCTTTTTGTGTACATGCTAATACAAATGGCAGTGTATATTCAAAATTAAAATTCTTACTGTTCATTGCTGGTATATAGGAAAGTGATAGACTTTTGTATATTAACCTTGTATCTTCCAGCCTTGCTATAACTGCTTATTAGTTCCAGGAGTTTTTTGGTGGATTTTTTCAGATTCTCTACTTACACAATCATGTCATCTGTGAACAAAGACAGTTTTGTTTCTATCCAATGGAAATAAATTTGTCTGTTTCTTCCCAGTCTGTATATCTTTTATTTCCTTTTCTTGTCTTATTGAATTAACTAAGACTTATGGTACAATGTGGAAAAGCTATTGTGTAAGATATATTAATAGTCATCTTGTTCCTGATGGTAAGAAGGTTTCGAGTTTTTCACCATTAAGTATGCTATAGGTATTTTTGTAGTGTTCTTTATTGAGTNTTTTATTTCCTTTTCTTGTCTTATTGAATTAACTAAGACTTATGGTACAATGTGGAAAAGCTATTGTGTAAGATATATTAATAGTCATCTTGTTCCTGATGGTAAGAAGGTTTCGAGTTTTTCACCATTAAGTATGCTATAGGTATTTTTGTAGTGTTCTTTATTGAGTTGAGGCAATTTCCCTCTATAATTTCTTGAGAGGTGTTTTTTTTTTTTTTATCATGATTGGGTGTTGGATTTTATCAAATGCTTTTTGTGTATTTATTGATATAATCATGTTATTTTTTTCTTTAACCTGTTGATGCAGTGAATCCACTGCATTGATCTTTGAACTCTGAACCAGCCAGGCACATTTGGAATAAATCCCACTTGGTCATAGTGTCTAATTCTTTTTCTATATCCTTAGGTTTGAGTTTTCTAATGTTTTATTGAGAATTTTTGCAGCTGTGTTCAAAGAGAGATTGCTATGTAGTTTTCTGGCCTTGTAGAATGAGTTAGGAAGTAGTATTCCCTCTGTTTCTACCTTCTAAAAATATTTTAGAAAATTTGAATAATTTCTTCTGAGCTTGGTGTTTTCTCTTTTGGAAGGTTATTCATTGTTTATTCATTATTACTTTAAGAGGTATAAACCTATTTAGTTGTCTATTTGTATTACTTTTTAATGATTGTTCTAAGTGCTAAATCATATGTCCTTAATTTTTCATAGTTTACTTAGAGTTAATATGGTACAAAAATACTGTCTTATAAAATGTAAAAGTCTTTTATCTATATAGGTCTATTTATTGTATCACCCATTTATGATTTAGTTATTTTAGATACAAAAACAGAGTGTATATATACATATATATATATATATAATAGAAGTCCCATAAGAAAATATATTACTTTAGTCAGTATCCTATGTTTTAGAGAAATAAGAGGATGAAACAGACTTTTTAAACTTACCTGTGTATTTATTTCTAAGTATTCTTCATTTGAACTCAGTCTGTCTGACTCTAAAGACTATGCTTTATCCAAAGTTTGTTGAACAGAGATACTTGGGGAAGATTGTATAAAAGTAGGTGTCCAGTGCCCATATCAGTCTTATGAAATTACTAGCTTTCAGGTTAGGCCTAAGGGTGGGCTTTTGGAAGATGTTTCCCAAGTGACCTCATGTGTTAACTGGACACAACCTGGACTCCTCCTAAGCTTCCAAACAGCATGATAAACATTCTTGGGCTCGCTCACATTTCTATCTTGCTCCCAGCTCATGTGGTATAAGGTTATGGGTGGTTTCCTTATCTCTTCTAAAATTTCCTTCATTAAGCTTCAATATCCCATCGTAACTCATGAATTCTGGCATTAGGAGACAGACTTGGTCAGACTTGGAGACAGACTTCTTTTTGACAGCCTCTATCTTGCCATCTGACGCCTCCTATGATATATCCTTTGGCTCCCCAGCACTGTCTACTCACCCTAAGAAAATATTTCATTCATCCTTTTTCAAAATAGCATATTACTTCTGAACTTTACCCTGGGAATACCACAGTAATATAAGATGTCAGGAGCCGTGTTAGGCATTACTGACAAAATGGAGGCATGGCCCCAGCCCCCTCTCCTCATTCCGCAGGCACAGACCCAGGATGGAGTTAGCCCTTGTGATTCTGACTTGTTTCTTCCTTTCTTCGGTTGAGTTGGCTGGAAAGAATGTTAAAGTGCTTATTGTTCTTGAGGAAGCATGAGAAAACACAAAGCCTTCTGCAGTTTTGCGCAGAAAATAATCTATAAAGTAACCACTGACATTTGTTCAAGGATTTTTGCAAAGAATGTTCCAGGATGAGCACGTAGGCCACAGCTTGAGGCCATGGGAAAGATTGTTATCTGAGACCTGTTTGTGAGGGAAATGTTTATGGCAAAAGAAGTTTGCTGAGTTTAGGGTTTAGAATAATTAAGAATAGTTAGAAGCTTTTTTAGGAGATAATGAGCTTAGGATATGAGAGGCAAGTAGGATTTAGAAAGATAAGAAATAAACTGAGGAATGTGGTATGCAGCCCAGACATAAACATGAGTTACAATGTAAGCACAAGTAAACATGATTCTGAGAGAATCGTTGAAGCAGGAACTCTGTTTGAAGGGCAACAATGAGACAATAATCTGGGTGAGGGGGAACTGAAAATGTCAAACCTCTGACCTAATGCTTTTGAAAAGGTATAAAAGAGAACATGATGCTTGAAATAAACATGTAGTCACGTACCTCCAGTCAGAGGCTACATCATTTCCAGCCAACACTGTTCATCCCTTCAGGCTGATCTCCTGGCTGCTGGAGCTGGACTCCGGCAATAAGAGGTATGTAACACTGTGGCAAATAGTGTGTTCCCTTGAGTCAGGTGGTCTGAGTTCAAAACTCAGTTTCTTCACTGATAAAATGTATGAGTATAGAAAAGTCATACTACTTAGGTGTTCCATTTGTCAGTTTCCTCATATATAAAATGGGATTAATGACAGTGACAATCTCATAAGGTTGTAGAGAAGGTTTATATACATACCTTAACACAGTATCTGACACCAAGAAAGCTCAGATAAATCAGTGGTAGCTAGTTATTAGGATTATTAAAACAGAAATGATCTTTTACCTCTACAGAGCTTATACAGAGCTTACAGTTCTGATACTCTAGGCTAATACTGCTCAAAGTATGGTACACATACTCATCTTTGATGGGATCAGGAGCTTGAACCAGAATGTAAACCAACTTATCACTAAGCACACTATTTAATACAGCTGACATTTATTTCCTAGTAAGAACTTCTCAGTGAGTGAAGCAGTGCATTGATTTACACTGTACATCAAGCTCATCATTTTATAAATGATCAGTGTTTTGTGTGGCACTTTTTCAGAGAACTCATAGACTTCCCTGATTACATCAGGGAGAAAAAGTGGCTATGAGCTTGAAGGCAGAAACCCTGATATCAGTTCTGTCTCTGACATTGACAAGCAAAGTGACCACTGATGGGTTCTTTAAACTCTGATCTTCTATTTTATCACCTAAAAAGTGGAAATAATTACTTCTGTCTCCTTCGTTCCCTCCTCCATGAGTGTCATGTGCTCTGGAGGGCTATAACAATGCCAGGAGGTACTTAGGTGCCCCTGTGTGGAGGAGTAAACCAAAGAAGCCTCTGGAAATGTATAAAGAAGGCAAATCTCCAGGGCTGAAAACAGCTCTGCAGCAGAGTTGAGAAGGAAGAGTCTTTTTAAAAAGGCTTTGTTAAAGTATAAGTGAAGTGAAAGCCACTCACTCAGGTCCAACTCTTTGCAACCCCACGGATTATACAGTCCATGGGATTCTCCAGGCTAGAATACTGGAGTGGGTAGCCTTTCCCTTCTCCAGGGGATCCTCCCAACCCAGGGATCAAACTCAAGTCTCCCACATTGCAGGCAGATTCTTTACAGCTGAGCCACAAGAGAAGCTCAAGGATATTGGAGTAGGTAGCCTATCCCTTCTCCAGCAGGTTTTCCCAACCCAGGAATCAAACCGGGGTCTCCTGCATTGCAGGAAGATTCTTTACCAATTGGGCTATCAGCAAAGTCAACCTTTCAAAACCTCAGGTTTTCTCCATTTTCACTTGCGATCCCTAGCCCCTTTCAGTGTTTTTCAGATGGCTACCACTGTTTCAGCATCAAATCCAAACTGGAAATATTCAGACATAGCACTATCCAATAGAACTTTCTGCAGCAATGGAAATACTCTGTGTTTGCACTGTCCCATACAGGTGTTCACCCAGGCCTAGTGTTAAGGTATAATTGATACACAAAACATGGCAAAAATTTAATGTACATATTTTGATGAGTTTGGAAATATGGACACATCTGTGATAGTACTACCATATGATCCAGTGACCCAAACTATTGAAATAAGTATCTCAAAGAGATACCTGCACTTCCATGTTCAGAGTAGCACTAGTCACAGTAGCCAAGATTTGGGAACAATTCAAATGTCCACTGACAAATGGATGATGAAAATATGGTTTATACATATAATGGAATACTTTTCAGCCTTAAAAGATAAGGAAATTCTACCACTTGTGACAATATGGATAAACCTGGAGACATTACACTAAGTGAAATGAGCCAATCACAGAAGGACAAATACTATGTGATTCCACTGCTATGAATAATCTACAATAGTCACACTCACAGAAGCAGAGAGTAGAATGATGGTTGCCAGAACAGATGATAGGAAGAAGGGCAGAATTTTTGGTCAGTGAGTGTAAACTTATAATTATATAATATGAATACACTCTAGAGATCTGCTATACAACTAAGCACCAATAGTTAACAATATGGTGTAGTGCACGTAGTATTTGTTAAGAGGATAGATCTCCTATCCAATGTTCTAGAAACAAAGGAAGGAAGGAAGAAAGGAAGAGAGGGAAGCAGGGAGGGAAGAAGGAAGATAGAAAAAAGGAACAGTCTTGATAATAGCTTGATAAAACCCAGACCTGGTAACTCCTAAGCTATTAGGTTGGAGAACGGTAACCAAAGGCAACCAAAGCCACCATCCATTGTCTCCCCAAATGACATTTTATGTCCAAGCTAAGTGCTTTCCACTTAAAGGTACTATAATTTGGGAGCTGACAATGTCATTGGGCATCATATTGCTTAAAATCTGCCCAAACATACAAACATTATTAGTGCAAGCTTGGAACAGAGCAAAGTGGTACATGCATTTGAACGACTAATGGAAAGGACATTGAGGCTCAAAGTACCAAGTGCATCCCCATAATCAGCCAACCTAGCAAAACACTGGGTTCATAACCTCACCAGGGCCCTAATGTAGCCCTTCTCGGAATCAGTAATAGCCCAGCACTAATGGCTGCAAAAAGGACCATATTGTATCCCCAGTCATTAATTCCCAGAAAGAGGACTGCACTGAACTCATTACTGCTTTAACACACTCATCAGATGAAATGTACAAGTTAACCTCTGCAAAGGGATGTAGTAATCTGAGCAAGGAAACTCAGCCATCTCACCAACCTCCACTCCAGAAACCCTGTCTCTGGCAGCAACTGTTAATTCTTTGCTAGGAAGCTGCCTGGACCCACCTGACAACATTTCTGTCCATTTTGTCAGGTTCTGTGCTCCTCACTTGCTCAGAGACTCAGCTAGCTGAGGGGTAGACAGGCCAGATAGAGGGAAAAAGAGGAATTGGTACAGAGATGCTGCTGCTGCTTCTGTTACTGCCAATGAGAGAAGGAAGATTATTTTAATAACAATAGCCAGTAACCGTTCGTGGATTATATATAGTATGTCAGGCTCTATGGAGGAATTTAAAAACATATGATCTCATTTGATCCTAGCCAAAATACTATTACTAACCTCATTTAACAGATGAGGAAACAGAGGCAAGAAAGGTAAATAAATTACCCAAGGTCACAGAGCTAGTAAGTGGCTTGGCCAGAATTAGAATGTAAATCCCTGACCCCAACATCATATGCCTCTTTCCACTGGACCACAGCTATCAATATTTGCCCGATGTAGTGTCTGTGAACAAGACACTAGGACAATCATTATAGCTCCCATTGTAAGTGCCTCGCAGAGATAAGGTCGTTTGTAACCATGGTGTCAGGGACTTCCCTCAGCTCTTGCTTTGGAGCTAAATGGTACTGCCAATGAGATGGCAACTCTCTGAGGAACATCATAACCCCAAAGACCCCCATCCTGCATCCTCTTACTAGAAACTGCCTCTCTGCCTGTCTATCAGATTAATTTCTCTCTCTCTGTACCTCTGTCAGAAGCTGCAGTGGAGAAAGGAGTACAGAGGAGCTGGGACAGGGAATGGATTGTTGGGAGAGTACCTCGCTAGGGAACCAGGGGAAATGGAAAGAACTTTCCTTTGATCTGGGAAATTAGGCTGTTCGTATAAGCCCTCACAGTCCCTGTGGTTTCCTTCATCATGGAGTTTAGTTGGCTTGTATAGATTGTGTTTCCCAGCAGGCCATCAGCTTCTGGAACACAAGGACTCCCTCTTTCTCCTCTTTGTCATTTCAGCAAGCAGCACATACATGACAGGCAATGAATGTTCAATAAATGTAGTGGAGCAAGCATATCGCTGCTGCCCCTGTCTTTCTTTGCTGCCTCAGATGGCTGGCTCAACAGAGATAGTTTGGGAAAGCAAACTGAGGTTTCACTGCTGAATAAGCATCATAGATGGGTGGGTGACATGGAGGCAACCTGTACCCAAACTTGTATGTGTAAGGAGCCTACTAGGCAGACTTCCATCAGATCACAGTAGCCTGTCCCAGGCAATGAAGCCACACTTCCTTATTAAAGCAATCCTTTTTCAAGCATCCTGAAGAGTCCTGTTCCCATAGGTGGCAGCTTTTTCCCAAGCATAGTCATTTCTACCATCAGCCCTAGTATTGAGAAACCCTAGCCTGAGTGGGGAGTCCCTTCAGAGGAGATGGAGGATATTGCAATACATGGGCTGCAGCTCCTGGAGGTTCAGTTGCTGAGTATCTTGGGGACAAAAAGAATCTGGAACACCAACAGATACGTACAGTATAGGTCAGGGAGCTATACTCAGTATTGAGTAATTACCTATAAGGGAAGATTATCTGAAGAATATATACATATGTATAGAATATATATTTAATATATATTTATGCATATATATGTATATATGTATATAGATGTATATATGTAGTAATGTGTATATATATATATGTATGTATGTATGCTGCTGCTGCTGCTAGGTCGCTTCAGTTGTGTCTGACTCTGTATGACCCCGTGGACGGCAGCCCATTAGGCTCCCCTGTCCCTGGGATTCTCCAGGTAAGAACACTGGAGTGGGTTGCCATTTCCTTCTCCAATGCATGAAAGTGAAAAGTGAAAGTGAAGTCGCTCAGTTGTGTCTGACTCTTAGCAATCCCGTGGACTGCAGCCCACCAGGCTCCTCCGTCCATGGGATTTTCCAGGCAAGAGTAGTGTGCATGTATATATAGATGTATATATGTAGGTATGTGTATATATATGTGTGTGGATGTAGGTATATATGTGTATAACTAAATCACTGTGATGTATACCTGAAACTAACACATTATTGTAAATCAAACAATACAATTTTTTTTTAAAGAATCTGTAGGATAAGACTTAGATCTGGAAGTAGGGTGGCTGAATGACAGCAGAATAAAAAGGTTCATTTTCAACTCTACAGACGCCACACCAGTCATATTTCGACAGCAGTGTCAGGAAGAAATGTTGGTATCTTTACTTTTCTTTGTCCTCTAAAAGCTTTTGAGAGAGCTGGGGGATAACACTCTAATGCACAAGTGAAAATTAAGGCACAATTGACGACAGTCTGTAATTAAGTGCTAAATTGTCTGGCCTGGGCCTTAAGCGCTGCAGGAATCCAAAGGAGGGGCAGTCAATGAAGGCTGAGTAACGTGTGGGCAGCCAGAGCTCTGACGTCTGAGAATGTATGACTATGCTCAGGACAGGTTTTCTGGAGGAGGAGGAACTGGCGCTGGACCTTAAAGGATGGGGAGCACGGGGCTTGGAGGAGGGGAGGGGCCTCTGGATCAAAGCATGGGGCATGGCGAAACAAAGGCAGGAGTCTGGTCCCAACAGGAGTGGGATGTTGTGTGTGGGGCCTCAGGGGAGGCTACTCTGGGAAGGGAGCTATGCAGTCCAGGCTCGGTGACTCTGGGCTATTGGGCTTTTGGGAAACTATCCAGCAGCTGCAGGCAGGTGAGTCTAGAGTCCAAAACAAATCCCTTTCAAAGGTGAATTTCTTGGGGAATCTACTGCATGGCTATTGCAAAGGAGCTCCTGTCTCAGCATAGGTAACATCTCCTTGAAGCCCATGACAGTCCTGGGAGGGGGGATTGTTAAGGAAGGAATATACTCCAAACAACATGGGCTGAGTGGGAACAGTGGAGTAAGCTGGAAGGTCACTTCCTTTCTAGATTCCAGTGTGGGCACTCTGGGAAGGGGCAGTGGCAGCAGATGTCAAACTGAGCTTCCTGGAATCTTGAAGCATCTTGTACCCAGAATTCCCCATTTTGCTTCCTCCCTGCAAACATGCACCTGCTTAATAAAGACAACGCTATCACTGATTGTGTGTCCACTGTGCTAAGAACTTTAAGGGGATAAGTTCATTTCGCTCACAACAATCCTCTTTATTTTACATATAAGGAAATTGAGGCACAGAGAGGTTAGGGATTTGTCCAAGTTCACATGGCTGGTAAGGGATCCCAAACCAGCTAGCTTGCCATCCCAGTCCACCCTCTCACCTGCCTCACTCCAAAAGTGCCCTCTGGGTCCATCCTCTGGGTTCATCATCTGGAGCTCCAATAGGAAATAGCTCATTCACTGCCCAGGACAACCCTGGATGAGAGGGAGCATTTGGAGACACCAAACTGCAAGCAGATGTGGTGTGACTAGAGAGATTAGAGTAGGTAAGAAGTCTTGGAGTCAAACGATCTGGCTCAGAGCTGGTCTGATTTTATTTCTGCACCTGCGTCATCACAGCTGCCCCACCCCTATCAGCATCAGCAGAAACAGCAACCCCAGCACCTTCTTGGAGCCTCAAGCCAAATTGTTGCAGGAGTCCTACTGGAAAAGGCAGGGCATATGTGGCACCATGGCCTCTCTTGGGCTAAGCCGTGGGCCAGGGAAGAGGAAAGAGGAGACGTGACAGTGCTGGCAGCAGCCAGGAAGGAGGAGGGGAAGCAGGTAATAGTGAAGTCAGGAAGCATGACCAAGGCTGAAGGAGGATGACCTTCCACAGGCAGGGGAGGGGAGACATCATGAGATGCCTGCATTTCAGCAGAGCCTAGACTGAAGAGCTGATGTTGGGGGCAGACAAACTAGAGTGAGATCAAAATAAGACTTCAAACCCACCCTTGTGAGAATAGCAAGCTGTTCTGAGGTTGGGCAATAAATAACATCCAGGCAGGTGTCTTATGGGGGAAGTGAGTAGGTGCCTGGAGTAAGGTCTAGTGAGAGTGAAAGCCTGCTTCACCAGGCTCAACTCTCAATGATTTCCAAGACTTGGGTGGGCCCTAGACTGCTGTGTTACACTTCTGTTCTGCTGTGGAGCCTTGGCAGACAGATGAAACCTGTGAACACTTTCTCAGAATAATACTTTAAATGCATTAAAATGCATAAGATTATAAAAGACACAAATTATATCAAAATATTAAACAAAACTTACAGTGAAATGCTAACATAAATGCTTCTTTACTAATGCATGAAATTAAAAAAGTTAATGGTGATTCTAACAACTGCAATAATTTCAAAATACTATGGACTGTAAAGACTATCTCGAGATAGCTATGATGATAATAATACACTAGGAAAATAATCTGTGATTTCTGTTAGAGACAAAGTTTCACAAATTACTAATGCTGTCGTGGTTCATTGCCTAAAAAATGAAATGAAATGAGAATTTTCAATTACAAGTTAACAAAAATAGAAATTCAATTCTTTCTCTCCCAACATCACAGGGGTCCTCACTGAGGGACATGCATAGTGCAATGGGAATTCATTAGACTTGACAACAGATGACTGCAGACCTAGTCCTGGGTTTCCTACTGATGATGTGTCCTTGCAAGAGGGCTCTGACTCTTGATAGACAGCTCAGAAGATAATTCTATTCTTTCCCTTCACAAATGTTTTTGAGAAGTTCAGTTCAGTTCAGTTCAGTCACTCAGTCATGTCCGACTCTTTGCGACCCCATGAATCGCAGCATG
>SJYX01021812.1:0-17245 GCA_006410675.1 Oreotragus oreotragus | reverse complement strand
CTAAAGCTGAAACTCCAGTACTTTGGCCACCTCATGAGAAAAGCTGACTCATTGGAAAAGACTCTGATGTTGGGAGTGATTAGGGGCAGGACGAGAAGGGGACGACAGAGAATGAGATGGCTGGATGGCATCACTGACTCGATGGACGTGGGTCTGGGTGAACTCCAGGAATTGGTGATGGACAGGGAGCCCTGGCGTGCTGTGATTCATGGGGTCGCAAAGAGCCGGACATGACTGAGTAACTGAACTGAACTGAACTGAGGCACATAGAGAAAGATGAGATAGAGTTGCTTTGGGAGAGTCTACAGAAGCAAAAGTAGATTTGACCTGAGCCTTGAATTTTAAAAGAACATTCTCAACTATGGTTCTTATTATCCTTTAAACAATTGATTTAATTTTTTTAGGTATCACATGCTGGGAATACAGAAAAAGAGATAAGCTATGTGAGCTGGAAGGATCAGAAGATGATAGGTTAGCTAAAAAAGCATGAAGAAATCCAACTATTTTATTAAACCATGATTAATCACACTTGTCTAACAAATGAAATCACACTTGTCTAACAAATTTTCCATAAACAAACACAGTTATGTGCAAAATTATTGCCTATGTTGTTTTTTCAACTTTGATATTTAGTAGAATTGCCTAAAAGATCACACAAAAGATTTTGAGTCTGAGTTAATTTATTTTTCTTTAAGGGCTTCTCTGGTAGCTCAGATGGTCAAGAATCTGCCTGCAATGTGGGAGACCTGGGTTCGATCCCTGGGTTGGGAAGATCCTCTGGAGAAGGAATTTTTTTTCTTACTTTGAGAGGAGCACTTCATCGGTTCATTTCAGTCACTCAGTCCTGTCCAAACTGTGTGATCCCGTGGCCAATAGTTAATTTATTTTTCTTTAAGGGCTTCTCTGGTAGCTCAGATGGTCAAGAATCTGCCTGCAATGTGGGAGACCTGGGTTCGATCCCTGGGTTGGGAAGATCCTCTGGAGAAGGAATTTTTTTTCTTACTTTGAGAGGAGCACTTCATCGGTTCATTTCAGTCACTCAGTCCTGTCCAAACTGTGTGATCCCGTGGCCAATAGCACAACAGGCTTCCCTGTCCATTACCAGCTCCCGGAACTTGCTCAAACTCATGTCATGTGAGTCAGTGATGCCATTTAACCATCTCATCCTCTGCCATCCCCTTCTCCTTCTGCCTTCAATCTTTCTCAGCATCAGGGACTTTTCCAATGAGTCAGTTCTTCACATCAGTTGGCCAAAAATTGGAGTTTCAGCTTTAGCATCAATCCTTCCAGTGAATATTCAGGACTGATTTCCTTTAGGACTGATTGGTTGGATCTCCTTGCAGTCCAAGGGACTCTCAANTCCTTCTGCCTTCAATCTTTCTCAGCATCAGGGACTTTTCCAATGAGTCAGTTCTTCACATCAGTTGGCCAAAAATTGGAGTTTCAGCTTTAGCATCAATCCTTCCAGTGAATATTCAGGACTGATTTCCTTTAGGACTGATTGGTTGGATCTCCTTGCAGTCCAAGGGACTCTCAAGACTCCTCGCCAACGGTTCAAAAGCATCAATTCTTTGGTACTCAGCTTTCTTTATAGTTCAACTCTCACATCCATACATGACTACTGGGAAAACCATAGCTTTGACTAGACAGAACTTTGTTGGCAAAGTAATGTCTCTGCTTTTTAATATGCTGTCTAAGTTGGTCATAGCTTGTCTTCCAAGGAGCAAGCATCTTTAATTTCATGGCTGCAGTTACCACTTGCAGTGATCTTAGAGCACAAGAAAATAAAAGTCTGTCACTGTTTCCATTGTTTCTCCATCTATGTGCCATGAAGTGATGGGACCGGATGCCATGATCTTAGTATTCTGAATGTTGAATTTTAAGCCAACTTTTTCACTCTTCTCTTTTACTTTCATCAAGAGGCTTTTTAGACTTTCTTCACTTTCTACCATAAGGGTGGTATAATCTGTGTATCTGACGTTATTGATATTTCTCCCAACATTCTTGATCCCAGCTTGTGCTTCATCCAGCCTGGCATTAAACATGATGTACTCTGCATATAAGTTAAATAAGCAGAGTGACAATATACAGCCTTGTCATACTCCTTTTCCAATTTGGAATCAGTCTGTTGTTACATGTCCAGTTCTAACTGTTGCTTCTTGACCTGCAGACAGATTTTTCAGGAGGCAAGTAAGGTAGTCTGTTATTCCCGTCTCTTTAAGAATTTCTCACAGTTTGTTGTGATCCACACAGTCAAAGACACACACTGTGACAGAAAGAATGCCTGAAGAATTATGGACAGAGTTTCTTGAAATTGAACAGGAAGCAGTGATCAAGAACATCCCCAAGAAAAAGAAATGCAAAAAGGCAAAATGGTTATCTGAGGAGGCCTTACATATAGCTGAGAAAAGAAGAGAAGTGAAAGGCAAAGGAGAATAGGAAATATATGCCCATTTGAATGCAGAGTTCATAAGAATAGCAAGGAGAGATAAGAAAGCCTTCCTCGGGGATTAGTGCAAAGAAATAGAGGAAAACAATAGAATGGGAAAGACCGAGATCTCTTCAAGAAAATTAGAGATACTAAAGGAACATTTCTTGCAAAGATGGGCACAATAAAGGACTGAAATTGTATGGACCTAACAGAAGCAGAAGATATTAAGAGGTGGCAACAATACACTGAAGAAGTATACAACAAAGATCTTCATGACCCTGGTAACCATGATGACGTGATCACTCACCTAGAGCCAGACATCCTGGAGTATGAAAACAAGTGGGACTTAGGCAGCATCACTACAAACAAAGCTAGTGGAGGTGATGGAATTCAAATCCTAAAATATGATGCTGTTAAAGTGCTGCACTCAATATGTCAGCAAATGTGGAAAACTCAGCAGTGGCCACAGGACTGGGAACAGTCCATTTTCATGCCATTCCCAAAGAAAAGCAATGCCAAAGAATGTTCAAACTACCACACAATTGCACACATCTTAAACACTATAGCAAAGTAATGCTCAAAATTCTCCAAGCCAGGCTTCAACAATATGTGAACCGGGAACTCCCAGATGTTCAAGCTGGATTTAGAAAGGGCAGAGGAACCAGATCAAATTGCCAACATCCTCTGGATCATTGAAAAAGCAAGAGAGTTCCAGAAAAACATCTATTTTTGCTTTATTGACTATGTCAAAGACTTTAACTGTGTGAATCCCAACAAACTGTGGAAAATTCTTAAAGAGATGGGAATACAAGTCTACCTTACCTCCCTCCTGAGAAATTTGTCTGCAGGTCAAGAAACAACAATTAGAACTGGAAATGGAACAACAGACTGGTTCCAAATAGGAAAAGGAGTAGGTCAAGGCTGTATATTGTCACCCTGCTTATTTAACTTATATGTAGAGTGTGTCATGTGAAATGCAGGGCTGGAATCAAGGTTACCAGGAAAAATATCAATAACCTCAGATATGCTAATGACACCACCTTTAAGGAAGAAAGCAAAGAAGAACCAAAGAGCCTCTTGATGAAAGTGAAAGTAGAGAGTGAAAAAGTTGGCTTAAAGTTCAACATTCAGAATGCTAAGATCATGGCATCCGGTCCCATCACTTCATGGCAAATAGATGAGGAAACAATGGAAACAGTGACACTTTCTTTTCTTGGGCTCCAAGATCATTGCAGATGGTGACTGCAGCCATGAAATTTAAAAATGCTTGTTCCTTGGAAGAGAAGCAATGAGTAACCTAGACAGCATATCAAAAAGCAAAGACATTACTCTGCCAACAAAGATCGGTCTAGTCAAGCTATGGTTTTTCCAGTAGTCATTTATTGATGTGAGAGTTGGATTATAAAGAAAGCTGAGCAGCAGAATTGATGCTTTTGAACTATGGTGCTGGAGAAGACTCTTGGGAGTCTCTTGGACTGCATGGAGATCAAACCAGTCAATCCTGAAAGAGAACAGTCCTGAATATTCATCGGAAGGACTGATGCTGAAGCTGAAACTCCAATCCTTTGGCCACCTGATGCAAAGAACTGAGTCATTGGAAAAGACCCTGATGCTAGGAAAGATTGAAGACAGGAGGAGAATGGAACAACAGGGGATGTTGAGATGGTTGGCAGTTCACCGACTTGATGGACATGATTTTGAGCATGCTCTGCGAGTTGGTGATGGACAGGGAAACATGGCATGCTTCAGTCTTTTTGGTCACAAAGAGTCAGACACAATTGAGTGACTGAACTGCACTGAACTGAACACAGTCAAAGGCTTTGGCATAGTCAATAAAACAGAAGTGATGTTTTTCTGGAACTCTCTTATTTTCTTGATGATCCAGAGGATGTTCGCAATTTGATCTCTGGTTCCTCTGCCTTTTCTAAATCCAGCTTGAACATCTGAAAGTTCCTGGTTTATGTATTGGTGAAGCCTGGCTTGGAGAATTTGAGCATCGCTTTGCTAGAGTGCTAGAGTGTGAGATGAGTGCAATTGTCCAGTACTTTGAACATTCTTTGGCATTGCCTTTCTTTGCGATCAGAAAGAAAACTGACATTTTCCAGTCCTGTGGCCACTGCTGAGTTTTCCAAATGTGCTGGCCTATTGAGTGCAGCATTTTAACAATATCATCTTTTAGGATTTGAGCTAGCTCAACTGGAATTCCATCCTCCA
The DNA here is from genome assembly GCA_006410675.1 of Oreotragus oreotragus. Lineage (NCBI taxonomy): Eukaryota > Metazoa > Chordata > Mammalia > Artiodactyla > Bovidae > Oreotragus > Oreotragus oreotragus. Next base: position 12,600 of record SJYX01021812.1, on the reverse strand, counting down.
CTAGCTTTGTTTGACGTGATGCTTCCTAAGGCCCACTTGAATTTGCATTCTAGGATGTCTGGCTCTGATGAGTGATCACACCATCATGGTTATCTGTGTCATGAAGATCTTTTTTGTTTAGTTCTTCTGTGCATTCTTGCTACCTCTTATCTTCTGCTTCTGTTAGGTCCATGCTATTTCTGTTCTTTATTGTGTTCATCTTTGCCTGATATGTTCCCTTGGTATCTCTAATTTTCTTGAAGAGATCTCTAGTCTTCCCACTCTATTGTTTTCCTCTATTTCTTTGCATTTGTCACAAGGAAGGCTTTCTCATCTCTCCTTGCTTTTCTTTGGAACTCTGCATTCAAATGGGTATATCTTTCTTTTCTCCTTTGCCTTTCACTTCTCTTCTTTTCTCAGCTATTTGTAAGGCCTCCTCAGGCAACCATTTTCATTTCTTTTTCTTGTGGATGGTCTTGATCACTGTCTCCTATACAAATGTCATGAACTTCAGTCCATAGTTCTTCAGGCACTCTGTCTATCAGATCTAAGTCTTTGAATCTATTTGTCACTTTCATAGCATAATTGATTTGATTTAGGTCATACATGAATGGTCTAGTGGTTTTCCCTACTTTCTTCAATTTAAGTCTGAATTTTTTAAAAAGGAGTTCACAATCTAAGCCACAATGAGCTCCTGATCTTGTTTTTGCTGACTATATAGAGCTCCTCCATCTTTGGTTGCAAGAATATAATCAATCTGATTTTGGTATTGACCATCTGCACTTCATAGTGAAAGCAATTATTAGCAAGTTTTGTTTTCAACCGGCTAAAAATGTTTTATATATTTCTCTAGACTGTTATTCTCCAGACTCAATTGTTGTACTTATACTGTTTTCTGCTTTGTATTTATGTCTTGAGTTGATAACTTTAAAAAAGCAAACAAACAACAAAGACCCTACAGTTGAAAGACAGAAAGAAGGAAAAGAGAGAGGGAGGGAAGGGGGAATGAAGGCACGAAGGAAGAAAGGAAAGAAAGAGAGAGAGAGAAAGAGAAAGTTGAGCTGGACTGGGAACAAGAATGAAAAGGAAATACTTCACCTTAAAACAACTTTGTGAAGGAGTTTTATCATCACTCATTTTACAGGAAAAGAATTGAATGATGATTACAGTGACAATGGCCTCTTATTAGCATTAACTATGCACTGAACACAATTTTAAGTGATATATTTGTATATATATTTAAATAATTTTATGTATAATAAATGAGTGATAAAAGTATCTCTACATGTTTGTGTGTGTGTGTATATATATGTGTGTGTGTGCAAGTGTGTGTATTCAGTCGCTTCAGTTGTGTTTTACTCTTTATGACCTTATGGACTCTATCTTGCCAGCCTCCTCTGTCTGTGGGATTTTCCAGGCAAGAATACTGGAGTGGATTGCCATTTCCTCCTCCAAGGGTGTGTGTGTGTGTGTATGTGTCTATATATACACACACATATCAGCTATTTAATGTATATATATATTTAGTATATTTTATTGTGAGCTTTGTTAATTATTACTGCTGTGCTGTGCTCAGTTGCTCAGTCATGTCTGACTCTTTGTGACTCAATGGACTGTAGCCCACCAGGCTCCTCTGTCCATGAGATTCTCCAGCAAGAATAGTGGAGTGGGTTTCCATTTCCTCCTCCAGGGGATCTTCCCAACCCAGAGATGTCTCCTGCATCTCCTATGCCTCCTGCATCTCCTGCATTGGCAGGCATATTCTTTACCTCTGAACCACTAGGGAAGCATTAATTATTACTCTATCTTATCTAATCTTTGAAACGAGCAATGGGAGAGGTGCTATTGTTATCCCCATCCTAACCTGAGACTGAGGAAGGTCAGTAGTGTGTTCAAAGTCACAAAGCTCACTGAGCAATTGGATTTGAAACCAGATACTCTAGTCCATGCTTTACTCATCGTGCATACTGCCTCAATGAGATCAGAATATTGAAATACGTTCCTGAGGCACCACTGTGAGACAGTAGCAGATACAAGACCGAATCCTGGTGAGCACTTCTTTTCTGCTCCACGCTGTCTGTCAGTACGACCAATGGGTGAAATGAAGAGAAAGACATTATCAGTGAGGGGTCAACACAAGCAGCCACTAAAAGAAGGAAGAAAACATCCCCATAACATACACCCTTACATTTTCTGACCTCTAGTGTCTAAATGCTAGCAGCTAATTTTGTGACTCAACAGAAATTCTCCCTTGGTTACACAGGCCACAACTTCTGGTCTAAGGTACATACATACCATCAATGTGTTTGTTCATGTGGAGAGAGGCTCTTCATGAGTCAGGGCCTGAGTTGTCAGGACAACAAGAAAAGACAGTGAAAACCTTGAAGAACATCCAGAGGCCAAGAAAGGGGTGTCTAGCTGTGAAAGCAAGCAGCCAGAGCAGTCTTGGTACCACCATGGATCCCAAGAACACGTGAGCCAGATGAAGTCCTACATCTCACCTGATGAAGGAACAACAGAGCTTTCAGGAAGTTCCAGGTACTGTGTTAATTGTTTGAACTAGATTATATCATTAATTTCTAAAATAAAGAGCCTAGTAAGATATAATCCCCATTTTAAGTGAGGAAACTAAGGCCCTCAGACATAGGATACAAGTTGCTTAAGGCAGAAATATGATTCAATCCCAGAACTAATTCCAGAGCCTAGGTTCTTAGCTGCAAAGCCATATTCCCTAGGGACTGTGACTTGTCCAACAAGCACACAGCTCTCCAAACGACAAACCAGAAAAAGATCCTGTCTAGTCTGTGCTCCAAGGACCCCCAATTTCCCCAGCTATCAAACAGCAAGACCATCACCCACCTAGAGATCAGTCATGTATTTCATCAGGACCTCTAAACATTCTGCCCTCCGTTGCCCAAGAATGGGTCTTATTCAAACTTCCCTTTCACAACTCAACAAATAAGCAAACAAAAATAAAAAGCTTTGCTTCCCATGGAAAGGCACTATAAACACCTGGCAGCTTTCCTGGGCTGGTTCTAAGTGCACAACCTGAGTGTGTTTGGATTTCAGCATAAGAGGCCTTGCTAGATGTTACTCACTGCCCCTCCCTGCCCTTGCCCTGCAAAAGCAAACCAGCCTGGAAATTTAGTGAAGGAAATATAAGTGCTCCTCACAGCACTAACTAAGCTTAGCCACTCACAGCACTAACTAGGTTTCTCTCCCCACAAGACAGGAAGCAGGAGAGAAAGGCCTTTCTAAATAGTAGACAAGAATACTCATCTTTCTGGAGGGCCTGGAAAGAGGAAATGTGTGTAGCATGCAAGTGTATAAAGGCATGCTATGAAGGTAGCAGGGCTTCCCCGGTAGATCCACGATAAAGAATCCACCTGCAGTGCAGGAGATGTGGGTTCAATCCTTGGGTCAGGAAGAGTCCCTGGAGGGGCATGGCAACTCACTCTAGTATTATGACAGGAAAATCGCATGAACAGAGGAGCCTGGCAGGCTACAGTCCATGGGGAGGCAGAGTGAGACTTGAGTGAAGCAACTGAGAACACACACATGCCCAAAGGTAACGTGGGCAAGGCGTGGGGCAGTGAGGACAAGACTGAGATTCAATCAGTGTGGCGTTTCCTAATTGCACCCATCTGAACCATGCCTTAAGAAAGGTTACCTAATATATAATCAAATACATGAATGAACGAGTAATTTTATAAGAAACAATATAATAGAAGCTCTGCTCTGGTAGATCCAGAATGTTCTATCAATAATACAAAACTGAAGGAGGAGTTGATTTTAACTTCACCTAGCCTATCAGTTTTATGGCTTTATTCAATTTTATTTTGACATGCATACGAGGGAGGGACACCATAATCCTTTCAGCGCTTTAGATATCTAGTGACCCTGATCCTGATCCCGGAGGCACTGGGGTGCTGAGTGTCAACAAGAGCTCCTAAAAAGGTCAGACCACAACCCGAGAGTCCTTCTGCCTGACATGCCCATAGCAGAGAGGCATTGAGCGCAAGAAATAGCATGCTTCAGCAAGAACATGAGGCAAACAGCAGTGATCACTCTGTAGAAGGGTGAACACTTCTACATTCAAGACACAGGACAGGTCAGGGTAGAAAATGAAACACAGATCTGGGGAACATGGGAATCAAGAGGGGTGGGACAGAGACTGATCTTAGGAGCCCAGGTCAGAGAAGGCAACAGCTCCAGGAAGAACAGAATCAGCCAGAACATTGTCCAAAACACAGAAGGAAAGATACTCGAGATGCAGTACTGGCAATAAACAGAGTACTGCAGAAACAACTGTGTCAAACTTGGCTGGGAATATAGGTTGTATTTCCCCCATCCCTTCATTAGGCCCTGAGTGGATGGAAAAACTGTGATTACCCTTACCTCAGAGCCTTCTGATCAGGGTAACTGAGGGACTGTTCTGGTGTATGGGAGTCTTTTGTCATGAAAGTTGAGTGGAGAAGAAAGTGGCAGTTATAGAAGGGACCTGGAATAGGAAAGATCAAGTGAATACTTGCTAGTTAAAAATCAGTGGGATAGTTGGGGAGCTTGGGATTAACACATATACACTGCTGTATTTAAAATGGATAACCAACAAGAACCTATTATACAGCACAGGGAACTCTGCTCAAGATTACATAACAACCTAAGTGGGAAAAGGATATGGAAAAGAATAGACACATATATATGTGTAACTGAATCATATTGCTGTACATCTGAGACTATCACAATATTGTCAATCAACTATACTCCAATATAAAATAAAAGTTAAAAAAAAAAAAGAAAAAACAGTGGCAGAGAATAAAAGACTAACCATTCGAGCCACCAGGGAAGCCCAAGAAAACTGGAGTGGGTAATCTACCCCTTCCCAGGGTTTCTTCCTAACCCAGGGGTCCAACTGGGGTCTCCTGCATTGCAGGTGGATTCTTTACCAGCTGAGCTGCCAAGGAAGCCCAAAGACTAGGAGACAAAATAAAATGATATAGAACTACAGAAATATTGGAATGGATAGGAGAATGAGGCTAAAGGTAGGGCCAAAAAAAGAGGTTTCACAATACTTTTTTAAGGACACATGCTATTTAGTGTTGATCACACTAGTTTAAATGTTCAGGCCAGTATGAATACCAAGCAAACACTGTAATCTAAGCAAGCCCAGACCAATCAAACTTGGCCTGCCACCTGATATTGTTGAAATTCTCCAAGAAGCTACCGTATGTGGATCTGAGCTCTGAAATGGGGAATGGAGATGGGAGCAGATGATAGATAAGAGAAAATGTTGTTTTAACAAGTAGAGCAAGAATTCCTCTAAGGGAAAATTTTTCTTTGTTTGTTAAAAGCTTATAAAGCAGCTTGAAATGAAACTACCATTCTGGGGGATGCAGAAGCTAAGGCATGAAAAGAAGAAATAATGCACACTACATCCAAAATTAATACGAGTTTGGGTGATAGAGGAAAAAGAGAAGATTAGTGAAAAGTAGGGGAAGTAGAGAAAAATTAAATGGAATGGGGCTAGGCCACTGTAAAGAATGAAGAGAACAGTGGAAATTCACCATGGCCAAAGAAATTCTCCATTTCCAAAAGTTATTCAAGAACAATGAGACCTTGTATCAGTTAGATATTGCTGTATAACAGGTGATTCCAAAACAGAAAACAACAATAAGTAATTATTAACTAACATTTGTGAGTTTGAAAGTCTAGGCTAATTCTGGCTCTAGGCCTTGTGTTTCTTTCAGATCTACTACATATGGCCTTCATTCCTCTGAGACCAGTGGCGTCCTGCAAGGGCCAAATCCCTTCTCACAACCACATCACATTTCTAGCCTCTGCTTCTGTTACCTCTGATAATGTTCTGTTGGCTGAAGCAAGTCACATGACCAAGCCTATTATCACTGGAGTAGAGATGAAGGCAGAGGTAGCAGTATGGAGTAGATATTTGCTAAACAATGATCTAATATACCGAAAGCTTCACACTAAATTTAAAATTGCTTTCACTGTAGTGGTGTAAATTCCTTCTTAGAATCCTCTGTTTATCCTCAATAAGTGTATCACAATCAGCTTAACTGTATGAATTGATTTTGCATAGAAATCAAGGCAGAGGAACAATATAATGTAGAACAGAGAAATTAGATGGAAATAGTGAGATCATTCATAAGAGAGAAAACAGAGTCAAAGATAGCCACCATCACTTAAGTCTCTTGAAAGTCACAGGCATCTTGAGAAAGGCAGAGAAGTAAGGATTGGAACCAATCTTCTTTAGATCTCAAAGAGAGCTCAACTCTTAACTGTGTCACCTGAAGGATTACTAATGGCAGTGGTGAATGAGGCTAGATTGCAATTCATTGCTGGCAGAAAACTTTGGCTGGACAGGAAAAGCTATAGGAGCCTTGGGGCTCATTCTGAACAGCTGAATGGAAAGTACCAATTAGGTCAAGATTGAAAAGAGAGAGAGATCCAAGGTTTCTTCTTCAAGTACAGGATAAGTTCCCCCCCCCACCCCCCGCCTCAGGAATAAGATTAAAAGACCAAGATTTTAGAAATGAAATATACATTCATTGCAGAAGTACTAAGTAAGTTACCTTGAAGCTTAGTCACTATATACACTTAATTAGGGGACTTCAAATCACCCCTAAAACAGCACTGACTATTGACCTTCAAGGAGACAGAGAAGGTATAAATTACCATGTTGAAAACGTGCTCAATGTCAGGAACTAGATATACTACTTTATTATCTGATTTAATCCTCACAAGACCTCTTCTCCCCAAAGACAGGAATGATTATTCCCACTTTATGGACAAGGAAATAGCACAGTGGCCAGCTTTTTTTCTAGTGGAAAGACCAAGTTAAACATGCAAGGTGATAATGAAGCCGCTCAGCTGTGCTGAGAAGAGGAACACAGGAGCCAGGGAGTCAGCAGACTGCCACATACAGGTCTCATGTTGGGTGAATTTATGAGGATTCTTGTCATGCTATTAGAGCTTAAAAGGAAAGAAAAAGCCTAGATGAGCGTTTATGCCTATGAGTCATGTGACATTCTACAACCTCAAAGCCTTTTTAGTTGCAGAGCCAATAACATCTGATCCCTTTGGTCTAAATGATAACATATCTCAAGTTATGCATTAATCTCTCTATTCATCTATTTTGAAAGATTCCTCATCTACTCTGTCTCCACAGGCAGAAAAGAAAAAAAGGGCTGGGGCAGATGAGCGCTCTAACATTTAATAAATGGTGTTTTGTGCCATCTATGGACAAGTCAATAGATTTTAAAATGTCAAATGATAAAGATTATATAAGAACCTCTATAGCATGATACTACTATGGGCTGGTAAATTTAGGAAAAAAGATACGGTCACAAAAAAAAATTATTTTGTTGGCTTTAGCACACTTACAGGTGCATAGGGCCCATAGAGAACAGTTTTCCTTAAATTAAATGAACATTTATTGACACCAAAAAACAAAACAAAGAAACCATCAAAAAATCTTAACTACTTGATTATCCACTCTTTGCTTTCAATATGGCCTATAATTAATGCAATTAACAAATAAAATATAGAAATATTAAAAAATACTTTCTTAATACTATGAAATAGCATCTTTCTGTGCATATGGACAGATCTCAAGCTTTATGACCGTTATAAGTTTCAAACGAACATTTTTAGACAAGATGAGTATGCAATTTGCTTTTATGAGAACTACATGCTAACCATTTGCATTTTGGAAGCCTTCAGATATGCATCCAAATTTCTGTGGCAAATCTTTTCTGGTCTCAGTTTTTAGAATAGCTTGAAATAAGTTCAATACCCCATAACACTGTGGCTCCATAGATGCCAAAAAATGTCTCCAGCTAAAACAAACAAATAAATGAACAAAACCTATTTATAGGATTTTGTTAAAATGAAAGAATTGCTCCCAAAAGGCAGAACATGCTTTCTTTTCTACCATGATTTTTCTTCATGTGCTGCTCTCTCTCCTGTTCTCCTCAGAGTACTCATTTGATGTCAAGTTTATCAAGATAACGGAAAGGCTCAGAAGGGAGATCATATTCAAATGTGTTGAAGAAGAAATGCATTTATTTCTACAACAAGGCTTCTATTTTTCATCCTGGCCTCCTGATTGCTCAAGTGCCAACAGGATTGGTAGCTGTTTCAGAGTCTAACAGAAACTGTTTTTGTGGCAATAGTTCGGCCTTACCCTGATCTGTTACTTGCCAAGAGCTATTCATGGAGACTTATCAAGCATAACTTCAAGAAAAATGCCTGCCTAGTAAAAGAATATTATCAGGGATGTTATCAAGGCAAAGATCTAAGAATTCCTTATTCCACTTTATCATGTGTTTGCTAATGCTATATTAAATGAAAAAATAAAACTATCTGCATTCAATATTTTCCTCCCTTGGACAAGTACTTTGCTTTTTAAATGTTAAATATCTCAATGGATAAATACCATATACACTTCTAATGTGTATTTTTAGCTCCAGTTTTTAGAGGCTTCTTAGAGTTTGCTAACTCAGGAATCTAAGGCCTGCCCTTCTCTCCTCTACTAAGTGTCTAAGTTGTCCTCTCCTCTTCATGTATACCACATGTAGACCCCCCTCCTCCCAGATGGCACAAGAAGGAGTGCTTAAGTTGAATTTGTATATAACTGAAAGCCTGTAAGTTGCATATATTAAAGAACTGGACTGAGAATGTTTGGCTGTTGACTAGTGAAGAGCCCCCTCCTTCTTTTCTGCACTGTAGTGTTTGATACAACAGCGCCACATTAATTGCGAGTCTGTATCTGAATTTTACTACACCAACCCTCTACCAGGCAGAAAGCAGATAATTCTAGTTTCCTTCCTTCATCCTTCCCATTTGCTCTGCCTTCATTCATTATTAGTTTGGAAAACCTAGCACATATTATTCACCAAACAAGATAAAGTATGGGAAAGCAGAAACACACAGAGAAGTCTCAACCAAACCATGTTTAACTGAATCACCCCCAAATCACATTCATAGCAGACCAAAATATGAGAAGTTTGATTTGTTTGTGTCTCTGTTTTCCTATCAAGGAACCGATGTAATTGATTAGGTTTCACGAAGAAAGTCTGTCTTCTTAGAGTCTAAATTCCCCTGTGCCCTAAATTGTCTTTTGCTTTATCTCTCAATTTTATTTTTAAAAAGCAACCCCTGCAACTCCATGGGGCTTTGATACTGCAATGGATTTGAGGGTGAAGGAACCATAGGCTGAAACCATGTTTCTGAAGCAGAATGGAGGATTGTGATGGGATTGGGTAATGGAAGCTATTTATTTACCACCAGCTGCCTCCAGCTGTGACACCCTGCTAAGTTATGGAATAAGGCACAGTAAATAAACACCCCGAGGAGCCATGCTGAAGCACAGCACACATGGAAATCCATCTCCTCACAAATCCTGGAAAAATATGTGCTCAGTGATTGGGCACCTTCAAAATAAACCATCCCAAGCCAATGATTTGGAATGATTTCCATGTTGTTGCCCCAAGAGTGATTCAGAAAAATAACCCAGGATTACTAGGGTCACTCTGAATGGAGACCCTTTCCTTACAAGGCTGACTCCTACTCATCCTTTAAGACTGAGCAAGGTATCACATCCTTGAGGGTGACCTCCCCAACATTTGCCATCAAGTTGCTTCCTCAAAACTTCACAGCCCCTAGGCTTCCCCCATCACAGCATTCATGGCTCGAGACTGAAGTGATGTGTCTGGTCTCTGTCTCTCCCCCTAGACTGTAGGAGTCAATGGGGTCATGGACCACTTTCTAATCATCTTCATATCCCCAGGACTTAATACAATAGCTGCTTGTAGCTGTTCAGAAAATGTTTAGTTTGAGTATATTCTCCTTGGAATATTGATTATTTGTTGGTTCTTGATTTTTTAAAAAAGAAAATTGTTGGAAGGGACTTTAAGCATTAGCTGGAGTCCATGGACCAAAGACAGAAAATATCACTACATTTATCCTACCCACTCCTGATCCTTAGTACAGTGATGATACTCTTTTTCCTTTCTCTCTTCTTCCTTTCATCCCTGCCCTCCCTGGGGCCTTTGAAGGAAATGTAAATAATTTGGCAGTCCACAGTCATCCACCTCTTTATTCTACAAATGAGGAAACTGAGTCTCAGGACATTCTTACTCCCATTTCTACCTTTAGTTCTCCTCTCTGCCCATTCACTTCTTACCTCTATGAGAGATCATACTTATCTCTCCCTCCATGGAGAGCTTGCCCCACCCTTCACTTCATTCACAATGAGAAATGTGGATCTGGTTCTTAGTACTCTAAGACACTGTGTTGGCCCACTCTCCTACTGGATAAAGCTTTCAGAGAGGTTAAAATGTAAAGCGAATATGATTCTGACACTTTCTGAATTATATGTCCTCCCTTATAAAATGCAAATCAAGTTAAAAGAGAACTGTCCCTCCCACCCTACTCTGAAGTGACTATAGTCAATTTACAGGGAATACAACTTTCTTGTGATAATAAAAGATTAGCAATAAAGTCACCTTTGTTAAACACCTACTAAGTATTCTGCATTTTTCTGGATGTCTTGCATTCATGGCCTCATTTCATCACCATAAAAACTCTACAAGGCAGATATTATCCCTATTTTATAGATGAAAAATCTGCGGCTCAAAGAGGTTAAATAGCATGCCCAAAGACATGTGGATAAGCCAAAACTCAAAACTGACTCTCTGGGGTTCCGAAGCACATGTTGTCCCCTCTCAATCAACAGTGAAGTCATTTAAGTGATGGCAAAGTCCTGTTTGATGCGGCCTCTAATTTCTGTACCCTTTTCTAGAAGCTATCTTGTTTCCTCCTCTGCCCCTCTTATATGGGTCTAGGAAAAGCTGGTTGCTGAAAAGGTAAAGTGCCCCAAACCACAGAAACCACTGAGCTGAAGCCAGAGATCAGAAACCAGGAGCTTATTCAAGAAATAGAACCAAATAAGATGGGAGGAAGTTGCAAGGACAGTCAGTCCAGCTCATTCTGTGAACCCAGAGAGCATGGTTCCTTCCTAGCTGGAAAAGTTGTAACGGGTTTCTCCCCAGTTCTTCTGCTCTTGCCCAGCAGCATCTGAAAAGCACCACTAAACACCTGATGTTGTGTTCTCATCTGGCCATGAGGGGTTGCCCTGTGGGCACTGCAATTTTTGTTGAAACTGTGGAAACTCTGAAACTTCATGGAAATTGCAGGTTCAGCCTTAATGAAGTAATCATTTTAGCCAAAACCAAGTTAATTTCCCAAAGAGTGTTCCCACTAACCCCAAAGAGTATTCTCGCTGACCCAAAACTCTCCAGACTTTAAAGTAGAGACGAATAAAGGCCCTGCAAGGCCACTTTGTTCCTTCACAAACATTTTCTTTTCCTGAAGCCAAACTTCATGGTCAATTGTTTTCTTTGATTTTACTTATTCAAAGAAATAGTATAGAATCAAATTGCTGGTTGTTTCTAAAGCCAGAAGGGCAGAGTTCAACAAAGATTCAGCAAACAGATATTCCAAGAACTTAGTGCAAAGAGTATTGTTCCAAGTGACTTCTTAATCCATTTACCCTCAAGACAACCCCATTGGGTGCAATTATATAACCACATTGTGATCGAGTGATGAAGTATACTACCCAATGTCACTGAGAAGAGTGATCAGAATTTGAATCCAGGTTGGGCTTTTTGGGGTGGGTTTTGTTTTTGTTTTTACTCATTTTATCATTTCATAGCACCCTCCCCACCTAAGGAAGCAGAACTACAAAACAATGGGTAGGTTTAGGAAGTAGCAAGATGCCTATCATGGGCATTGAGACGTGAAACAGCAAAGGATATGTGATTCAGTAGACTTTAAATAAGAAATTTCTGGTAAGTAACAGTAGAGGGGTCTGGACAGGAAGTCAGGGCCAGATTATTGAAAGCCATATTAAGGCACTTGGGCACTAGGCATGCGGCATGTCTGAATAGCTTTAAGTAATTAATTCATCATTCTTTCAACAAATATTTTATGTAGTACCAACTATGTGTTAAGCCCTGGGGACAAAACTGTAAACAGATGTTTCCTGTCCTCAAAGGATCCACAGGCCAAAAGAGATGATGGGTCATTTCCATATACAATGGAAAGTACTCCAATAGGGGAAGAATAGCATGCTAGAGAAGTATAAGAAAGGCCAAAGAAGAGAAGGCTTCCCAGGGGAAATTATGCCTAAGTCAAGATTAAGTGGAGGGGAAGTTTGGGGAAAGAGGTCATCAAGGAAATTGTCAGTCAGTGGAAAGAGCATGAACAAGGCTAGAGATGAGAGAAAGACTGGCATATCAGAATAATTGCAAGACGTTGGAGTGACAGATGAGCAGAGCTAGAGATGAGGCTGGAAGTGGTAACAACAAGAAGCCAGGGAGTATTGTGAGTAATTCTTGACTTAAAATTACTAAATCTGCATGTGGTGACAACTGAACACATAAAATGATTCATTCAGCACAGATTTAAGACAATGCAAAACATCATGAGGGTGTGGTTCAAAAAGCTGATAGGACCTCAGGAAGCAAATTTTGTCACCTCTTCCAATCAGGATGCTTCAGCTGCAAGCAACAGAAATAAAAACTGGCTTAAGTAGTAAGG
>SJYX01021810.1:404465-418975 GCA_006410675.1 Oreotragus oreotragus | reverse complement strand
GACCCCGTGGACTGTAGCCCACCAAGCCCACCATGGGATTCTCCAGGCAAGAGTACTGGAGTGGGTTGCAATTTAAGTCTTAATATTTGAATTCATGCATCAATAATTCTAAACTTTCCTAAAGGAAATGGATGCTTCAAAGAAGGGTAAATCAATATGAGGAAAAGCAAACTAGAAGAGCTCATTTATCCATTTTGAACTGTAATCTGTCTTTTTTATTTAAGAGCTGTATTAAGATAAAATTTACATATCATAAATTCACTTATTTTTAAGTGTTCAAATCAATTATGCTTAGTACATTTATGTAAAATCAATTTTAGAATGTTTTCATCACCTCAAAAAGCCTGAGTACCCACTGATAACCACTTTCTATAGCCAACTGCACCTCAAACGACCACTAATATGCTTCTTTCTCTGTAGTTTTGACTCATCTGGACATCATTTTGTATAAATGGATTGCATAATACATGACTTTGTTTGTCTGACTTCCTTTACTTACCACAATGCTTCTGAGGAGCATCCATATCTTGTATGAAAGTGTTAGTCGCTCCGTCGTTCCTGACTCTTTGTGACCCCTATGGATTGTAGCCTGCCAGGCTTCTTTGTCCATGGAATACTCAAGGCAATAATATTAGAGTACAATCTCTTTCTCCAGGGTATCTTCCCCACCTTGCATGGATGGGGATTGAACCTGTGTTTCAGGCAGATTCTTTACCATCTGAGCCACCAGGGAAGCCCCATATTTTGTATACATCAGCATTTTATTCCTTTTTATTACTCAATGCTACTCCATTGTTTGGATATACCAACTGTTCTTGTCCATTTCTCTATAGATTCCTAGGTGGCTAAGTGGTAAAGAACCCATGTGCAAAGGTTCGATCCCTGGGTCGAGAAGATCCCCATGGAGAAGAAAATGTCAATCCATTCCAGTACTCTTGCCTGGGAAATCCCAAGGATGGAGGAGCCAAGCAGGCTATAGCTCACGGGGTCCCAGAGGCAGACATGATTTAGTGACTGAGTATCATGCATAGATATTGAATTGTTTTCACCTTTTGACTACTATTTAGTAATACAATGCTATTATAACCATTTACTTATAAATCATGGTGAAATATGTGTTTTCATTTTTCTTGAGTGAAAGCCTAGGGGTGGAATTGGTAGATCATGTAGTAAATTTATATGTAAATGTTCAAATTTTCCAGGCAATGTGTGAGGGTTCAAATTTCTCTACATTCTTATCAACAGTTATTATTACTTATGTCCAAGCTACTGACGGTGCGAAGTGTCTCCTTAAAGTTGTAATTTTCAATTTCTTAAGAATTAATGTTGTAGAACTTATTTTCTTATGTGTTTTGACACAGTAATAATTATACATATTTAAATGTATATTAAATAAAATAGAGGCTATAGTAGTGGTTTTCTCTGGACAGTAAAAGTATGAGTGATTATTATTTATTTCTATTTTAAAATTAAAAATACATAAAGTAAAAAAAAAAGGTTATAATTAAAGACATTCTAGTAATGCTTTTCCATACCAGAGTTACAAATTTAAAGTTATGAGCTACTATTTTTACAATGACCTTCTAGAACCAGCTACTTCAATACTGAAAGCTGATGTTTGCAGTGTGTCCTCTCAGGACACCCATTAAAAACAGCCTTAGATTTTTTTCCCAACTCTTAATTTCTCAATTGACTTTGACTATATATACTTCAACTGTTTATGAGTCAGGCTCTATGCCCTAGTTCTGGTACTAATCCCAGGTGTTTGATTCTTTCCCAAAGTCTATATACAAAATATTATCAATATTGGTACTGATAGTAATGATCTTTTATAGACTTATGATCAATTAGTTTCACTTATGTCTCCTTATTTTGAAACAAAGTTTGTAGGTGAATTGGGTTCTTTTTTTCTGATCGGTTTAATCCAATCTTTCAGTATATTTCTCTTTGAAAATGTTAGCCACTGAGTCATATCCCATTCTTTTCAGCCCCATGGACTGTAAGCCTTCCAGGCTCCTCTTTCCATGGAATTCTCCAGGCCAGAATAATAAAGTGGAAAGCCATTCTCTTCACCAGAGTGTCTTCCTGACCCAGGAATCCAAACCCAGGTCTCCTGCATTGCAGGTGACTTCTTTAACATCTGAGCCACCAGGGAAACCCATGTTTCTGTTTGGGGGAAAACTAAGCTGCTTCAGTTGTGTTAGACTCTTTGTAATCCTATGGACTGTTGCCCACCAGGCTCCTCTGTCTGTGTGATTTCCAAGAAAAAAATACTGGAGTGGGTTACCATTTTAAGTAATTTAGAAGCCAACATAGAAATATAAAGCACCAGGAAGTATGATCATGACAAGACTGGGAGGAATTAGAATTAGGAAACCATTCTTGAAAATCTACCATCCCATGCAGGTCCTGCAGTGGCTACTCTTCCTAAGCATCCAATCTGCTGGATCTGCTGAAGGGTCGGTTGCTGGGGCTCACACCCAGGCCTTGGCATCAGCCCTGGAATGCCTGGGGTACCAATACCTTATCAGCTGGGATGTGAAAAGCAGTGAAGTTTGCCCTGAACTCTTTCAGGCAAACCAAGTGCCTTTCCACATATACTGAGCCCTCAAGGTCTCATGTATGACCAGCGTGGCTTCCCATTGTCCAAGCTGTAGTGTTAGTTCTCTGGAACAGCACAACTGTCAGGGCTAGGGAACAGCCAGGGGTCACGTCTGAGTTCCAGCCAAACTTTTCTTAGTTCAGCCCATGGACTGCTGCAATCTGTTCCCATTTTACATCTAAATGGTGTTGATGATGCATTTAGATGATATTGATGATGGGCAGAATAGTGACATTCATCCACCTGGACAGATTGCCTCAAGTATACCTATACACATAACAGGCATCAGCAGCTGATGTGGGAGTCTTACTTCTGGCAGAGATGAGTGGATACAAACTTTTCTCAACTCATACTCTGATGGGGAGGGAAGTTCTTACAGTTAGATGCTATTTCTCCATGTGGGGGTCCATTGTCTCTGCCTCCTCANTATACCTATACACATAACAGGCATCAGCAGCTGATGTGGGAGTCTTACTTCTGGCAGAGATGAGTGGATACAAACTTTTCTCAACTCATACTCTGATGGGGAGGGAAGTTCTTACAGTTAGATGCTATTTCTCCATGTGGGGGTCCATTGTCTCTGCCTCCTCAAAGAGGTTGGACCAGAATCCTTGAGGCACTCTATCCTATCATCTCAGTCACAGTGGTCCACCCATATACTTCAGAGTAACAGACACTTGAGTGGCCCAGCCTGGGAGTTATCCAGAGCTTTTATCTGCTTCAGTAGCACTGTGTTTCTCAAAACCCCAGACTTGCTGCACTGATACCCAGTCCAACAAGGCACCTTTCTTTACCTGGAGGTACATGAGACGGGCATACTATGCTTGGTGGGGAATAAAAGTACCTGAACCCAAGACCCTACAAAGCTTCGTACCTGTCACCTTCTTAGAGGACAGGTGGGCTTGTCTCTGATCAGTCACACAGCTTCTGAGACAAAGATCAACCAAATGACTCAAAGTTTACTGCTGAACCTGCACCTCGAATTTTTGGTGTGTTAACATCCCATCTTCTCCCTGACAGATGTTCTTCCAACAAAGTCTGCAGAGTGTCGTACCCGAGGCAAGTCTTCATGTGTTAGCATTATGTCATCAGTGTAATGGGCCCACTTTACTGATGGAAGGAGACCAGTCTCAGGCTACCATCCATGACATGTGGTAGGGCTGTGCAGGTGGCTTTATGGAAGCACCTGAAAGGTCCCTTGTGTCTCTCCAGGTGATGACAAATTGATCGTGTGACTCAGTCCCCAAGGGTGGGCTGGAAAAGACATTTGCTAAATGCAAGGCATCATGATGCCCTCCTAGGATCATGGATAAGATACTTAAGAAGGGACAATGTGGGGCACAGTGTCTGCATGGAGCACTACCTTGTTAAGTTCTTGGTATCCACAGCATCTTCCATGAACCAGCTGGCCTTTTTTTCAGATCAAACTGGGCTTTAATGGCTATGATACCTATACGTATAGTTCTTTGATGCTGTCTCCTATCTGCTCCTGACCCCCAGCAGTTTACATCGTTTGACAGTTACCATGGATAAAAGGGGTGGTGACTAATGGTTCCCAGCTGTCATTTCTCCTTATTTCTGGTTTGACCACGCTAAGTTGGAGGCAGTTTACTGGTAGAAGTTGCAGAGCTAGGCCTCATATCATAACCATCTACCCTCAATAATGCAGAGGGCTCCAGAACACTTCTGAGGGTGGCTGTGTATTAGAGCATGCTAGTGTCAGAGCCATTACTTTTGGCTTATTTCTAGAGGATTAATGAGCAAGCATCAACCCTGGGGTTTCTTTGGAAGGAATGATGCTAAAGCTGAAACTCCAGTACTTTGGCCACCTCATGCGAAGAGTTGACTCATTGGAAAAGACTCTGATGCTGCGAGGGATTGGGGGCGGGAGGAGAAGGGGACGACCGAGGATGAGATGGCTGGATGGCATCATGGACTCGATGAATGTGAGTCTGAGTGAACTCTGGGAGATGGTGATAGACAGGGAGGCCTGGCGTGCTGCGATTCATGGGGTTGCAAAAAGTCAGACATGACTGAGCGACTGAACTGAATTGAACTGAATGAGCAAGCATAGGGCCTCCTATCACCTCCCAGTTGCCCTCATCTGGAGGCAACCTTGGCCTCCAAACTATACCTGGGATGAGGGAGGCACTTACCCCTAATAACACTCTACCCCTGAGGCCTCTGTTCCTGGTAGCAGGGCATCAGGGATGGTAGGGCAGTTGAGGCAGGTCTGACCTCTCGTTCGCATTTTAGAATTTCCACAGGCCAACCAACACAGTGTTGAGTTATCAGTCTATCTATTCAGGTTGGTCTTTGTAGCAAAGAGGCCAGACAACACATTGGACTGTGTATAGCCAATTGGAATAGCCATTCCCAGGACTTATCAGTTTCCCCTAAATGAGCAGTGGACTGCCCACCATCATAAATGCCCCATGATTTCTAGACTTAGCATGGATATCAGCATCTCATACCAGGTGCTACACGAGAACTGGAACATCTTAACTTTCATCTCTTGAATTTGTCCCCTTAAATGACAGGGGTGTAAATGCTATATCTCATCCCCAACTCCTTTTGGATTTGTCTTATTTCCTTTATAGATACCCAGGGTACCACTTGCCCAGGGTGCTTCCCTTCATTGGGCCTAACCTCCTTGAAGGATGGAATAACCCCGTCTGTAAGAGACTGAAAGCCTCAGTTTCTTCCAGCACCATGCAGGTGTTGCTGGAGGGAAGGTGTGTAGTGATGCTGCTTGTCTCCTCTGCCTGTCTCCTGCCTGGGCAGATACTTGCCATAGCCCCCTCAGCCCCCGCTCCACCAACGCCCACTACTAAGCACATTTGGATGCCTTCCCTGGCCTTTTGTGGAAACTTGGAAACTGTTATCAATAAACTGAGTGGGACTATGTGAAAGATTTCGCATGTATCACCATATGGAAGTTCCCTGAGTGGGGGGTTGCCCTGCTGGCTGGGTTGCTGTAGCTGTGCTCGGCCTTCCTTTCTATTAGGTGTGGGCTGACATCGGGTGTTTTGTACAATTCTTCATTAACATAACATCCTCCTCTTTACTCACATCACTTTGCCAGGGGTTCTACCTCTAAGAATCTCAAGACTCTTTCACAGGTTCAGTTCAATCAGTGTAGTTGCTCAGTAATGTCTGACTTTTTGCAACCCCATGCATGCCAGGCTTACCTGTACATTACCAACTCCCAGAGCCCACTCAAACTCATATCCATAAAGTTGGTGATGCCATCCAACCATCTTATTCTCTCTTATCCCCTTCTCCTCCTGCCTTCAATCTTTCTCAGCATCAGGGTTTTTTCCAATGAGTTCACATCAGGTGGTCAGAATATTGGACCTTCAGAATCAGTCCTTCCAATGAATATTCAGGACTGATTTCCTTTAGGATGGACTGGTTTGATTTTCTGGCAGTCCAAAGGACCCTCAAGAATCTTCTCCAACACCACAGTTCAAAAGCATCAATTCTTCACCACTTAGTCCAACTCTCACATCCATACATAACTACTGGAAAAACCATAGCTTTGAATAGACAGGCCTTTCTTGTCAAAGTAATGTCTCTGCTTTTTAACATGCTGTCTAGGTTGGTCATAGCTTTTCTTCCAGGTAGCAAGCATCTTTTAATTTCATGGCTACAGTCACCATCTGCAGCGATTTTTGAGTCTCCCCCCAAAATANAGGCCTTTCTTGTCAAAGTAATGTCTCTGCTTTTTAACATGCTGTCTAGGTTGGTCATAGCTTTTCTTCCAGGTAGCAAGCATCTTTTAATTTCATGGCTACAGTCACCATCTGCAGCGATTTTTGAGTCTCCCCCCAAAATAAATTGTGTCACTGTTTTCATCATTCCAAATCTATTTGCCATGAAGTGATGGGACAAGATGCCATGATCTTAGTTTTCTGAATGTTTAGTTTTGTCAGCTTTTTCACTCTCCTCTTTCACTTTCATCAAGAGGCTCTTCAATTTCTGCCATAAGTGTGATGTCACTGCATATCTGAGGTTATTGATATTTCTCCCAGGAATTTTGATTCCAACTTGTGCTTTATCCAGCTTGGCATCTCACATGATGTACTCTGTATATAAGCTAAACAAGCAGGGTTGACAATATACAGCTTTGATGAACTTCTTTCCCAATTTTGAACCAAATCTGTTGTTCCACGTGAGGTTCTAACTGTTGCTTCTTGAGCAGTATACAGATTTTTCAGGAGGCAGGTCAGGTGGTTTGGCATTTCCATCTCTTTAAGAATTTTCCAGTTTGTTGTGATCCATACAGGCAAAGGCTTTAGCATAGTCAGTGAAGCAGAAGTAGATGTTTTATCTGGAATTCTCTTGTTTTTTCTATGATCCAACAGCTATTGGCAATTTGAGCTCTGGTTCCTCTGCCTTTTCTAAATAAAGCTTGTACATCTGGAAATTCTCATTTCATGCATTGTTGAAGCCTTGCTTGGAGAATTTTGAGCATTACTTTGCTAGCATGTGAAATGAATGCAATCGTGTGGTAGTTTGGACATTCTTTGGCACTACCTTTCTTTTGGATTGGAATGAAAATGGACCTTTGCCAGTCCTGTGGACACTGCTGAGTTTTCCAAATTTGCTGGCATATTGAATGTAACACTTTCACAGCATCACCTCTTAGTATTTGAAATAGCTTAACTTGAATTTTATTACTTCCACTAGCTCTGACAGTACTGATGCTTCCTAAGGCCCACTTGACTTCACACTGCAGGATATCTTGCTCTAGGTGAATGATCACACCATCGTGGTTATCTGGGTCATTAAGGTCTTTTTTGTACAGTTCTTCTGTGTAATCTTGCCACTTCTTCTTAATGTCTTCTGTTTCTGTTAGGTCCATACCAATTCTGTGCTATATTTTGCCCATTTTTGCATAAAATATTCCCTTGGTATCTCTAACTTTCTTGAAGAGATCTCTAGTCATTCCCACGCTATTGCTTTCCTTAATTTGTTTTAATTCTTCACTTAGGAAGGCTTTCTTATCTCTCCTTGCTCTTCTTTGAAACTCTGTGTTTAGATGGACACATCTTGCCTTTTCTCCTTGCCTTTTGCTTCTCTTCTTTTTCTCAGCTCTTTGTAAGGTCCCCTCAGACAAACATTTTGCCTTTTTGCATTTCTTTTTTCCTCCCGTACAGTGTCACAAACCACCATGTATAGTTTCTCAGCCATTCTATCAAATCTAATTCTTTGAATTTATTTGTCACTTCCACTGTATAACCATAAGGGATTTGATTTAGGTCATACCTGATAGTCTAGTGGTTTTCCCTACTTTCTTCATTTTAAATCTGAATTTTGCAATAAGAAATTCATAATCTGAGCCACAATAATCTCCCAGTCTTGTTTTTGCTGACTGTATAGAGTTTTTCCATCTTCAGCCACAAAGACTATAACCAATTTGATTTTGATTCCCTGGTGGCTCAGACACTAAAGTGTCTGTCTATCAATGCAGGAGACCTGGGTTTGATCCCTGGGTCGAGAAGATTCCCTGGAGAAGGAAATGGCAACCCACTCCAGTACTCTTGCCTAGAAAATACCATGGACGGGGTAGCCTGGTACAGGCTACTGTCCATGGGATCGCAAAGAGTTGGACATGACTGAGCAATTTCACATTTCAGTTTGATGTTGGTATTGAGCATGTGTTGATATCCATGTGTAGAGTGGTCTTTTGTGTTGCTGGAAGGTGTTTGCTATAACCAGTGCATTCTCTTGGCAAACCTTTGTTAGCCTTTGCCCAGCCTCATTTTGTACTCCAAGGCCAAACTTGCCTGCTACTCCAGGTATATTTTGACTTCCTACGTTTGAATTCCAGTCCACTATGATGAAAAGGACATCTTTGTTTGGTGTTATTTTTAGAAGGTCTTGTAGGTCTTCATAGAACTGTTCGACTGCAGCTTCTTTGGCATTAGTGGTTGGGGCATAGATTTCGATTACTGTGATATTGAATGCTTTGCCCTGGAAACAAACAGAGATCATTCTGTCATTTTTGAAATTGCATCCAAGTACTGTATTTCAGACTCTTTTGTTGACTATGATGTCTACTCCATTTTTTCTAAGGGATTCTTGCCCACAATAGTAGGTATAATGGTCATCTGAGTTAAATTCACCCATTTCAATCCATTTTAGTTCACTGACTCCTGAAATCTTGATGTTGACTCTTCCCATCTCCTGTGTGATCACTTCCAATTTACCTTGATTCATAGATCTACCATTCAGATTCGTATACAATATTGTCATTTACAGCATTGGACTTTACTCACATCATCAGTCACATCTACAACTGGGAGTTGTTTTGCTTTGGCTCCATCCCTTCCTCCTTTCTGGAGTTATTTCTCCACTCCCCCCAGTAGCACTTACCAATCTGGGGAGCTCATCTTTCAGTGTCATGTCTTTTTGCCTTTTCATACTGTTCATGGGGTTCTCAAGGCAAGAATACTGAAGTGGTTTGTCATTCCCTTCTCCATTGGACCACGTTTTGTCAGAACTCTGTCTGACAGAACCCATCCATCTTGGGTGGCCCTACACGGCATGGATCATAGTTTCATTGAGTTAGACAAGGCTGTGATCTATATGATCAGTTTAGTTAGTTTCCTGTGATTGTGGTTTTCATTCTGTCTGCCTTCTGATGGATAAGGATAAGAGGATTGTGGAAGCTTCCTAGTTGGAGGGACTGGCTTTGGGGGAAACAGGGTCTTGTTCTGTCACAGGCACTCAGACCTTACTCTGTGGTGGTTTGCANTTTTTTTTTTAATTTCCTTAGGATAAAAGGTCTGTTATCTAGTTTTTTCTTTTTCTTTTTTTAAATTCTCTACATCTCTACAATATTAGTGAACTGTAGATATATTTTGCTCTACTTCTTCTTGGCTTATCTCTTGAAAGAAAAATCTATATACTACCTCTGACTAGAGTTGATTTTGTTTGAAGAATTCAGACAATTCTCTTTAAATTCTCTTTATTAAACATGTTCTTACAGGCTTATTGGTATGAGTAGATGTTGCTGGGAGACCAGTCTCTTCAAGATTCCTGAAGTCCAGACCCACAAATGCAGCCTAAGCAATGATAGAAAGGTAACTTTCTGCATAAAAGGGACTGCATAAAAGTTGATTCTTTTTTTCTCATCCTGCCTCACAAGCTTCCCTCTGTGCCTAAATAAATGATATGTCTGTCACTTAAAATCCTTTCTTACTTAATGACATAATATAGCCCTCAGACAGAGATATTTTCATTGGAGCTGCCCTATTTCTTCTACCCCAGGGACATAGAAACAAGAGTTACATATTTTTATTGATAATTATATAAAATGGAGAAAAATGCTGTAACTACATATATTTCTTACTATATAGACATTGAATGATGACTGGCTTCAAGCTCTTATTCACCTTGGCAGTTCACCACTAGAACAGTGTGAAGTGAATGATATTAGGCTGGCTTTATGGATGAGGGATGGAGAAGGCAATGGCACCCCACTCCTGTACTCTTGCCTGGAAAATCCTATAGATGGAGGAGCCTGGTAGGCTGCAGTCCATGGGGTCGCTAAGAGTCAGACATGACTAAGCGACTTCACTNTGAGATGGCTGGATGGCATCACGGACTTGATGGATGTGAGTCTGAGTGAACTCCGGGAGATGGTGATGGATAGGGAGGCCTGGCGTGCTGCGATTCATGGGGTCGCAAAGAGTCGGACACGACTGAGCGACTGAACTGAACTGAACTGAACTGAACTGCAAAATTTTCTTTTAAGATTTCTAGGTGTTTGGCCTCCTTGAGGATACAAAAGGAGGAAAGTTCGAGAGGGCTTGCTTTAACTTCATCTGTGAAGCATACACTGTCAAAACGTATTTATCATGTGTGTAATTAAACTTTAAATTATTCTGGGGGGTTGGCATAGTCTTCTAGTTTTCAATGAAAATAATTTTGATCTTTATATTTGTGTTTTTGCATGAGATAAAGAGCTGTCTTCTGTTTCCTAATTGGATAGCTGAGTGTGTCAGATACAAGCAATTCATTATTGTCATACAGATTTGAAATGTTGCCCTTATCGTATATTAAATTCTCATAAAATCTGTTTCAGGAATCTCCATGCTACTCCAAGGAGTCTTGTCCCTCCATGTCCTATAATGCCAGGCCTCTCTGTAGCACAGGCAGAAGCCACCTATTCTCTGTTGACAGTGCACCCTCTCCGTAAAAATTGTCCATCCATACCAGCGGAATATTCTGTCCTGGAACTTGATGGACACGCCACACTGCACTGCTGTAAACAGCCCCACCAGGTTCACAGGTCTGGCACATTCCTTATCTTGTCTTTAGGGCCTTCTGCTTAGAAACTGCCCTGGGAACTCAAGGTGAGTCCTTAGAAAATCTCCACACAGCTGAACTCCTGAGATGTCCTCTGCAAATTCCTCCCCTCAGGGACCACAGACACTACTCTGCTTCTTACCCTGAAGGAAAGTGCCCTTTCTCCAGTCACCCAAGAGCCCAGCAGATGGACACAGAACACATGCCCTTCATGTGCACTCCTTCCAAACTCTTCCCTTTGGTCCTTCAAAAACTCCCTCTCAGCTTGAAACTCATAATCTTAGGAATCAAGGGCTTACTCTTATTATAATCATCACTCTTATTTTTCTACTACATTCCCTTCATTCACTAAAATTCTGAATCCTACCCCATAATCTTCATTCTTCATCTGTTCTGGTCACAATTTGTATTGATTTTAACATCCCAGTACTCCTCTAGGACGTGGGTAGATTTCTGGTCCTCTTAGTCCATTCTCCTACCCCTGACTCTCATTAAACTTCTCAAATCACAAATTCAAAAAAATGTATATATATATATACTCTGTCTTTCCAGCTTATTTTAGTTACTTTTATGGGACAAGTATTCAGCTTCATCCAGACTCCTCAATAGTTCTGTTCTTCCCAGAGTTTTTATTACCTGTCTCCTGCATCAATTTCTTTCCTAACCAGCTATGATTCCATGATTCAAATGAAAGCCACTCTTTTAAAAACACTAATTTTATGTTTCAACCTGACTGGGCCATGAGGTACCCAGATACTTGGTTAAACATTCCCGCCCCCCACCCCGGGTATGTCTGTGAGGATGCTTCTCAATGAGATTAATATCTGAATGCATAGACTGAGTAAGGCAGATGGCACTCCTCAGTGTGCATGGGCCTCATCTAGCACAGGGAAGAGCTGAATAGAACAGAAGGGTGAGTTAGAGGATTCTGGTCTTGCCTGTCTAATTCTGTGCTGGGACATCTTTCTCCTACCTTCAGACTTGGATAGGAAACTGCACCATCAGCTCTCCCATCTGGGTTACCAGCTTGCCATCTACACTTGAGACTTCTTAAGCTCCATAGTCAAGTCAGTGAATTCTGCTTGTTCTTTATAGAGTTTACTTGAATCTCTCTCTCTCTCTCTTTATACATATATATATATATATAGATTTATACACATGCAAAAATACTCATTCAGTTTCTCAGAAGATTCCTGACTTGTACATATCATAACTTCCTTGCTTCTTTCCCTTTGATTAACTACTTTTAGAATATGATAATTAACAAATTATTATGGTATATTTTAATTAACTATTTTAATGGTGTACTCAATCTTCACTTGTACTAGTTTCAGTTCAGTTCAGTTCAGTTGCTCAGTCATGTCCAACTCTTTGCGAACCCATGAATCGCAGCACGCCAGGCCTCCCTATTCATCACCATCTCCTGGAGTTCACACAAACTCANGTGAAGATCTTTTTTGTACAGTTCTTCTGTGTATTCTTGCCACCTCTTTTTAATATCTTCTGCTTCTGTTAGATCCATACCATGTCTGTCCTTTATGGATCCCATCTTTGCCTGAAATGTTCCCTTGGTATCTCTAATTTTCTTGAAGATATCTCTAGTCTTTCCCATTCTGTTGTTTTCCTCTATTTCTTTGCGAACCCATGAATCACAGCACGCCAGGACTCCCTGTCCATCACCAACTCTGGGAGTTCACTCAGACTCACGTCCATCAAGTCCGTGATGCCATCCATCTATCTCATCCTCTGTCGTCCCCTTCTCCTCCTGCTCCAATCCCTCCCAGCATCAGAGTCTTTTCCAGTGAGTCAACTCTTCGCATGAGGTGGCCAAAGTACTGGAGTTTCAGCTTCACCATCATTCCCTCCAAAGAAATCCCAGGGCTGATCTCCTTCAGAATGGACTGGTTGGATCTCCTTGCTGTCCAAGGGTCTCTTAAGAGTCTTCTCCAACACCACAGTTCAAAAGCATCAATTCTTCGGTGCTCAGCTTTCTTCACAGTCCAACTCTCACATCCATACATGACCACTGGACGTACTAGTTTAGGTAAAGTAAAATCTACACAAACAACTGAATCTTATTTCCTGGTTTCCTTGTTATAACCCAAGCTGAAAAGAGTTCCTTTGCATTTTCTCATACTCCTAGGAGACTTTGACAAAGTCTGAGAATTCTATTTCAGCACTTCTTTTTCCTCCAGCATCAAAGATATCCCTCCCTTCCCTCTTTGCTGAGTCTTGCTTTGTGCCTCAGTGACGGAGCAGAAGAGAGAGGACTGATCTCCTCAGGTCCCAGGTCAGGCCCCCTGACCCCTCCACTACCCACCCTGATGCTATCATGGGCCACATGTCTAAGTGCCACCACCCTCCACCAGCACTAGGGTCCATTGCTGCAGATATCCCTGAAGGCCACTTTACTGGTGAAACATTTTCCCTATCTTTTCTTAAAATTAAAGACAAAGTAAAACTCTTTCTAGCATTCCCACTTGCTTGCTTTACTTCACAACTTACCCTCCACTAAATGTTTTCTCCAGCCCTATCTCCTCCATCCATGTCTCCTATCATCTTCCAAATCAGTTCAGACTTTTTCCTCAAGCACTCAGTCTCTCCTTTCCAAGCCAGTGATGGGATGTCCCTTATGTAGCTTCTCAGCAGCAGCCAACATGGTTAATGAATCCCATCTTCTGAAATTCTCACCTAATTGTCCCTGCTGCTTATAAATGCTCTACCTCAACAGTTGTTCTCTTTCAGGCTTCCTCTCCTCCTCTTACCCTTTCCTTCACCCTCTGGGCATTGGCACCCTGCAGGTTCCATCTTGAGCCTCCTCCATACTTTCTGCATAAGTGACTTCATAGAGCCCCGGGTTTAAGCACCATACATATGGTATGTGTGAGCTTCTATGTTTGTGACTTTTCTTTCTCCATCTTCAAACTCTCCACTGAGTTTTCAAACTGCACAGGTTTTCAAACTGCACAGGTGAAACAAATGTATAATGTGTGAACTTAAGGAAACATGATCAAAACAACACTTATAGTTTCTCCAAATATTTCCTCTATTGGCATCCCCATCCCAATACACAGTTTCTAATCCAATAAGCTAAGACCCTAAGAGTCATCTGCTTTTCTGATGCTGTCATCTGGTACACTAACAAGACACCCACCTTCCAAGAATGCCCTGAACTCAGGTTCATCATCATTCATATTCATTATTTCCCTCTAAGATCCAACCATCTTTATCTCTTGCCTGAAGTACATCACTGAGCTTCCCTTGTTTCTGTTTTAATTCTGTCTGTAGACAGTGCCCTCTCCACACAACAGGCAGAAAGATCTGTTTGAAAATATCAACCCCATCAGTTTTCTCTTTTCCCAAACTAATGGTCCTTAGAATAAAATCATACCACCTTACCCCAATGTCTTCCATGACTTTATCAAAGTGTGTGTCTCTAACCAAATATTATTTTTCTCTCACTGCTCTTGCTAATTGGATTTACATATGGACCTCAGACAAATACAAATTGTCTTCAATTCCAAGTCTTCAGCTAGCCTGGAGTAAATTTACCTTTATTTTTACATGAAAATCTCTTTAAGAAATGTTA
>SJYX01021810.1:359822-375662 GCA_006410675.1 Oreotragus oreotragus | reverse complement strand
GTCTTTAGTTTCTTTAGGTAGATATATTCCTAAGTATTTTATTCTTTTCGTTGCAATGGTGAATGGAATTGTTTCCTTAATTTCGTTTTCTACTTTCTCATTATTAGTGTATAGGAATGCAAGGGATTTCTGTGTGTTGATTTTATATCCTGCAACTTTACTATATTCATTGATTAGCTCTAGTAATTTTCTGGTGGAGTCTTTAGGGTTTTCTATGTAGAGGATCATGTCATCTGCAAACAGTGAGAGTTTTACTTCTTCTTTTCCAATTTGGATTCCTTTTATTTCTTTTTCTGCTCTGATTGCTGTGGCCAAAACTTCCAGAACTATGTTGAATAGTAGCGGTGAAAGTGGACATCCTTGTCTTGTTCCTGACTTTAGGGAAAATGCTTTCAATTTTTCACCATTGAGGATAATGTTTGCTGTGGGTTTGTCATATATAGCTTTTATTATGTTGAGGTATGTTCCTTCTATTCCTGCTTTCTGGAGAGTTTTTATCATAAATGGATGTTGAATTTTATCAAAGGCCTTCACTGCATCTATTGAGATAATCATATGGCATTTATTTTTCAATTTGTTAATGTGTCCTTTACACTTTTAATTATCATCACGTTAGAACTGTTGTTTACTTTTCTTTAATGTAAATTTGATATCATTATTCTTCCACAACATTGTCTTGGGTATTCTTGACCATTTAGTTGTCAGTAATTACTATAACATCATTTTGTCAAAATAATGATAAAGACCTGCTGGAATGATGGCTAAGGTTGCAGTCAACCTGCAGATGAATGGATAAAGCACTGCCCTTGCTTGGCAAAGATCTTTTTATACATGAACTTGCCATAGTCATCTATCTAATGCAATTCCTCTTTAAAGTCTTCCAATGCATTATAATTCCTTTATGAAAGACTTTCATACCTTGTGTTATATTTATGTCCATGCTTTGTAATTTGCTTTTATTATGAATACTATTATTTAAAAATGTGTATATATATTTTACCAATATCCTTGTTTATAGGATTACTACTAATTTCTGTATTAGGACCTTTTATTCAGCAATACTGGTAAACTGAGTTCTAAAAATTAGCTTTTAGAGTCTTTTGGATTTTCTCTATGTATAATCAAATTGTCTCCAAATAATGAAGATTATTTTTATTTCTACTCAATCTATCTGCTCTATATTTATCATAGTTTTCTATAGTATTTGTTCCCTAGTACTTCTAGTAAATGTTCAATTATTGCAGTGAAAGCAAGGCACCATTTTATGTTCCTAACAAAAATAATTATTATTTTTTTCTGATAAAGGACTTTATTAAACTTCCCCCCCCTCCAGAAAAACACAGAAAAGTATATTGAAATTAGATCACTCATAGCACATATAATTACTGTTAACATTTTTATATATTTATTTCCTCTGTTTTTCTATGCATACCTTTACTTCTTTACTTGATATTCTCCTATGCAAATAACTTTAAAATCCATCCTTTCCAATTGTTATTATCCTTTGTTTTTTCACAACACTTAAATCATTAGTATATATCATTTGGAGAGTTGCATTATGTTGCATTTTTTGACTATATAAAATTTACTTAGCTATTATCTTGTTTGTTGATGTTTACATTATTTTTAATTTATTATATGCTTTTATCATTAATGCTATGAAAAATACATTGCTCATGTAATAACTACGTCTTAAAATTATTTATTTTAGTGGTTCTAATTTTTTTTTTTTTTTTTACTTTATTTTTCTTTACAGTGGGCTTCCCTGGTGGCTCAGAAGTTAAAGCTCCTGCCTCCAATGTGGGAGACCGGGTTCGATCCCTGCGTTGGGAAGATCCCCTGGAGAAGGAAATGGTAACCCACTCCAGTATTCTTGCCTGGAAAATCCCACGGACGGAGAAGCCTGGCAGGCTACAGTCCATGGGGTCGCAAAGAGTCGGACATGACTGAGCGACTTCACTTTCACTTCACTTCACTTAATTTACAGTACTGTATTGGATATGGCATACGTTGACATGAATCTGCCACGGGTGTACATGAACTCCCAAACATGAACCCTCCCTCCCACCTCCCACCCCACATCATCCTTCCGTATCATCCCCATGCACCAGCCNCATGCACCAGCCCCAAGCGTCCTGCATCCTGCATCGAACATAGACTGGCGATGATTGTATTTCAAGCAGACTGGCAATTAGCACTTTAAAGAGAGTTGTTTAGTAATAACTAAAACTTACAATTATATTTTAAAAAGATCAATGATACATAGCAAATAAAATTAAATAGAGAATAATGGAAAATATCACCAACTTAACACAGCATTCATTTTTACTGTTATAATAATTACCTTATTTATATATATTTAAAATTAGTGTTGTTCTCATTAAACATTTTACTATTTACTTGAAGGGTTGGAGACATATGAACAGTCTCTGTTACACTGAAGATGTCACTTTTGGTTGGTGAAATAGGTCTCTTTAAACATATTCAAAAATGATAAAATAAAAGCAGTAATCTGTTTGTTAAAGAGAATTGCTTTCCTATCACAGATGCAATTTTCACATTTAAAGAAAACAATAACAGCATAACATTCAAAAGCAAAAACAAACATTTTGACAGCCAAAATTATCTTAATATAGACTCAGTATAACTGTGCTTAAGTAGATGATATATATTATTCTGCTAGGTTATTTTTCAATATGATATAAATTAAATTTTTGGTTCTAGGAGTGACAGACATTTAAAACAGAGCAGTAAATTAATAATAAAGACTCTGATTATTAGACTTGGACCAAATATCAAATAGAGGAAAACTGAGAATGACAAGTGAGCCCTCCCCTGGATGGAGAAAAATGTGTGTTTTATCCATAGAATAAATGTGGAAACAAGTAAGGTAGTTGTTGAAGAAACTCACAGAAAGTGTTGATTTAAGCTGAAACAAATAGGTTGGTCAAGTCCATGATGGGTCTAGGAGGTAGAAAGAGTGGGGATCAAAGTGATAAACAGATCATTTAGTTTCAGCTCTGGATTAAAGGATTGGCCAACTCATAGCTGCAAAGGTCACTTCCACAAAGCATAACCAATATTCCTTTTTTGTGTCATCAGGAGCCCAGCAACCAATGATAGGCATGATTTAACAAATAGTTGAATTAGACAGGAACAAAGAAAGCTTTCCAGTGACATCTTTGGTTTCACATCAGTTACCATCATGTTTAAAGATGATAACAGTGATTCTCTGTCCTTATCACAGTGCTGTCCATGTTTCTTCAACAAATTCCTGTTGGCTGCCAACATAGATTTGCTGGAGAGTATATTGCAGGCATCTTTTTTTTGGGTGTTAGTTCTACAAGGTCTTGTAGGTCTTCATAAAACCATTCNTTTTTTTTTTTTTTTGGAGGGTCAGTGCCTTTGCTGTCTTAAAAATCAAAACACAAACAAAACCACACACGTGCACTGAAGCTGGAATAATAGCAAAACTATTCCGTCTTGCCCCCTATATGATTGTTGTGATAATAACTTGTGTCGAAATACTGGCTTTAGCACCTCGTGCTAGTCTTTCAAATGTTAGCATTGCGTGTACCTGTATTCGTGAAACATTAACTTCAGTTTGGGGAGCCTCCTATATTAGAGGGGAAGAAAATAGGAATTCCTTGTCTAGCTCCATATTTGGCAGTTAATATAGCCTTAGGCATGTGAACAAAGTTTCAGAGTAAACATTTGGCCCTGTTAGTATCCAGTGGTCCTTTTGATGTCCAAAATTCCTGGTCTCAGAAAATAGACTGTATGATTCGTTTAAACTGAAATGTGTTGTTTCTTTGGTGATACTAATTTCCCGTTAAATGTTTGGGATTAGCTATGAGTAAACGTGTTATGATTTCATCTCTTGAGGCTGTTTAATTCTGAAAAGTTAGCAAGGAATTGAAGGGAGGATAAGGACCTCAAATGGATTTCCTTCTATTTAGGAGCTATTATAGTTGAAGTTGTTGAATATTTAGGGGTTGAAATATAGATAGCATATTGAAAAGCAGAGACATTACTTTGCCAACAAAGGTCTGTCTAGTCAAGGCTATGGTTAGTGCATGAAAATCGTGTATCCCTGCTTGTTTAAAGACATTATCTGTGTCTCGGGAATCTATCAGTAATTAGGATAGAAAATAATATGAAGATCATGGCATCCGGTCCCACCACTTCACGGGAAATAGATGGGGAAACAGTGTCAGACTTTATTTTGGGGGGCTCCAAAATCACTGCAGATAGTGGCTGCAGCCATGAAATTAAAAGACGTTTACTCCTTGGAAGAAAAGTTATGACCAACCTAGACAGCATATTGAAAAGCAGAGACATTACTTTGCCAACAAAGGTCTGTCTAGTCAAGGCTATGGTTTTTCCAGTGGTCATGTATGGATGTGAGAGTTGGACTGTGAAGAAGGCTGAGCGCCGAAGAATTGATGTTTTTGAACTGTGGTGTTGGAGAAGACTCTTGAGAGTCCCTTGGACTGCAAGGAGATCCAACCAGTCCATTCTAAAGGAGATCAACCCTGGGTGTTCTTTGAAGGGAATGATGCTGAAGCTGAAACTCCAGTACTTATGGCTATCTCATGTGAAGAGCTGACTCACTGGAAAAGACTCTGATGCTGGGAGAGATTGGGGGCAGGAGGAGAAGGGGACAACGGAGGATGAGATGGCTGGATGGCATCACCGATCCGATGGACATGAGTCTGAGCGAACTCCGGGAGATGGTGATGGACAGGGAGGCCTGGCGTGCTGTGATTCACGGGGTCGCAGTGAGTCGGACACAACTGAGCGACTGAACTGAACTGAAATGAATCCTTTCTAAGCATACTAAGTTGAACAAGGTACCTCTAACATGAAGAGTATTAAATATAATTTGTAGTCTTCTGTTAAGTCTTGGTAAAGTCCTTTTGATATCTCAAGAAACTCAGAAAACTGAAAACTTTGGAAACAGGATCTTTCTGGATGTAATCATCAAGCAGAGGTCATACTGGATCTGGCTGTCCCCTAATCCAAAGACTAATATCCTTATAAGAACAGGGAAACTTGTACACAGACAGAGAGAGGAGAATGCTGTGTTAAGACAGAGATACAAATTGGAGTTAAGCATCAGGGATACCAAGGACAACTAACAACAACCAGAAGGTACGAGAGGAGCAGGGAACAAATTCTCTCAAAGCCTCCAGACCTGTCAGAGTAAATTTCTATTGTTCTAGGCTACCTGTCTGTGGTACTTTTATTGTTACACTGAGTAACAATTGGGTGATTTCTAATTTTTTGCTTTTAAGAAAACTGAGCCATGAACTTATGGATCCTTAAAAGTAACTTCTGATGATATGTTAATTGTATAATTTTGATGTATCACTAAATCTTAAAGTGCTCAAGTAACAGTGACAGAGCCACAGCAAAATTCCATTAATTCTTATTTATATATTTCATGTGAAAAAGGTTTGTCAAGGGTTACATCTATACAATAAAGAAGAAATATAATACCAGCAAAGCCTTTTTCCCCCTAATAGTAACATTCATTTATGGATAACAAACATTAAGAGATGGGCAGAAGCTCTTTCATCACACTAAGGAATGTAGCTCCGGTAAATTATTTTCAGAATTTGCATTATATTTATATATATAGAAGTAAATTATGATAACCAAAATGAGAAAAAAATTTTAAATACTTAATAGGAAATGGCAACCCACTCCAGTACTCTTGCCTAGAAAATTCCATGGATGGAGGACCTGGTGGGCTACAGTCTATGGAGTCACAAAGAGTTGGACACAACTGAGTGACTTCATTTTTACTTTACTATGGTCATTACATTTTTAATACATTAACTTACACAGGTATGTTGCAGGGTAAATAGGATGGATAATTAAAAATACTTTTCCTTAATAAAAATACTTTACATTAGAATAAAGTTCTTTTGAGACATGGTTCAGAAATAAGAATTCAAGCACAAAAAGAAACGCAGAGTTTCCAACTGTTAAAGAAAGCTTGCTTATACATTTTAAAAAGATGGATAATGATGTTTAACAAATCACTGTAGTATCCTTAATCCACTGGATATGTTCAAAAGAATAACGATAACTTTCAAAATTATTATACTTATAACAGACTGGAAATTTTATCTATCTGGGTGGTTGGTTGGTTGGTTGGTTTAGTTGCTAAGTTGACCCCATGGACTGCAGCCTGCCTGGCTCCTCTGTTCATGGAATTCTCCAGGCAAGAATAGTGGAGTGGGTTGTCATTTCCTTCTCCAGGGGACCTTCCTGGCTTGAATCAAACCCGGGTCTCCTGCATTGCAGGCAGTTTCTTTACCAATTAGCCAAATGTTTATACTTAAAATGAAAAATTTTATGTGGCAAGATAAAAATACATGAGGGGGTATGACATTTTCAAAACTGTTTTAAGGAAGAAATGAACAAACCAATTTGGACAGTGTTGCTTTAGATAGTGGGAAGCCCTTATGAACTGCACGACAGCCTTGATGCTTTTAAAATGGCTGTCCTCACTACTCTTCAAGCAATCCTTTCCCAGCTGAATTGGACTTTGCATCTGGCGCGGAATAAAAATCCTGACATGCGAACAGGACACACGTGTGTAGGCCCCGAGCACTGAACATGCCTGTTGAAGACGCTCGGCGTGGGGCTGTGGTCACGCTCCCGCTCCCTCTCCCTGGTGCGCTCGCGTTCGCGCTCGCGGTCTCGCTCTCGCTCCCGGTCGCGGTCTCGCTCGCGCTCTCGGTCTTTCTCTCTTCTTGAGTAATAGTCCCACTGCTTGCTGGTGTCCACGAGGCTAGGCCAGGAAGGAGTAGAGCCAGGAAGGTGGGGAAAGGCAACTAAAGAGAAAGAATGATAATTAAAAATAAAAGTTACGGTACTTAAAAAACAAAAGAGAAAGATGAGGGAAAAAAAGGTAAAAATCCCACAAAAATGCTTCATTAGATTAACAAGAAAATTATTTAGTATGCAGAAAAGAGAAGTAATACATGGTGAATACCCACAGTCTGGGGACATGGCCAGAAACGAATCTTACAGATTTAACTCTCCATTGGAAAGGTAGACAGCAAACCAGAATTAGATACATCACCAACTTCCCAATATAGCAAAAATATAAATCAGAATACATTAGGACATCTTCAGAGTGCTGAGACAAAGTAACGGTCAACCTAGAAATGTGTACTCAAAATTATATTTGAAGAATAAAACCAAAGGCATTCATAAACAAAAAATAAGCAAAAGTTATAAAGAGTTCACACACAAAAATAACTTCTATTAGATATATGCAAAATACATTTCAAGAGTAACCACTAAAAAAATAGAGATTAAATATATTATTTTAAAACAATGTAGGGAAAAAGAGAATATTTTTAAAAATCACCTGAAAATTTCAGTCACTTCACAACAGAAAGAATGGGGATATGCAAGACAAGTTTGAATGGCTCAAAAATCACAGTAATACAAAGAGGATGGAATTAATCACTTGAGTGACAGAAATTGTTGATTTGTATTTTTCAAAATTCTACCTATATTCTGAACACTAAACATAAAAACACAAGATGGCTGAAAGTGAAAGGATGGGAGAAACAATGGAAAACACTAACATCCCCTAGTTTCCACACGAGTAACTGTGTAAGTGGCAAAGCATACTCATACAAAAAGGGTTGCCCGAGGAAGAATGACTACGTGAAGACAGAGGATGCA
Organism: Oreotragus oreotragus; assembly: GCA_006410675.1. Taxonomy (NCBI): domain Eukaryota; kingdom Metazoa; phylum Chordata; class Mammalia; order Artiodactyla; family Bovidae; genus Oreotragus; species Oreotragus oreotragus. The sequence goes on along the minus strand of SJYX01021810.1, from coordinate 367,949 downwards.
ACTCACTAAGAACACAGAACAAATTAAACTTCCAAAAAAAAATCACCTGAAAATTTCAGTCACTTCACAACAGAAAGAATGGGGATATGCAAGACAAGTTTGAATGGCTCAAAAATCACAGTAATACAAAGAGGATGGAATTAATCACTTGAGTGACAGAAATTGTTGATTTGTATTTTTCAAAATTCTACCTATATTCTGAACACTAAACATAAAAACACAAGATGGCTGAAAGTGAAAGGATGGGAGAAACAATGGAAAACACTAACATCCCCTAGTTTCCACACGAGTAACTGTGTAAGTGGCAAAGCATACTCATACAAAAAGGGTTGCCCGAGGAAGAATGACTACGTGAAGACAGAGGATGCAACTCACTAAGAACACAGAACAAATTAAACTTCCAAACAGCTAACAACATAGCCTTACTTTCTATGGAATAAAAACTAATAGAAATAATACAGGTAGAAACAGAAAAATCAACCATGATCACTGGAGACTAATGTAATTTTTCAATTATCAACACTTTAAGCAAACAAAAAAATCACTACAGATATATAAGAACTGAGCGAAATATTGTTAATAGAGCTGATTTAATTAACATAGCATAGAAATCTGCCAGGCAGGTAAAGAATACTCATTCTCTTCACCCATATGAATCATTTATGAAAATATTTTATGTTCTTTCAAAGCATAATAGACATCATGTTTTCTGACCACCACAGAATTTAAATTAGAAGTAACAATGAAAAGTTAAGGGAAAATAATCTCCATTTATTTCAAATTTAAAACACATTTCTGATAACTCAGGGGTGAGTCAAAAATATCATAAATTTAAAATCATTTAAAACTGAACACAAAGAAAAGTACAATATGTCAAAAGTTTAAAGATGAAAATTGTTCTGCAGGAAATTAATCTTTAAAAAACCTGCATTACAAAAGATGGAACGTGAATGAAGTAAGCTTTCAACTTATGAGCTTAGAAAAAAGTAGAATAATCCAATAGAAAGAGATAAGAAATCATGTCAGCAGAAAACTATCATGTAGTAAACAAAGGTAGAAGTTGGCTCTTAAAGACTAGATGAATAAAACATAATAATCTTCTGACAAGATTAGGAAAGAGACCTTATAAAAAAAATATCAGAACCAGTAAGGGACTATAACTACAGATGTTACAGGGATTAAACAACACAGAGAGTATTATATATTTTAGACCAACACATTAAGTAATTCAAAGAAATCTTGACTAGTCTCGTAATTATTAAAGACATTAAATCAGCAATTTAAAACCTTCCCACAAGACCAGATGGCTTTTACAAGTGACTTTTACTCATTTATAAGGTACAGACCAGTTGAATAATACAAAAACTTTCAGAGAATGGGAAAAAGATTATCCCCTTAACTTATCCCATGTGGCTTGTATAACCTTAATACTAAAACCAGTTAAGGACAATAAAAACAAAGGAAAATCACAGAACAATATTACATATGAACTTTTTATATATGAACTTAGATGTCAAAATTCTAAGTAAGTCTGTATTTATTTTTAAAAATTAATCAGTTGTGACCAAATTAGGTTTATGTCAGCAAATAAACAGTGGTTTAATATTAGAAAAATTTAGAAATCTGCCACATTAACAGAGAAAGAAAACAATACGATCAACTCAGAAAGCATCTGATGAAACTCAATATTCATTCACAGTTTAAAAGCCCTTGGACAACTGGAAGAGATTTTCCTTATTCTGACAGAGGGTTCTATCAAAAATCTGGGAGTAAAAATTTCATAATATATCTTAAAAAAAAAAAATTTTTTTAAAGGGTAGGTGGGGCAGTTGCAGACAAGAACTCCACTTGCAGTACTTCAATATTATATAGAGGTCCTAGTAAGAACAGTAAGATCAAAAAATGAGGAGGCATGGGGTGTGAGGAATAAATACCTGAAAAGGAAAGAAGGGCAGATGATACTGCCTGAGTTCTACAGGTAACAGCTACAAAGTATATATTGATATACCTGTTATACATATAAATAAAACCCAATTCTATTTCTAAATACAAGCAAATACAAACAGAACACGTAGCTTAAATGAAAATACTATTTATAAAGTCAATAAAAACATTAGGTACCTATGACTAAATCTAACTAAAGATGTCTAAGAAGTGGATGGAAAGTTATAGCACTCAACTGGAACACATTATATATCTCCGTAAATGGAGAGAATGCTTGTTCAGAAGTTAACTCAAAGAAGACTCTTGAGAATCCCTTGGGCTGCAAGGAGATCCAACCAGTCCATTCTGAAGGAGATCAACCCTGGGATTTCTTTGGAAGGAATGATGCTAAAGCTGAAACTCCAGTACTTTGGCCACCTCATGTGAAGAGTTGACTCATTGGAAAAGACTCTGATGCTGGGAGGGACTGGGGGCAGGAGGAGAAGGGGACGACCGAGGATGAGATGGCTGGATGGCATCACGGACTCGATGGACGTGAGTCTGAGTGAACTCCGGGAGATGGTGATGGATAGGGAGGCCTGGCGTGCTGCGATTCATGGGATCGCAAAGAGTCGGACACGACTGAGCGACTGAACTGAACTGATATTGCAGTCATTGAAAGTGATTATCCAAATTGCTTACTAATTACATATAACTTTGGATATAATATGTTGACACAGTATTTGGTATTTCAAACACTCGCTTATGGGATTGATCTAGAGGAGACATATTTCATCTTATTGTATGGCAGTCAAGAATTTTCACAAAGATGAACCCACTTCTTTTAATATTATGAAGCCAGCTTGCATCTATGAAAGTGCACACCTAAAGATAAGTATTATTGACTCAGAACAGTTGTGATTTTACATGTGACTTTTCACAAAGATTCTACCATGTATTCAATTAAATGTGTGCATGTGTATTAAGTTGTTTCATTTGTGTCCAACTCTTTGTGATCCTATGGGCTACAGACCACTAGTCTCCCCTGTTCATGGGATCTCCAGGCAAGAGTACTGGAATTGGCATGCTTTCCTCCCTGGGATCTTTCTGACTCAGGGATTGAACCCACGTCTCTTATGTCTCCAGCGTTGGCAGGTGGGTTCTTTACCACTAGTGTCCCCTGTTTATTCCCCCACTAACGATATGAAAGCTACTATTGCAAGATACTAAGCCAATCATCTGAGGAAATAAGTTTATAGAAATAGTGATTTATTTATATAACTATACTAAGATTCATAGGAAAATTGGATAATTTTTCCTTTATTTTAATTCAGTGTTCACTTATTGTGTACCTACTCTGTGAAAAGTGGTGTGTTAGTCACTGAGATAATAAAACAAAATATGCCATTAAAGTAAGTGTCAATAAAATCAGAAAAATGGACAGATTTAGGAACTAGTAATAAAATTAAAATGGTATTTTGTTATAACAACAGAAACTACCTGCCAAAACACCATGCATGTAGTCAGTATCAGGGAAACAATAGCTTTAATACTTGCAATTAGGGGAGGTAATATTTAAAATATCTAACCACTCCTACAGCAGAAATATCATCAATCAAAAGATTACAATATGGACTCCTCTAAGCCCATGTCAGATGTTAACACTTTAGTTCCCAAAGTAGTTTATATATAGAGGTCCTGGGCAACTAGAGTGGCAGGACCCCTCAAGCAGAAGTATTCAGTGTATTAACAGCTGATAAACCTGGGTATAAGCCTGACTGATCTGATTCATTATAGTTCCCATTTTTCATTTTTCATATGATGATGTCTTAGGGCTTAAGGAAAGTGTTATTTCCCCACGGTCACAGAGCTGAGAAATATGGGATCTAAAATTTAAATAAAACTCTTCAATTCCCAAATCTCCCCTCTGAATCTTTCCTCCATATATATTACATTAATTGAACAAACACGCTTAGGATTTTAGGGAGGAGAAATCAGCTTGTCTGACTAAAGGGATTTTAGAATGCTGCAGAGAAGCAAGACTTTGTCTGATCCTTAAAGGGGGAATCAGATTTCAACACACATTTATATCCAGGATGTAACTGACAGAAGACATGTAAGTACATTCATTTTCCACAGGTTTAATCATTCAAAGCTTTGGGAGAGTCATGTTTTTTTTTTTTTTTAAATTTATGCTTCTGCCATGATTAAAAGAAGCTATTTTTAGTACTTAATCTTGAATTAGATATTTCTAAAATGTTTCTCAATTTTCAAGGGGCAATTAATTTGATACTTTGATGTGAATTCCTTTAGTCTGTTAATCTCAATCTTTAGACTATTTGAAAATTTCTAAAATGACAAAATCTCTGAAAAAGTATAAAACAGATCTTTTTTTTTTTTTTAATTAAATTCAGGAAAATCCAGAATGTTGGGACTGGGAATAAGATGGACAAGGAGGTATTGACCTGAGGGATGAATCTGTTTCATCTTTGACACTGCTTTGTTTAAAATGTGGCTTTTCCCACACCCTGGCTGGGTTTCTTGAATTTTTCAGTCCCCAAGCCAGTTTGCAGGCCTAACTCCACTGTGCTTTTGGGTTGGTGAGCTTTTTCTGTCTTAAAAATACTTCTTATTTGTTATTTTTCCTTCTTTCTGTTCCTAGCATCTCCAGGGCCTGCAGTGCTCTGGGGACTGCAATGTGAGGTCTGTCAAAAGCACTAAGCAAATCTGTAATAGCATGGATGATACGACTATGTGTTATCAATGCTGTTTCTCTATTTGTGTTAAACTGAGAAGTAATGAAGTCCCTCAGTGTTCCAGAGATCTCTTAAACAGGGAGGAAATTTAAGGAATTTGTGAGATATGGAATGGAGGAACTTGTAAGATTACTCACCTCCAGGGGGATTCCCGTTTAGATGAAGACATCTGGGAGTTGCCCATTTGTGCTAGTATGTCCCCTAGTCTAGCCAAGACTATTTCAATACCATTGTCAGGCTTCCTGGTAATCTCTGAAGACTAGCTAGCTCTACTAGAAATCAATTTTCGCTAGGGAAAATTTTGAGGAATTACACTTTCAACCCTTCAATATTCCATTTAACCTTAGGACATATTTCACTGATATCCCAGTGTTCTTGGGCATCTCAGGTAGCCTAGCTGCCAATACAGGAGATACAAGAGATGCAGGCTCAACCCCTGGGTTGGGAAGATCCCCTGGAGAGGGGTATGGCAACCCACTCCAATATTCTTGCCTGAAAAATGCTATGGACTGATTGGCTACCGTTCATGGGGTTTCAAAGGGTCAGACATGACTGAAGTGAATTAGGACCTATACACTCAATGTTCTCAGCAACAAATCCCAGATAAGGAAACTCCATCTAGAAGATTGAGATGGATTCACACGTGTATTTGCTGTAGAAACAAGTAATGAAAGAAAGAAAAAGTTACTATAGGATTTATTTGGCAAAAAAAAAAAAAAGCGAAGGAGTAGCTTACAAAGATCAAAAGTATGCTTGGTAAATGTGCTGATGTCAAAAATTATATAGTATTTTGTGTTTGTCTCAAACTCATTCACAACCATAATGTCTACTATATAGATACCAATTAGTAATTTGAAGCTAAATTAAACTTACAATATTTGCATGAATTTATACTTGCAAGAGAAATGCCAGCAAAGCAAGAAAAACTAGAGTCAGGGGAAAGATAAAATGAATTCAGCAGTAAAATTATATTAATTAAATGTGCAAGACCAGAAAGAATATACAAGACACTGATAAGAAAACCATGGAGAAGTGAGTGAAACAAATTGGAATCATAAATTTTATGTACTTAGACACACATGATGTTACTTACACCCCTCCCAACACTAAACTCAGCCTCTTGGGAGTGAAGGGAGAGCGTGATGTGAGAGAGTGAATCAGGATTAAAAACTCTGAAAGATGGAATAATGTTTTGAAAATCGTTTAGCACAAGTATGTACAAATGTTTCTACTGGGTAGATTCATGTATATTTTGCATTCTGCCACACAGTCAACAATCTCAATCTGTGGTTATCTTATCTTCTTTCTCTAAACTGACTTTCTTATCAACAGAACCACCAGTTTTCCAGTCACTATGGAGTAAGCATAGAGGAGCATAATTGCATTTGATCTTTTTGGTAGTCAAATAAGTAGGAAATTGTCATCCCATTCCACAGAAAGGCAGGTGAAGTTTACAAAGATTTAAAAAGTACAGCTTCACCCGTGGTTCCACCATTCCCCAAGGCTGTGCCATTAACTTGCACATTGCAAATTTTTTTTTTTTTCCTGCAGCCCAAAGGAATTTTCTTGTTACTAACTCTTAGTGTGCCTTTGACTTTGCTTGTTTTGTCAGTTATTTGTTCCTTTCTCCTTTTTATGATCATGAGCTACTTGAAAGTAGAAAAATGACAATATTTTAATTATCTTTGGAAAATCGTTAGCAAGAGGGATTAGAGCAGGGAGGTCCGTCTAGTCAAAGCTATGGTTTTTCCAGTGGTCATGTAGGGATGTGAGAGTTGGACTGTGGAGAAGGCTGAGTGCCAAAGAATTGATGCTTTTGAACTGTGGTGTTGGAGAGGACTCTTGAGAGTCCCTTGGACTGCAAGGAGATCCAAGCAGTCTATTCTGAAGGAGATCAGCCCTGGGATTTCTTTGGAAGGAATGATGCTAAAGCTGAAACTCCAGTACTTTGGCCACCTTATGCAAAGAGTTGACTCATTGGAAAAGGCTCTGATGCTGGGAGGGATTGGGGGCAGGATGAGAAGGGGCCGACAGAGGATGAGATGGCTGGATGGCATCACTAACTCAATGGAAGTGAGTCTGAGTGAATTCCGGGAGTTGGTGATAGACAGGGAGGCCTGGCTTGCTGCAATTCATGGGGTTGCAAAAAGTCAGACACGACTGAGCGACTGAACTGAACTGAACTGAATTAGCATATATTAGGCATTGATATTTATTGATGAATGAACAAGGTAAACATACTTTTGTAAAAAAAAACTTTGTAGACTTTGTTAATCGAGAAGCGAAAGCCAGATTTGTTTAAATTTGCCAGACTCAATGATCAATTAAATCAAAGAGAATCAATAATTAAAAGTTAGACATTACCTAGTTACTAGTACTGATCTTACGCATTTGTTTCAGAATAGACCAGAGAGATCCTTGTCTGTCTAATAAATGCATTGTCTAATGGCAGTGAGGTGTACGAGACAAAAGAGGCTGTATCTAATACCTCAGTTTCCATTCTCACAAATCAGGGCTTCAGAGGGGTTTGTACAGAACATGATTTCTGGTAAACACAACCTTGTTATTATTACATATCCATTGCTTCCAAACTCTCAGCTAGTGACAGTTGGAGTTCTAGGGCAAATCAGTTCAGTTTAGTTCAGACGCTCAGTCCTATCTGACTCTTTGCAAACCCATGGAGGGCAGCACATCAGGCTTCCCTGCCCATAATCAACTCCCAGAGCCCACTTGAACTCATTTCCATTGAGTTAATGAATAAATCCAGCCATCTTATCCTCTGTTGTTCCCTTCTCCTCCTACCTTTAATCTTTCCCAGCATCAGGGTATTTTCCAGTGAGTCAGTTCTTCACACATGGTGGGCAAGGGACTGGAGCTTCAACTTCAGCATCAGTCTTTCCAATGGATATTTAGGACTGATTTTCTTTATTTTATTATTACTATTATTTACTTTATTTTCCTTTACAGTACTGTATTGGATTTGGCATACATTGGTATGAATCCGCCACGGGTGTACATGAACTCCCAAACATGAAACACCTCTCACCTCCCACCCCACATCATCTCTCCAGATCATTCCCATGCACCAGCCCTAAGCATCCTGCATCCTGCATCGAACATAGACTGGTGATTCGTTTCTTACATGGTAGTATACATATTTCAATGCTATTCTCCCAAATCATCCCACCCTCTCCCTCTCCCTCTCTCTCTCCCTCAGAGTCCAAAAGTCTGCTCTATACATCTTTGTCTCTTTTGCTGTCTTGCATACAGGGTCCTCATTATCATCTTTCTAAATTCCATATATATGTGTTAGTATACTGTATTGGTGTTTTTCTTTCTGGCTTACTTCACTCTGTATAATCGGTTCCAGTTTCATCCATCTTATTAGAACTGATTCAAATGTATTCTTTTTAATGGCTGAGTAATACTCCATTGTGTATATATACCA
>SJYX01021810.1:340190-356054 GCA_006410675.1 Oreotragus oreotragus | reverse complement strand
ACTGGCAATTCATTTCTTACATGATAGTATACATATTTCAATGCTATTCTCCCAAATCATCCCTCCTTCTCCCTCTCCCTCTCCTTCTCCCTCAGAGCCCATAAGTCCACTCTACACATCTGTATCTCTTTTGCTGTCTTGCATACAGGGTCCTCATTACCATCTTTCTAAATTCCATATATATGTGTTAGTATACTGTATTGGTGTTTTTCTTTCTGGCTTACTTCACTCTGTATAATTGGTTCCAGTTTCATCCATCTTATTAGAATGAAACAATAATGAGTTTTAAGTCAGCTTTTTCATTCTCCTCTTTTGCTTTCATCAAAAGGTTCTTTAGTTCCTCTTCACTTCTGTATTAAGTGTGGTGTCATCTGCATATCTGAGTTTAATGCTGCTTCTCCCTGGAATCTTGATTCTAGCTTGTGCTTCATCCAGCGTGCCATTTCACATGATGTACTATGCATATAAATTAAATAAGCAGGGTGACAATATACTCTTCTCCAAATTTCGAATCACTCCATTGTTCCATGTCTAGATCTAACTGTTGCTTCTTGACCTGCATACAGATTTCTCAGGAGGAATGTAAAGTGTCCTGGTATTCTAATCTCTTTAACAATTTTCTATAGTTTGCTATGATCCACACAGTCAAAGGTTTTAGTGCAATCAATGAAGCAGAAGTACAAGCTCTTCTGGAATTCTCTTATTTTTCCTATGATCCAACAAATGTTGGCAATTTAATCCTTGGTTCCTTTGCCTTTTCTAAATAGAACTTGAACATCTGGAAGTTCCCAGTTCATGCACTGTTGAAGCCTAGCTTGGAGAATTTTGAGCATCAATTTGCTAACATGTGAAATGAGTGCAACTGTGCAGTAATTTGAGCATTCTTTCATTGCATTCCTCTGGGATTGGAATGAAATCTGACCTTTTCCAGTCCTGTCACCACTGCTGAGTTTTCCAAATTTACTGGCATATTGAGTGCAACACTTTCACAGCATCATCTTTTAAAATTTGAAATAGCTCAAGTGGAATTTCATCACCTCCTCTAGTTTTGTTAATAGTGATGCTTCCTAAGGCCCACTTGACTTTGCACTCCAGGGTGTCTGGCTCTAGATGAGTGGTCTCACCATCATGGTTATCTGGGTCATGAAGATCATTTTTGTAAAGTTCTTCTGTGTATCCTTACCACCTCTTCTTAATATTATCTGCTTCTGTTAAGTTCATACCATTTCTGACCTTTATTGAGCCCATCTATGCCTGTAATATTCCCTTGGTATCTCTAACATTCTTGAAGAGGTCTCTAGTCTTTTCCAGTCTTTTCTTTCATCTATTTCTTTGCACATATACCTTAAGAATGCTTTATTATCTCTCCTTGCTATTCTTTGGAACTCTGCAGTTAGATGGGTATATCTTTGCTTTTTACCTTGCCTTTTATCTTTCTTCTTAACTCAGCTATTTGTAAGGCCTCCTCAGACAACCATTTTGAGTTTTTGCATTTCTTTTTTATGGGTATGTTTTTTTAATTAATTTATTTTAATTGGGGGCTAATACTTTACGATATTGTAGCAATTGTTGCTATTAATGACATGAATCAGCCATGGGTGTACATGTGTTTCCCATCCTGAACCCCCTTCCCAGCTCCCTTCCCATTCCATTTCTCAGGGTCATCCCAGTGTACCACTTCTCAGCACCCTGTCTCAGGCATTGAAGCTGGACTGGCGATATATTTCACATATGGTAACATACATATTTCAATGTTATTCTCTCAAATCAACTCACCCTCACCTTCTCCCACAGAGTCCAAAAATCTGTTCTTTACATCTGTGTCTCTTTTGCTGTCTCACATANTCCCTTCCCATTCCATTTCTCAGGGTCATCCCAGTGTACCACTTCTCAGCACCCTGTCTCAGGCATTGAAGCTGGACTGGCGATATATTTCACATATGGTAACATACATATTTCAATGTTATTCTCTCAAATCAACTCACCCTCACCTTCTCCCACAGAGTCCAAAAATCTGTTCTTTACATCTGTGTCTCTTTTGCTGTCTCACATATAGGGTTGATCGTTGTTACCATCTTTCTAAATTCCATTTTATGCATTAATATACTATATTGTTATTTTCCTTTCTGATTTAATTCTCTCTGTATTATAGGCTCCAGTTTCATCCAACTCATTACAGCTGATTCAAATGCATTTTTAAAAAATATCTGAGTAACATTCCGTTGTCTATATTTACCACAGCTTTCATATCCATTTGTCTGCCAATGGGCATCTAAGTTGATTCCATGTGCTAGCTATTGTAAACTGTGCTGTGATGAACACTGGGGTACATGTGTCTCTTTCAGTTCTGGTTTCCTCAGTGTGTATGCCCAGCAGTGGGATTGCTGTGTTGTGTAGGAGTTCTTTATCAATCCCATCTTTGCATGAAATGTTTCCTTAGTATCTCTAATTTTCTTGAGAGGATCTCTAGCCTTTCCCATTCTGTTGCTTTCCTTTCTTTCTTGGCATTGATCACTGAGGAAGGCTTTCTTATCTCTTCTTGCTGTTCTTTGGAACTATGCATTTGGATGCTTATATCTTTCCTTTTCTCCTTGGTTTTTCACTTCTCTTCTTTTCACAGCTATTTGTAAGACATCCCCAGACAGCCATTTTGCTTTTTTTGCATTTCTTTTCCAGGGCATGGTCTTGATCCCTATCTCCTGTACTATGTCACGAACCTCCATCCATAGTTCATCAGGCACTCTATCTATCAGATCTAGTCCCTTAAATCTATTTATCACTTCCACTGTATAACCATAACAGATTTAATTTAGGTCATACATGAATGGGCTAGTGGTTTTCCCTACTTTCTTCAATCTCAGTCTGAATTCGGCAATAACGAGTTCATGATCTAAGCCATAGTCAGCTCCCAGTCTTGTTTTTGCTGACTGTATAGAGCTTCTCCATCTTTGGCTGCAAAGAATATAATCAGTCTGATTTCGGTGTTGACCATCTGGTGATGTCCATGTGTAGAGTCTTCTCCTGTGTTGTAGGAAGAGGGTGTTTGCTATGACCAGTGCGTTCTCTTGGCAAAACTCTAATAGCCTTTGCCCTGCTTCATTCCACATTCCAAGGCCAAATTTGCCTGTTACTCCAGGTGTTTCTTTACTTCCTACTTTTGCATTCCAGTCCACTATAATGAAAAGGACATATTTTGGGGGTATTAATTCTTAAAGGTCTTGTAGGTCTTCATAAAACCATTCAACTTCAGCTTTTTCAGTATTACTGGTTGTTGCATAGACTTGGATTAGTGTGATATTGAATGGTATGCCTTGGAAATAAACAGAGATCATTTTGTTGTTTTTGAGATTGCATCCAAGTACATTCCATAGTTCATCAGGCACTCTATCTATCAGATCTAGTCCCTTAAATCTATTTATCACTTCCACTGTATAACCATAACAGATTTAATTTAGGTCATACATGAATGGGCTAGTGGTTTTCCCTACTTTCTTCAATCTCAGTCTGAATTCGGCAATAACGAGTTCATGATCTAAGCCATAGTCAGCTCCCAGTCTTGTTTTTGCTGACTGTATAGAGCTTCTCCATCTTTGGCTGCAAAGAATATAATCAGTCTGATTTCGGTGTTGACCATCTGGTGATGTCCATGTGTAGAGTCTTCTCCTGTGTTGTAGGAAGAGGGTGTTTGCTATGACCAGTGCGTTCTCTTGGCAAAACTCTAATAGCCTTTGCCCTGCTTCATTCCACATTCCAAGGCCAAATTTGCCTGTTACTCCAGGTGTTTCTTTACTTCCTACTTTTGCATTCCAGTCCACTATAATGAAAAGGACGTATTTTTGGGGTATTAATTCTTAAAGGTCTTGTAGGTCTTCATAAAACCATTCAACTTCAGCTTTTTCAGTATTACTGGTTGTTGCATAGACTTGGATTAGTGTGATATTGAATGGTATGCCTTGGAAATAAACAGAGATCATTTTGTTGTTTTTGAGATTGCATCCAAGTACAGCATTTTGGACTCTTTTGATGACCTTGATGGCTACTCCATTTCTTCTGAGGGATTCCTGGCCACAGTAGTAGATATAATGGTCATCTAAGTTAAATTCACCCATTCCAGTCCATTTTAGTTTGTTGATTCCTTGAATGTTGACGTTCACTTTTGCCATCCTTTGTTTTACCAGTTCCAATTTGCCTTGATTCATGGACCTGACATTCCAGGTTCCTATGCAATATTGTTCTTTACAACATTGAACCTTGCTTTTTCTATCACCAGTCATATGCACAACTGGGTATTGTTTTTGCTTTGGCTCCATCCCTTCATTCTTTCTGGAGTTATTTCTCCACTGACCTCCAGTAGCATATTGGGCACCTACTGACCTGGGGAATTCTTCTTTCAGTATCCTATCATTTTGCCTTTTCATAATGTTCATGGGGTTCTCAAGACAAGAATACTGAAGTGGTTTGCCATTCCCTTCTCCAGTGGATCACATTCTGTCAGAGATGGACTCTATAAAGGACAGAAATTGTATGGACCTAAAAGAAGCAGAAGATATTAAGAAGAGGTGGCAAGAATACACAGAAGAACTGTATAAAAAAGACCTTTACAACAAAGATAATCATGATGGTGTGATCACTCACCTAGAGCCAGACATCCCAGAATGTGAAGTCAAGTGGGCCTTAGAAAGCATCACTACAAACAAAGCTAGTGGAGGTGATGAAATTCCCATTGAGCTATTTCAAATCCTGAAAGATGATGCTGTGAAAGTGCTGCACTCAATATGCCAGCAAATTTGGAAAACTCAGCAGTGGCCATAGGACTGGAAAAGTTCAGTTTTCATTCCAATACCAAAGAAAGGCAATGCCAAAGAATGCTCAAACTACCATACAACTGCACTCATCTCACATGCTAGTAAAGTAATGCTCAAAATTTTGCAAGCCAGGCCTCAGCAATACATCAACTGAACTTCCAGATGTTCAAGATCGTTTTAGAAAAGGCAGAGGAACCAGAGATCAAATTGCCAACATCCACTGTATCATTGAAAAAGCAAGAGAGTTGCAGAAAAACATCTGTTTATGATTTATTGACTATGCCAAATCCTTTGTCTCTGTGGATCACAGTAAACTGTGGAAATTTCTGAAAGAGTTTGAAATACCAGACCACCTGACCTGCTTCTTGAGAAACCTATATGCAGGTCAGGAAGCAACAGTTAGAACTGGACATGGAGAAACAGTCTGGTTCCAAATTAGAAAGGGAGTACATCAAGGCTGTATATTGTCACCCTGCTTATTTAACTTATATGCAGAGTACATCATGAGAAACGCTGGGCTGGAAGAAGCATAGACTGGGATCAAGATTGCCAGGAGAAATATCAATAACCTCAGATATGCAGATGAACCCACCCTTATTGCAGAAAATGAAGAGAAACTAAAAAGCCTCTTAATGAAAGTGAAAGAGGAGTGGAAAAGTTGGCTTAAATCTCAACATTCAGAAAACTAAGATCATGGCATCTGGTCCCATCACTTCATGAGAAATAGATGAGGAAACAGTGTCAGACTTTATATTTTTGGGCTCCAAGCTCAGTGCAAACTGTGATTGCAGCCATGAAATTAAAAGACGCTTACTCTTTGGAAGGAAAGGTATGACCAACCTAGATAGCATGTTCATAAGTGGAGACATTACTTTGCCAACAAAGGTCCGTCTAGTCAAGGCTATGGTTTTCCAGTAGTCATGTATAGATGTGAGAGTTGGACTGTGAAGAAAGCTGAGAGCCAAAGAATTGATGTTTTTGAACTGTAGTGTTGGAGAAGACTCTTGAGAGTCACTTGGATCGCAAGGAGATCCAACCTGTCCATTCTAAAGGACATCAGTCCTGGGATTTCTTTGGAAGGAATGATGCTGAAGCTAAACTCCAGTACTTTGGCCACCTCATGTGAAGAGTTGACTCATTGGAATACTCTGATGTTGGGAGGGATTGGGAGCAGGTGGCGAAGGGAAAGACAGAGGATGTGATGGCTGGATGGAATCACTGTCTCGATGGACGTGAGTCTGAGTGAACTCCGGGAGTTGGTGATGGACAGGGAGGCCTGGCATGCTGCAATTTATGGGGTTGCAAAGAGTCAGACAGGACTGAGCAACTGAACTTAACTGAACTGATGGGAGTTCTATTTCCAGTTTTTTTAAGGAATCTCCAGACTGTTCTCCATAGTGACTGTACTAGTTCGCATTCCCACCAACAGTGTAAGAGGGTTCCCTTTTCTCCACACCCTCTTCAGTATTTATTGTTTGTAAACTTTTTCATAGCAGCCATTCTGACTGTCATGAGATGGAAACTCATTGTGGTTTTGATTTTCATTTTTCTGACAATGAGTGATGTTGAGCATCTTTTCATGTGTTTGTTAACTATCTGTATGTTTTTTTTGGAGAAATGTTTGTTTATTTCTTTGCCCCCCCTTTTTTTTGATTGGATATTTTATTTTCCTAGAATTGAGCTGTATGTGCTTCTTGTATATTTTTTAGATTGATTCTGTGTCAGATGCTTCCTTTGCTATTACTTTCTCCCATTATGAAAGGCTGTCTTTTCACCTTGCTTATAAATTCTTTTGTTGTTCCAAAGCGTTTAAGTTTAATTAGGTCTCACTTGTTTATTTTTGCTTTTATTTCCATTAGTCTAGGAGGAAGACCAAAGAGGATCATGCTGTGATTTATGTCAGAGTGATTTGCCTGTTTTCCTCTAGGAGTTTTACAGTTTCTGGTCTTACACGCAGATCTTTAATCCATTTTGAGTTTATTTTTGTGTATGATGTTAGAAAGTGCTCTAGTTTCATTATTTTACAGCTGATTGACCAGTTTTACCAGTCCCACTTTTTAAAGAGATTATCTTTTCTCCATTGCATATTCTTGCCTCCTTTGTCAAAAACAAGGTGTCTATAGGTGCTTGGATTTACCTCTGGGCTTTCTAATTTGTTCCATTGATCTATATTTCTGTCTTTTTGCCAGTACCATACTGTCTTAATTACTGTGGCTTAGTAGTATACCTGAATTCAGGCAGGTTGATTCTCCAAGTTCCATTCTTCTTTCTCAGGATTGCTTTGGCTATTCAAGGATTTTTATATTTACATACAAAATGTGAAATTATTTTTTCTAGTTCTCTGAAATACATTGTTGGTAGCTTGATAGGGACTGCATTGAATCTATACATTGCTTTGGGTAGTATACTCATTTTTGCTATATTGATTCTTCTGATTCATGAACATGGTACATTTCTCCATCCATTTGTGTCATCTTTGATTTCTTTCATCAATATTTTATGATATCTATATATAGGTCTTTTGTTTCTTTAGGTAGATTTATTCCTAAGTATTTTATTCTTTTCCATATTCAATGGAATTGTTGCCTTAATTTCTCTTTCTGTTTTCTCATTGTTAATATTTAGGAATGCAAGGAATTTTTGCTGGAGAAGGCAATGGCACCCCACTCCAGTACTCTTGCCTGGAAAATCCTATGAACGAAGGAGCCTGGTAGGCTGCGGTCCATGGGGTCACTAAGAGTCAGATACGGCTGAGCAACTTCCCTTTCACTTTTCACTTTTCATGCATGGGAAAAGGAAATGGCAACCCACTCCAGTGTTCTTGCTTGGAGAATCCCAGGGACGGGGGAGCCTGGTGGGCTGCCGTTTATGGGGTCCCACAGAGTCGGATACGACTGAAGTGACTTAGCAAGGAATTTTTGCATTTTAATTTTATATCCTGCAACTTTTCTATGTTCATTGATTAGCTCTAGTAATTTTCTGGTGGTGTCTTTAGGGTTTATTTATTTTTTTTTATGTAGAGGATCATGCCATCTGCAGAAAGTGAGAGTTTTAATTCTTTTCTAATCTGGATTCCTTTTATTTATTTTTCTTTGATTGCTGTGGCTAAAACTTCCGAAACTATGTTGAATGGTAGTGGTGAGAGTGGGCACCCTTGTCTTCTTCCTGACATTTAGGGAAATGCTTTCAATTTTTCACATTGAAGATAATGTTTAATGTGGGTTTATCATATATGGCTTTTATTATGTTGAGGTATGTCCCCTCTATGTCTGCTTTCTGGAGCATTTTTATTATAAATACATGTTGAATTTTGTCAAAGGCTTTATCTGCATCTATTGAGATAATCATATGGTTTTTATCTTTCAATTTGTTAATGTGGTGTATCACATTAATTGATTTGTGAATATAGAAGAATCCTTACATCCCTGTGATAAAGCCCACTTGGTCATGATGTATGATCTTTTTAATATGTTTTTAGATTATGTTTGCTAGAATTCTGTTAAGGATTTTTGCATCTATATTCATCAGTGATATTGGCCTGTAGTTTTCTTTTTTTATGGCATCTTTTTCTGGTTTTGGTGTTAGGGTGATAGTGACCTCACAGAGTGAGATTGGCAGTTTACCTTCCTCTGCAAGTTTCTGGAAGAGTTTGAGTAGGATAGGTGTTAGGTCTTCTCTAAATTTTTGGTAGAATTCAGCTGTGAAGCCATCTGGTCATGGGCTTTTGTTTGTTGGAAGGTTTCTGATTACAGTTTTTATTTCTTTGGTTTCTTTTATTGTAATGGGTCTGTCAAGATTTATATATATATGAAATTTGTTTTTAAACAGGACATTTTTTGCAAGGTAATAGTAGGTTCTAAAAATGAAAATTAAAGGAGTAAAAAAAACCTGAAGTTAAAGAAAATTTTTAGGTAAAAAATGATAAGAGAATAGTAATATATATCTAGGAATTTCTCTGGAGCTGTTGAGGGGAGTGTGGGATCATTTCAGTTTCAGATAGTTTCTTGTTCCAGCTCATCCTTCTTCTCAAGGTCTACAGGCCCCTTCCAATGTAGTCAATACTAACTACAGAGTTTTAATCTGTTGCACCTGTCACTTCCAAAGCAGTTCCCTCTTTGTTTATTTTGGCTTCCTCTGTTTGCAAGTCTCTTCAGTGTCTAATTTCTGCCTTGGCACAATGGGGCAAAGGTGCTCACTTATTTAGGCTTATTTGTTCAGTTGTAGGGTGGGAAGGGAGGAACATTGCAAACAAATATCACTGGCATGTGTGGGGATTGCTCACAGTGTATGGACTACAGTGGGCTTGTCCCAGTTCACAACCCATTTGCTTTCCTGGTCTACACTGCTCAGGCTCCAGGTCATTCTATAGGGAACTCTCCAAAGCAAGCCCTAGGTTTTGTGCAATTCCCAGGTCTAAGCTGCTCAGGTTCGGGTTCTTGGATACTCCACAAAAGCACAGACTTGGTTCAGCATGTGTTTTGTACCCTTCTCAGGTCCAAGGAGCTCAGGAGACCAGGTGCTTGGTGAGCACACTCTCCCAGGTGGGCAGTGCATCTTAATCACCTCCACAGTCCCAGCTGCTCAGTTTCCTGGATGTGCCATGAGAGTGCCACCTCAGGTATGACGTTTGTCTCCTCTGGGGAGCTGATCTCTGGCTGTGACCCTCCTGGCAGATGTCAACTCTCCAGGATTCCAGGAAGACTTGGTTTGCAACTGGGAGCCTGCTCACAGTTTGGTAGAGGATTCCATCTTGGGGGCTGAGATTTCTCCTTGCCTTCCTGCTCTGGCTGTTGCCTGCCTGCCTCTCTGCCTATGGTTGAGTAATGGGCTGGTCCGCAGCCAGCTAGCTCCCCTCTGGTATTCACTCTATCCATTGTTCTGTGAGCAGGTCCGGCTGTGCCTTAGTTTAGAGCTTTTTGCAGGAAAGTTATCTCTCATTTTTCTTTTCTTTTCTTTTCTTTCTTTATTTCTTTTTTTTTTTTTTTTTGTCTCTCTATGGCTATCCTACAGTATGTGTTGCTATCTCACTTTAGCTCCCTCAGATTGTCCTCAGGGCATTCAGTCCTGGTCCTTTCCCTAAGCATGCAACTCTTGCCTCCCTGTTCAGCCCCTGCTCTCTGGAGGTAGACATAGTGTCTGGACTACTTCTCTGCTGGAAGTTGTGATTAGGTGCATATTCTGTGCTGTGTGTGTGTGTGTGTGTTTATTTCTTTTTTTTTTTTTGTCTCTCTATGGCTATCCTACAGTATGTGTTGCTATCTCACTTTAGCTCCCTCAGATTGTCCTCAGGGCATTCAGTCCTGGTCCTTTCCCTAAGCATGCAACTCTTGCCTCCCTGTTCAGCCCCTGCTCTCTGGAGGTAGACATAGTGTCTGGACTACTTCTCTGCTGGAAGTTGTGATTAGGTGCATATTCTGTGCTGTGTGTGTGTGTGTGTGTTTGTTTGTTTGTTTGTTTTTTCCCTTTCCCGGTTATGTTGCCCTCTGAGATTCCAAAACTTCCCACAGACCTGCCAGTGAGAGGGATTCCTCATGTTTGGAAACTTCTCCTCCTTCGTGACTCCCTCTCCTGGACAGGTCTCCATCCATAATTCTTTTGTCTCTCTTTTTGTCTTTTATGTTTTATCCTACCTCCTTTCAAAAAGAATGGGCTGGCTTTCTGGGTGCCTGCTGTTCTCTGCCAGCATTCAGAAGTTGTTTTGTGGAAGTTGCTCAGCACTCAAATGATCTTTTGATGAATTTGTGAGGGAGAAAGTGGTGTACCATCCTATTCCTCCACCATCGTAGGACCCTCCCCATGGGTATGTAACGTCCTGCACAATGTTACAGACCTCCATTCAGAGTTCTTCAGGCAGTCTGTGTAGATCTAATATCTTGAATCTATTTATCTCTTCCACTGTATAATCATAAGGGAATTAATGTAGGTCAACCTTAATGATCTAGTTGTTTTCCTTACTTTCCTCAATTTAAGTCTGAATTTTGCAATAAGAGCCACAGTCAGCTCCAGGCCTTGTTTTGCTTACTGTACAGAGCTTCTCCATCTTTGACTGCAAATAATATAATCAATCTGATTTTGGTATTGACTAGCTGGTTATTTCCACTTGTAGAGTCATCTCTTGTGTTCTTGGAAGAAGGTGTTTGCTATGACCAGTGCATTCTCTTAGAAACACTATGTTAGTCTTTGCCCTGCTTCATTTTGTATTTCAAGGCCAAATTTTCCTGTTACTCCATGTATCTCTTTATTTTCTACTTTTTGATTCCAGTCCTATTATGAAGAGGACATCTTTATGAGGGATTAGTTCTAGAAGATCTTATAAATCATCATAGAACTATTCATCCTCAGCTTCTTCAGCATTAGTGGTTGGGCATAGTCTTGTATTACTGTGATATTGAATGTTTTGCATTGGATATGAACAGAGATCACTATTTCATTTTTAAGATTGCACCCAAGTACTACATTTTGAACTCTTTTGATGACTATGAGGGCTACTCCATTGCTTCTAAAAGATTCTTGCCCTCATCAATAGATACTGTCATCTCCCATTTGACCACTTCCAATTTACCTTGATTCATGACCTAACATTCCAGGTTCCTATGCAATCTTGTTCTTTACAGCATCAGACTTTAATTTTACCACCAGACACAACCACATCTAGGTTTGTTTCCACTTTGACTCAACCTCTTCATTTTTTGTGGATGAATTTCTCCACTCTCTTCCAGTAGCATATTGGGCATCTACCGATCTGGGGAGTTCATCTTTCAGTGTTATATCTTTTTGCATTTTCATACTGTTCATGAGGTTCTCAAGGCAAGAATGCTGAAGTGGTTTGCAATTCCCTTCTCCAGTGGACCACATTTTGTCAGACACTCCACCATGGCCCATCTGTCTTAGGTGGCCCTCATGATATGGCTCGTAGTTTCATTGAGTTACACAAGGCTGTGGTCTGTGTGATCAGTTTGATTAGTTTCCTGTGACTGTGGTTTTCATTCTATCTTTACTCTGATTGATGAGGATAGGAGGATTGTGGAAGCTTCCTGTTCGGATGGACTGACTGTGGGAAAAGCTGGGTCTTGCTCTGGTAGGTGGGGGCATGCTCAGTAAATCTTTAATTCAATTTTGTGCTGATGTGTGCATAAGTTCATATATGAGTGCTGTTGGATACAGAAGTAATAAATGCACATATTTTCATCCACCCAGCCAGACTATGCCTTTTGGTTGGTGCACTTAATTCATTTATACATAAGGTAATTAACAATATGTGTGACCCTGTTACCATTTTCTTAATTGTTTTGTGTTTATTTTCTGTAGGTCTTTTCCTTGTCTTGTGTTTCCTACTTAGCAAAGTTCCTTTAACACTTTTTGTAAAGTTGGTTTTGCGGTGCTTAACTTTTGCTTTTCTGGAAAGCTTTTCCTTTCCCCAACAGATCTGAATGACAGTCTTGCAGGGTAGAGTGTTCTTGGTTGTAGGTTCTTCCCTTTCATCACTTTAAATATATTGTCCCTTTCCCTTCTGGCTGTTAGTGTTTCTGTTGAAAAGTCTGCTGATAACCTGATGGATTTTCCCTTGTATGTTATTTGTCATTTTTCCCTTTTTGTTTTTAATTTATATTTGTCTTTAATTTTTGTCAGTTTAATTATTAAGTGTCTTATTTTGTTCCTCCTTGGGTTTATCCTTTCTGTGACTCTCTGTGCTTCCTAAATTTGATTGACTATTTCCTTTCCCATGTTGGGGAAGTTTTCAGGAATTATCTCTTCAAATATTTTCTCTAGTCCTTTCTTTCTCCCTTCCCCTTCTGGGACCCTGAAATGCAAATGTTGGTGGATTTAATGTTATCCCAGATGTCTCTTAAGCAATACAACTTATTCATTATTATTCTTTTTTCTATATTCTTCTCCGAGGCAGTGATTTCCACCATTCTGTTCTCTAGATCATTTATCCATTCTTAAATCTCACCTGGAGAAGGAAACGACAACTCTGTCCAGTATTCTTGCCTGGAGAATCCCATGGACATGGGAGCCTGGCCGGCTACAGCCCATGAGATTGCAAAGAGTCAGATATGACTTAGCAAGTACACAGACAGATGTCTTAATTATCCTGCTATTGATTCCTTCCACTGTATTGTCTGTCTGTATTTCATTTCTTCTAGGTCTTTGGTAAACATTTGTTACATCTTCTCCATTGTTTTCCAGAGATCCTGGATCATCTTCACTATTGTTATTCTGAGTTCTTTTTCTGGAATGTTGCCTATCTCTATTTAATTTAGTTGCTTTCTCTGGAATTTTATACTGTTGCTTCATCTGTGCCAAAACTTTCTGCTTTTGCATCTTAGTTAATTTTCTGTTATGTGGTTTTTGTTCTAGCCACAATGGAGTTGTGGTTCTTCTTGCTTCTTCTGTCTGCCCTCTGATGGGGGAGGCTAAGAGACTTGTGTAAGCATCCTGACAAGAGGGACTGATCATGGGAGAAACTGGGCCTTGCTCTGGTGGGCAGAGCTTCAATAAAGCTTTAATCCAATTATCATCTGATGGGTTGAATCCCCACCATAGTTGTTTGACTTGAGGCGACCCAACCTTGGGGTCTACAGGCTCAATGGTAGGGTTAATGGTGACTTCCAAGAGGTCTTATGCCAGCGGGGTACTCCAGGACTGCTGCTGTCAGTGCTACCATCCCTGTGGTGAGCCTCCACTGACACATCCATAGGAGACTCTCCAACACTCTGTGGGGGCATTGCTCCTTTCCTCTCGGTCTTGGTATGGCTGAGATTTAGTTTGTGCCCCCCGCCAACAGTCTCTGTTTCCGCCAGTCCTATGGAAATCTTATCATTAAATCCCACTGGTCTTCAAGGTCAGATTCCCTGGGGATTCCCATTCCTTTTGTCAGATTCCCTGGCTGAGAAGCTTGATGTGGGGCTCGGAACATTTACAACAGAGGGAGAATTTCTTTTGTGTTATTATTCTCCATTTTGTAGGTCACCCACACTTTGGGTATGGGATTTGATCTTATACTGACTGTGTCCCTGCTACTAACTTGTTGAAGCTTCTTCTTTGTTTTTGGACATGGGGTATCTTTTTTTGGTGGATTCCAGTGTTCTTCTGTTGCTGGCTGTTCAACAGCATGTTGGAATTTTGATGCTTTTACAGGAGGAGATAGGAACATGTCCTTCTACTCTGCCATCTTGAAGCAGAAGTGACCAGTGTACATTAATATATATATACAAACATAAACAAATTGCTTCTTATGTGATTCTACTAGTAAATAATGTATCTACCAATGCAGGAGATGCAAGAGATGAAGGTTTGATCCCTGGGTCAGGAATATCCCAGGAGAAGGTCATGGCAACCCACTCCAGTATTCATGCCTGAAGAATCCCATGGACAGAGGAACTGGGAAGGCTGCAGTCCATAGGTTTGCACAGAGTTGGACACAACTGAAGCAATTTAACATGTACACACACACACACAGAAACAAATTGGTCCAACATAGTCTACATATTTTATCCCCACAAGGCACTATTCCTAGGTCCCTGACTCAAATCTGTTCTCAAGAATCCTGTAATATCAGTCAATCTTATAATTTGAGAATTTGGAGAAGCTTAGACGATGGTCAGCTAATTGCACTGTAGACAATGAATAGCATATGGAGAGTGGGGGAGAAAGACATCTTATTTTTATGTTTTTAAAGATTCACTGACTGTTGAGCAGACAGATATAGTTGTTTGTTCCAGTTGCAGTGTTCATGTTCCACTACTGGGTTAGTTACATGGCCTTTGAACATCTCAAAACTGTCAGTTTTTAGTTAACACTTTTAGGTAACAGAGAAAATCCCCAATGGCTCAGCATATAAAGAATATACCTGCAATGCAGGAGACACAGGACATGTGCATCAGACCACTGGGCCAGGAAGATCATCTGAAGGAGAAAATGACAACCCACTCCATTATTCTTGCTTGGAGAATCCCATAGACAGAGAAGGCTACAATCCATGGGGTACCAAAGAGTTGGACATGACTGAACAAATAAGCACAAGTGAACATTACTGAAAATACCCATTAGACCATGAAAGATTGTTTTTAAGAATAATGCCTCATATAAAAGTGGCCTAGATATAGGTAAAAACACTCCACAGTGTTGAACACAATCCACTGTTAGCTGTATGTGGGAACCTATTTTGGACTACATGGGGAATCTTAGTCCTAAACAGTTTAGATATGTGAGGTTGTAGCACATGACATAAACTATGAAAACTGCTTTGGTTTCCAAAAGCAGGACATAATATTCTTAAAAAGACCCATAAGTCAGGTCCCATGTCACTATTCTAACAATTACATTAACTGAATATTGACCTTTAAAGTAAATCCTTTTAGTGATTTTACTCATCTCATTTGTAAGAGTTCTTCCAGATGTAGTTTCATCTTTGCTTGAAAGAAATCCTACCTTCAGATATTATCATTAGTTTTACAAATATAGCTTTCCACCTTTTCAATGATAATTCCATTTTAAAAATATGTAAACTTCCCCTCCATTAGCCCATATTTTTCTTTATTTTTTTTTTATTTTACTTTACAGTACTCTATTGGTTTTGGCATACATTGACATTAATCTGCCATGGGTGTACATGAACTCCCAAACATGAACTCCCCTCCCACTTCCTACCCCCCATCATCCCTCCAGATCATCCCCATACACCAGCCCCAAGCATCCTGCATCCTGCATTGAACATAGACTGGTGATTTGTTTCTTACATGATAGCATACATATTTCAATGCTATTCTCCCAAATCATGCCACCCTCTCCTTCTCCCTCTCCCTCTCCCTCAGAGTCCAAAAGTCCGCTCTACACATCTGTGTCTCTTTTGCTGTCCTGCTTACAGGGTCCTCATTACCATCTTTCTAAATTCCATATATATGTGTTAGTATACTGTATTGGTGTTTTTCTTTCTGGCTTACTTCACTCTGTATAATTGGTTCTAGTTTCATCCATCTTATTAGAACTGATTCAAATGTATTCTTTTTAATGGCTGAGTAATACTCCGTTATGTATATGTACCACAGCTTTCTTA
>SJYX01021810.1:309305-337210 GCA_006410675.1 Oreotragus oreotragus | reverse complement strand
AGGATCCTGCTGTGATTTATGTCGGAGAGTGTTTTGCCTATGTTCTCCTCTAGGAGTTTTATAGTTTCTGGTCTTACGTTTAGATCTTTAATCCATTTTGAGTTTATTTTTGTGTGTGGTGTTAGAAAGTGATCTAGTTTCATTCTTTTACAAGTGACTGACCAGTTTTCCCAGCAGCACTTGTTAAAGAGATTGTCTTTACTCCATTGTATATTCTTGCCTCCTTTGTCAAAGATAAGGTGTCCGTATGTGTGTGGATTTATCTCTGGGCATTCTAAATATAGCTCATTAGCCCATATTTTTAATCATTAATTTTTCCTGGTGTGCTGTTTGCATGGTTCTATTCCATATCACTGCTGGAAGTACAGTGTTTTGCTTTCAGCTTAGTTTGTCTAATTCTTTCTCTGTGTAATTGTTTCTTTCTTTAAGGCAGGATTTCATTTAAACAATTATGGGCAAGTAACATCATAAAAATTGGTCTTCTAGTGTATGGGGGGGTCTTAATTAAGATCTCTTCTATATAAAATAAGTAGAAGAAACAGTATGTCTTTTGAAAATGAATAGAATATAGGAAACTTGAGGCCAGAAACCAGCCCCTTAGATATTATACTTACCTTGAATTTTTATAACCTTGGATGTTTCTACTATTCAATACAATATGTGCTATTATCAAGTATATCTAAAGCCTTTAAACTATTACTTATTTTCCATTTAAACAAAAGTATGTTTGAACATGTTGCAGAAGCTATTTTAAGCTATTATAAGGCTGGCTCTGTGATTATACTTCTTCCACTGATCAGCTTCACTTTGGCAAAGCAAGGTCACATTTCTGTGTTTCATGTGTGATCTACATTGATTGCTGCAAATTCCATTCCACTTTAGAAATACTCAATATTGTATAAAATACATGAATACATTTGGGCAAAATATTTAAATTCCTGAATAACTCCTGAAATAAGTCTCTTATTTTGGCTGTTTAAACTCTTTCTAATCCATTTGTCTCCCTTTCCAAGCCAAGAACACATATCATCTGCCATATTATTTTTTTCTATAAGTTCTTGCAATTATAGCTTTGTTATTTCCCTTTTACCAAAATACCATTTACCTATTTATTAGTCATATTTTCTACCTCCATTACAGATCCCATTTTTCTTTTGTTTTCATTCCTTTCTTCTTCATATAGATCAAATCCAATAGTTTTGTTTCCAGTCGAAGTTAGTTATTTCTGTGAGTATCTTTCTGTGAGTTTCTGTGAGAAACTCACTCCTCTCACATTATAAAAACTGATATCAATAGGAAGGAAAAAAGCCATTTTAAAGAGTACAGAGGATTGTAAAATCGAAGGACAGGAGGAAGTTCCTCAAGATCTAAGGGCTTGGCTTTGCCATAACATTCATCATGGTTCATATTAATCATTGAAATCTGAATGAATGTTAAACATCCAGTTTCTATATAATTTCTAAAGTTTAACTCTGATTAAATGTATTCAACTTCTATTATATGAAATAGAATACTAAATTCATAATCAAAGAAAGTGGCATTAAGTGAGGTAAGAAACAACGATGGTGATAATAGAAATTCAGCAGCCCTTCTGCTGGGAGTCCTTACAATCATTAGAGCAATCAGGGTGAGTACAGTAAGTCTCCTAAAAAAAGAATCTTTAAGTTGTGAACTTCCAAAAATGCAAAAGTGCTACTACGCAGACACCACTTTTTTCAAGAGGGTAGATAGAATGTATCCAGCAAGGAACCAGAATCTGTGCCATCACTGTCAACTGTGACTGAGATAGCAACTTGCCCTCCATTTCCTATTGCTGATGATCCTTGAGCTTTATTGTCTTCCTCTTCCTCTCCCTCTCTCTTAGCCAGTCAGTAATTCTTTTTGCCTGTCCACTCAATGTCAGCTCCTATGTGACAGCTGTTGTACTGAACTATTGCACTTTTCAAGGTACTGTACTATAAGATTAAATTTTTATTATTATTATTATTTTTGTGTTTGCTATTCAGTTCAGTTCAGTTCAGTCACTCAGTTGTGTCCAACTCTTTGTGATCCCATGAATTGCAGCACGCCAGGCCTCCATGTTCATTGCCATCTCCTGGAGTTCACTCAGACTCACGTCCATCGAGTCCGTGATGCCATCCAGCCATCTCATCCTCGGTCGTCCCCTTCTCCTCCTGCTCCTAATCCCTCCCAGCATCAGAGTCTTTTCCAATGAGTCAGTTCTTCTCATGAAGTGGCCAAAGTACTGGAGTTTCAGCTTTAGCATCATTCCTTCCAAAGAAATCTCAGGGTTGATCTCCTTCAGAATGGACTGGTTGGATCTCTTTGCAGTCCAAGGGACTCTCAACAGTCTTCTCCAACATCACGGTATTATAAACCTACCATAGTGCAGTACTGTGTAGCTGATTTTGTTAATTGGGTTCTTAGGCTAACTTTGATTGACTTACACACTAATTTTACTTACAAATGTACTCTTGGAATGAAATTCATTTTTGTGTAGGCTACTTACTGTAATGACATTAGTTTTAGTAAACTGTTCCTTAAATGGTTGTGGATTAAGAGAAACAATGAGAGACATTTTGTTTTTATTCTCTGAACCCACCTGATTCAGAGGTGATGAGTTGTTAATCACAATAGGTTCTCTTCATTCATTTGGTTTGTCACATATTTTTGGAGGTGATTTCTCATACATATAAAAGTTTAAGATAAAGTGTAAGCATTTAAATCAAGCCTTCTTAGAAAATATGCAACTGTAAGAAAGAGCC
Organism: Oreotragus oreotragus; assembly: GCA_006410675.1. NCBI lineage: Eukaryota > Metazoa > Chordata > Mammalia > Artiodactyla > Bovidae > Oreotragus > Oreotragus oreotragus. Next base: position 334,445 of record SJYX01021810.1, on the reverse strand, counting down.
CAGCCTTAGGAAAATTTTATATACAAACACAAAATATTACTATGAAGAGTGACTAAACAGTTTCATCAGCAAAATGGAAGAATAGGGAACTCTTGTCTCTCCCCACAGAAACATCAAAAAACAAACAAAAATAATCAAAATCAACTTTGTCAAAAACCTAGAAAATAGTGAAATACTTACAGCAACCAAATGAATCATGAATTCAGGGGAAAGACAGCTGACAATGCATTTGTGCTTGCCTTTAACATGCCACTCCTGTTTGGCCAGCTGTCCTTTAGCAGCCTATATTCCCATTAGGGATGGTGGGACCTTGGCACCTGATTCCAGAGGGAGTAGAGAAAATCTCATTTGCAAGCTATAGTACAGGTCTGTTTTAACCTAATTGGGGTCATTTCAAGCTCAAAGGCAGGAAAAAAACAGTTCCAAGGCAGGCAATCAGAAGAGATTCTTATAATCTCTTACTTACAAGAAGATCCTCTTTTTTTGTTTTATGTAAATCTCCAACTCCACATTAGACAGTATAATCTGTTTTACTCAATCTATAATTTGCATATTAATTTTATCCAAAATGACCTCACAGAAATACCCAGAATAATACCTGATACTCTTTCCTATCATTAATAAACACAAAGTATTTCACAGCTCAATTAAAAGACAGTTTGACAGAATAAAGACAAGAACCAACTACACAGTATCTACAAAAGAGGCACTTTAAATGTAAACACATGTGTAGGTTGAATGTGAACCATGGGAAAAGATATTTCATGCAAACTGTCATCAAAAAACAGCAGCTATCACTATACTAATATTAACCAAAATAACTTAAATCAAAACATTTAAAAAAACAAAGAACTAAATTATACAGTGCCAAATATGTCAATGTCAGAGTTCTAAAATATATGAAGCAAATATGGGCAGAATGGAAAAGAGAAATATCTTTACAATAATGGTAGAAGACTTCAGTAACTCAGTTTCACTTGTGAATAGAATATGCAGACAGAAAATCAGCAAGGAAATAGAGTACTTGAACAACACAGTAGACAATGAGACCTAACAGATATACAGAACACTTCACCCAAAAATAGCACTCAAATATACATTTTTTTCTTATTTGGAGAAAAATTTTATGGTACATATGTTAGGTCACAAAATGAATTAATACATTTAAAAAGATATAGATCATGCAAAGGACTATTTCAGTTACAACAGAAAAAACTAGAAATCAGTAGCAGAAGAAAAATTGGAAAGTCTACAAATTTGTGGGAATTAAACAACACAACACACTTAAAAGCCAATCAGCTAAAAAGAAATCTCAGGGGAAGTTGGAGAATATCTTTAGACAAGTGAAAATTAAAGAACAAATGCAAAAATTTATGGGAACAGTACAATCAATGCTAACATGGAAATTTATAGATTCCAATAATGCTTACATTTGAAAAGAAGAAAGATCCCAAATTGACAATCTAAATTTGAATCTTGATGAACTAGAAATAAAAAAAATCAAGCTAAACTGAAATCCAGCAGATATAGGAAGCATGATAAAAATTAGAACAATGATAAAGATTAGAACAGAGATAAATAAAATTTTAAAAACTAGAAAAAAATCAACAAAGTTCAAAGTGAGTGATTCTTTGAAAAAGAATAACAAAATTGGCAAGCCATTAGTCAATCTAAGGAAAAAAAAAAAGAGCAAATAAATAAATAATGTTAATCTTAGCAAATAGCTAAGACTAATAGCTAAAAGAGGGAACATTGCCATCAAATTTACAGAAATAAAAAGAATTATATAAAATTATATGAAGAGTTTTACAAAACTTGGATCACCTAAAAATATCCTAAAAACACACAGCTTGCTTACTGAATTATGACTAAACAGAAATTTTCAAAAAAACATGTAACTGGTAAGGGAATTGAATCAGTAATCAAAAATATCCCAACAATAAAAGCCCAAGACCAGATATCTTTACTGGTGAATTCTACAAAACATTTGACAGAGAATCAGCACCATTCCATTTCAAGTTCCTCAAAAATTTGAAGAAGAAGGAATAACTCTTAACTCATTCTAAGAGGCAAGAACTTTCCTAATACCAAAAGCAGACAAAGACATTGCCAGAAAAATACAGACTAATATCCCTGATGAAAATTTTAGCAAAAGTTCCCAGTAAAATAGTAGTGAACATAATTCAACAGCATATTAAAATGATTGTATACCATGTCCAGCTTAGATTTATTCTTAGAATACAAAGATTGTTCAACATATGAACATACACCATATTAACAGAATGAAGAAAAGAAAAAACATGATAATTTCATTTAAAAAATTCAACAAATTATGAATAGTGGCAAAAGACTTTAACATAATAGAAGCCAAATGGAGGAAAAACACCACTAATATGATATTCAATGGTGGAAGATTGAAAACTGTTTCTCTTAGGTCAGGGGCAAGACAAGGTTTTTGTGTTACTACTTCTACTTAACATAGTACTGGAAGTCCTAGCCAGAATAATTAGGCAAAAAAAAAGATATAAAAGCATCCAAATTTTAGGAAAGAAGTAAAATTACCTCTCTTCATAGATGACATGTTCTTATAGGCATAAAATTTTAATGCTTCCACAAATATAAAACACTAAAACTATTGAAAATTATGATAGTATCACAAGTAATAAACACTGAGGAATGAGTTTAACCAAGGAGGTAAATAAGAAATGTTCAACAGAAACTATGAAGCATTATTTCCTGAAATAAATCAAAGGATACACTAATTGAAAGAAAGATATTCTTTGTCATGGTTTAGAAGACAATGTTATTAAAATGTCAATAATAGCTATGGAAACCTAAAGATTCAATGACATCTCTATCAAAACCCTGATGACTTTTTTTTTTTTTTGCAGAAATAGAAAATCAAGATTCATATGGAAAAGACAAAACAGTTTTGAAAAAGAAAAACAAAATCGGAGGCCTCACACTTCATGATTTCAAATATATCACAAACAAAGTTATTGCAAAAAATCAGTGCAGTGCTGACATAAAAATAGACATAGAGATCAATGGAATATATTAAAATGTAATAGAGAATCTTGGATTTTTGCATATATGGTCAAATGATTTTTAAAAAGAGTGCAAATCCATTCAATGAGGAAAGATAATTTTCTGAAGAATGATGTTTTGAAACTGTTAAAGAATGAAGTTGAACCCTTACATTTCACAATGTACAAAAATTAACTCAAAATGTATCCATGATCTAACTATGTCATAAAGCTGTAGAATTCTTAGAAGAAAATGAAGGAAAGCTCAAGACTTTTGATTAGACAGTAATTTCTTGAATATGAGACTAAAGCACAGGCAACAACAACAGAAGAGATAAACTGAACTACATCAAAATTTAAAACTTCTTTTCATCAAAGAATCCAATCAATAGAAGGAAAACCCAATTCATAGAATGCAAAAAACAAAAATTGCAAACAATACATTTGACAAGAGGTTAATATCCAAAATATTTAAATAACTCCTGCAACTCAACAGCAACTTTGAAATAATCTAATTAAAGATCAGCAAAGGACTTGAAAGAACATTTTTCCAAAGAATGTATACAAATGATGAATAAGCATATGAAAAGATGCTCAATATTGCTACCATTATTGTAAAATATAAGTCAAACTCACAATGAAATACTATCTGATGTCCATTATGGCTGCTATTACCAAAAAAAGGAAAAGAAAATAACAAGTTTTGGCAGGTAGCTGGAGAATTTGTAACCCATGTCCTCTGTTAGTGGGGATGTAAATAGTATAGCAGCTATGGAAAACATTATGCTAATTCCTTAATTTTTTTTTTTTTTTAAACTCAGTGCACCAGCCCCAAGCTGTAAATAAATTTATATTGAAAAAAAAGAAAAAAATAAACTAGCATTACTTCTGAGTATATACCAAAAATAATTGAAACTATGGACTTGAAGAGATATATGTACATTTGTCTTTATTACTGCATTATTTACAATAAGCAAAAGATGGAAGCAATTTAGCTGCATACATTGATGAATGATTGGAGAAACAAAATGTGATATATTTGTAAAATGAAATATTGGATTGGCCAAAAGTTTCATTCAACTTTTTCCATAAGATGTTACAGAAGAATCTAAAAGAACATTTTGGCCAACTAAATATTGTTTCATCCTAAAAGAAAATTCTGATAGATGCTATAACGTGAATGAAACCTGAGGATATTAACATGTTAAGTTAAAGAGGCATGTCACAAAAATGCAAATATCATTTGATTTCATGTATATGAGGTACACTGACTGATCAAATTCATAGAGAAAGTAGAAAGGTGGTTTCTAGAGGCTGGGGGAAGGAATAGATGAGGTGTAATTATGTAATGAATACAGTATACTTCTTTGTAGTTTATAAGTGTTTTTGCAAACTTTTTTCTTTCTTTTGCAAACTTTTTTCTTTCTTTGAGTGTGAAATGTAGTACAACCAAATTTTTTAATGATCCTGGGGCTTTCCAGGTGGCTCAGTGGTGAAGAATCTGCCTGCCAATTCAGGAGAAACAGTTTTGTCCCCTGGGTAGGGAAGATCCCCTGGAGGAGAAAATGGCAACCCATTTCAGTATTCTTGCCTGGAAAATTCCATGGACACAGAAGCCTAATGGGCTACAGTTCATGGGGACGCAAATAGTTGGACACTACTTAGTTACTGAACAACACACACACACAACATTTGTAAATACCCAGCTGCAAGAAATATGAAGTTTTTCAACATATTTTAGATAATCACAGCTAACATTTGCAACATTTATAACATTGTAATGTATATCAGTGAAGCTCTGTAAGATAGGAGATACTACCCCTACACTACTGTTGAGAAACTAAGAAAATAGAGATTAAATAATGTGCAAAAATGTCATATATTATATATATATATATATACTACTATATATATATAGTAGTAGTAAAAAATTGAATCCAGAAGGTTTAGTCTCAAGTCTGTGCTCTTGGGCTAGTGATTCTCAAACTTGAAGCTTCACTAGAATAGTTTGGAAGAAAGGTTTCATTTTAGCTTGCTTCCCTTCCCATACCCTGCCATCAAATTGCTGGTTCAGAAAGTATTAATTGGAACTAAGAGGTCGTATTTCTGTCAAGTTCCCAAGTGATGGTGATGCTGGTCACCTGCTACTCGAGAAACTCTGTTCTTGATACTCTTACTGCCAGGAGGAGCAGAGAGCCAGACTCAGGGTTATTGAAGACACTCCAATGGCCCAGGTAGATTCCTGCAGGTATTTCACCACCACCACTGCAACTACAGCCACATCAAATACTAAAATAAGGATTGCTGAGATAAGTCTTAGGTCCCTTCCACAGGGAACATTACCACCACTGCTAGCATCACTCTTAGGGTTTTCTTGAGACATCATTTTCCCCATAATGTTAAGTTCAGTTACTAAGTTGTGTTTGACTACTTGACACCCATGGACTGCACCCGCCAGGCTTCCCTATCCATCACCAACTCCCAGAGCTTCCTTAACTAATGTCCATCAAGTCAGTGATACCATCCAACCATCCTATTCTCTGTCGAACCTTCAGTATTTTCCAGCATCGGTGTCTTTTCCAATGAATCAGTTCCTTGCATCAGGTGGCCAAAGTACTGGAGCTCCAACTTCAGCATCAGTTCTTTCAGTGACTATTCAGGGCTGATTTCNTGATTAACAACTTCACAGGTGCCTAAAAGATAAAGAATATGGAGGCCTGGCAGCAATCGTTGAGTCAACAGTGAAAACCCTCTACCAATATAATTTTTAGCTCTTTAGAAAAGGCTCTGTATCTTTAAGATGCTTTTACGCTTTGCGCCTCTCATGGTTGGGGGCGCTATAAGCAATTCACAAGCTGTAAAAAGTCCAGGGGAACCTGTTAGGCAACCTAGAGAGTTATCAGAGGTGGTTTGAACTGAAACATCCCTTTCAAATGCAGAAGACTAAAGCCCTGAGTTAACTTTTTCCAGAGAATGTTAGAAGAGTGGAAAAGCAGACAGATTCTTATTTTGGGGGGTATATGCTCAGGAAATACCAGGGGGAAAACCTGAGATCTGACTCGCCTTGCCCATCAGATCTCTGCCGCATGACCTTGTCACAGGTGGGATTGCTCACACTGGCTCCCGGCACTCAGCTTTCTTTATGGTCCAACTCTCATATCCACACATAACTACTAGAAAATTTGTAAGTCAATACTGGATAAACCATAGCTTTGACTACACAGGCATTTGTTCATAAAGTAATATCTCTGCTTTCAAATACGCTGTCTAGGTTGGTCATATTTTTTCTTCCAAGGAGCAAATGTCTTTTAACTTCATGGCTGCAGTCACCATCTGCAGTGATTTTGGAACCCAGGAAGATAAAGTCTGTCATTATTTCCATTACTTCCCCACCTATGTGCCATGAAGTGTTGGGACTGGTTTCCATAATCTTAGTTTTTTGAATTTTTAGTTTTAAGCCAGCTTTTTCACTCTCTTCTTTCAATTTCATCAAGAGGCTTTTTAGTTCCTCTTCACTTTCTGACATAAGGATGGTGTCATCTGTATATCTGAACATATTGCTACTTCTCCTGACAATCTTGATTCCAGCTTGTTCTTTATCCAGCCAGGCATTTTGCATGATGTACTCTCCATATAAGTTAAATAAGCAGGGTGACAATATACAGCCTTGACATACTCCTTTCCTGATTTGGAATCAGTCCATTGTTCCATGTCCAGTTCTAACTGTTGCTTCTTGACCTGCATACAGATTTCTCAGGAGCCTGGTAAGATGGTCTGGTATTTCCATCTCTTTAAGAATTTTCCACAACTTGTTGTGATCCACACAATCACAAGCTTTAGCCTAATCAACGAAGCAGAAGCAGATGTTCCCCTGGAATTTACTTGCTTTCTCTATGATTCAATGTAATTTGGCAATTTGATTTCTGGTTCCTCTGCCTTTTCTAAATTCAGCTTGAACATCTGGGATTTCTTGGTTCAAAAATAGTGGAAGCCTAGCTTGGAGAATTTTGAGCATTACTTTGCTAGTGTAAGTGCAATTGTGCAGTAGTTTGAACATTCTTTGGCATTGCCTTTCTTTGGGATTGGAATGAAAACTGATCTTTTCTAGTCCTGTGACACTGCTGAGTTTTCCAACTTTGCTGACATATTGCATGTAACACTTTCAGAGAATCATCTTTTAAGATTTCAAATAGCTCAGCTGGAATTCTATCACCTCAACTACTTTTGTTCATATGATGATTCCTAAGGCCCACTTGACTTTGCACTCCAAGATATCTGGCTCTAGGTGAGTGATCTCACCACCGTGGTTATATGGGTCATTATCTTCATTCTTTCTGGAGTTATTTCTCCACTCTTATCCAGTCCAACAAACCTGGGGAATTCTTCTTCCAGTGATACAACTTTTTGCCTTTTCATACAGTTCATGGAGTTCTCAAGGCAAGAATACTGAAGTGATCCCTTCTCCAGTGTACTACATTTTGTTAGCACTCTCCACCATGACCCATTCATCTTGGATGGCCCTATACAGCATGGTTCTTAGTTTTATTGTGTTAAACAAGGCTGTGATCCAAGTGATCAGTCTGGTTAGTTTTCTGGTTAGTTTCTGGCAAAAGCACAGCCTAAAATACTAACATGCTTTGGTTCCTGCCTTTTTGCCTCCCACAGCTCTGATTCAGTGTCAGAAGATGGGTAAATATGATTGAGCAGGGCTTGGGTCACAGTCCCTTTTCCTTGTTATAATGAGTTGCCCAGTTTATATTTATGGACCTTTCAGATCCTATGTACTTCGGGATCTGATTGCTTGTTTCAATGAACAAGGATTACAAGGCAGGGGGTTCAGAAACTAGGCAGATAATATACTGACACACATGTCTACTATGATTCTCTTAACTAGCTGGCAAGTAGAATACAATTTTAATCATTTTACAAACATTAATTGAGCAAAAACTGTGTGCAGGAACCATAAATCACTGTGAATACAAGCATTCACAGTGAATGGCCATGCCTTTGTTACCCCTACTCAAGGCAAAAATAAACAATATGCTTGTGTGAATTAATGGAGGTCAGGTGTAGCTATGATCTTAGTAGAAGCCAGACTTCTCGCTGTATTCTTGCAAATTCTAGTCCAGAGTCAGACACGACTGAGCAACTTAATTTCACTTTTCACTTTCCACTTTCATGCATTGGAAAAGAAAATGGCAACCCACTCCAGTGTTCTTGCCTGGAGAATCTCAGGGATGGTGAAGCCTGGTGAGCTGCCATCTATGGAGTTACACAGAGTCGGACACGACTGAAGTGACTTGGCACTTGGCAGCAGTAACTTTTGGCACTATGTGTCTACCTACCTTTCATAGAATACTGTTACTCCATTTCAAATATTCCTGGAAACCTGAAACTACTTTCAGCCATTTCAGAAGGAATGAATGGGGACCCTCAAGTATCATTTACGATTTTCATTAAATGCAACAGAGTCCAACTCTGGGTAAATTAACAGAACAGTATATTGGGAGGAAATGGGTACTTGATAAATCCAACTCAGATCTGGAAGGACAGAGCCCAAGAGACTCCTAAACTGCAGACTTTTTAGGGTATCGTTTTCTGGGCTTCCCTTATAATTCAGTTAGTAAAACATCTGCCTGCAATGCAGGAGACCCCAGTTTGATTCCTGGGTCAGGAAGCTCTTCTAGAGAAGGGATAGGCTACCCACTCCAGTATTCTTGGACTTCCCTTGTGGCTAAAATGGTAAAGGAATCCGCCTGCAATGAGGATGACCTGGGCTCAATCCCTGTGTTGGGAAGATCCCACAGAAAATGGAAAGGCTACCTACTCCAGTATCTTGGCATGAAGAATTCCATGTACTGTATAGTCCTTGCGGTCACAAAGAGTCAGACACGACTGAGCGATTTTCACTTTCATTGTTAGAATAAAATATTCCCACTATTTAAGTTGTAATATATTACTTTTCTCAAATTTTTAAATATAAAGAGAAGTGATTCCATTGTCCTGGTTCCCCCAGACAGGAGAAAACCAGCCCTGCACAAGAAGTCAAAGCAGGATTGTGTAAAAGAGCAAGGAAGCAGCTTCTCACAGGAAGACCTGGATGCTGTTACCAGAAGGCATGTGCCCATGAAGCCACAAGGCTTACATATTCACTGCTTCCCTGATCCTCTATCTTGTATGCCTAAGTGTAGAAACGTGTTGCCAATCAAACAAAAGATCAGTGTGTTAAAACTAAAAGTATTTCTTTGTTAACAGCTATGTTCTCAGCAGTTTTCCTCTTGGGCTTTCTTTAACTGGAAAGACATGACAGGTCAGGACAGCTCTATAAGTTTTTACGAACAAAATATTTCAAAAACTAATATGTCCTTAATGATACTCACTACAAGAATAATTTTCTTCAAAAGGAAACATGAATGATATAAAATTCTCATTTCTATAGCTCACAAAGTATTTATCAGTATTTAATTGTAAGTTCAGCCTTTGTATTTTTCTGCCTTTTTCTTTCTTTTTTTTTCCCCTTTCCTTTTAACTAATAGAAAGAAGTGGTATTTGTTTTGGACTAACATTTTATGACAATAATTAAACACATTTATTCTTTTTTGGGGGGTTTATTTATTTATTTATGTTTACTTTACAATATTATATTGGTTTACATCAGCATGAATCCGCCATGTGTTCCCAATCCTGAACCCCCCTCCCTCCTCCCTCCCCATACCATCCCTCTGGGTCATCTCAGTGCACCAGACCCAAGCATCCAGTATCATGTATCATCATGCATCGAAACAAGACTGGTGATTCGTTTCATATATGATATTATACATGTTTCAATGCCATTCTCCCAAATCATCCCAGCCTCTCCCTCTCTCACAGAGTCCAAAAGGCTGTTCTATATATCTGTGTCTCCTTTTCTGTCTTGCATACAGGGTTATTGTTACCATCTTTCTAAATTCCACATATATGCATTAGTATACTGTATTGATGTTTTTCTTTCTGGCTTACTTCACTCTGTATTATAGGCTCCAGTTTCATCCACCTCATTGGAATTGATTCAAATATATTCTTTTTAATGGCTGAATAATACTCCATTGTGTATATGTACCACAGCTTTCTTATCCATTTATCTGCTGATGGACATCTAGATTGCTTCCATGTTCTGGCTATCATAAACAGTGCTGTGATGTACATTGGGGTGCACATGTCTCTTTTAATTCTGGTTTCCTTGGTGTGTATGCCCAGCAGTAGGATTGCTGGATCATAAAGCTTTTCTATTTCCAGTTTTTTAAGGAATCTCCACACTGTTCTCCATAGTGGCTGAACTAATTTGCATTCGTACCAACAGTGTAAGAGGTTTCCTTTTTCTCCACACTCTCTCCAGCATTTATTGCTTGTAGACTTTTGGATCACAGCCATTCTGACTGGCATGAAATGATACCTCATTGTGGTTTTGATTTGCATTTCTCTGATAATGAGTGATGTTGAGTATCTTTTCCTGTGTTTGTTAGCTATCTGTATGTCTTCTTTGGAGAAATGTCTATTTAGTTCTTTGGCCCATTTTTTTATGGGTTGTTTATTTTTCTGCAATCGAGCTACAGGAGTTGCTTGCATATTATCTAAAAAACTGCAAGCAGGCTTCTTTGTTAACTAAGAATTCTTGGAGTTCTGGACAGTCATCATCTGCCTGATAAGGTGTGCCAGTTGTACACCCAGAAAACTGAGCAGCAGGGATGGGAGAGGTGATAAGTCACAGCCACAGCGCTTGCTAAACACCTGAGCTACTCAGACTTAGGAAGGGCACAAAACACAGGCCCAGCCGAGCCTGTGCCTCTGAGGACTACCTGAGTGCCTGAACCTGAGCAGCTTAGACCTGGGAGGTGCATGCAGCCCAGAGCCGGTCTCGGACAGTTCCTGGTGGAGCAACCTAGAGCCTGAGCTGTGTGAGACATGAGTGAGGACAGGCCCAGTGTGGTTGAGACACTGCAAGCACATGCCAGTGTTATTTGTTTGCAGCGTCCCTCCCTCCCCATAGTGCGACTGAACAAGTAAACCTAAAAAAAAAAGTGTCCACCACCGCCCACCTTGTATCAGGGCAGAAATCAGACACTGAAGAGACCAGCAAACAGAAGAAGCTAAAACACATTTATTCTTATTAGACAGGTTAATTGTGTACATAAAATGTGTAAGGCAAAATATTTGAACAAATCACAAGAATGTATAATTATATCCTAATTATAGCTCTATTCTAAAACCTTTGTGAAAGCACCAATCACTGAAAATGCAGTTAATAATTTTAGACCCTAAAGGAAATTTTTTAGAGGATAAATCATTATTCATTAATATTCTTCTTTTATATATCTTTGAGTCCAAAAAAGCAGAAAAATGATTAAAGTTTTAATTGCTTTAAAGCAATAATTGAAATGAGATAATACCACTCTTAGCAATGCTCTGTCTTTTACTGCCTTCATCAACTTTGTCAGGGAAATACGGGTCACAGAATACATGTGCTGTTCTGAGTACCAATCAAAATGAGACATTTACTAGAATCTGCATGGAAATATTTAATCTAATATGCTTATTCTGTAGGTGATTTGTGCTAGACTATCATTTAGTAGTTGTTTATTCATTATAACTTAAGCTCAAATAAGAATAAACTCAAAAAATATACTCTGCACATGCTATTAAAAAAAAAACACGAGAAAAAATAAACATTTAACCAATTATTCATATATTTTAATTATCCATATGGTGATTTCTTTTCATATTCAGTCTATTAACTTGATATATTTTTCTCTAAACTTCAAGTGTTCTTGCGACCCAGAAAACACAAAAATTGGAATTTTACCAGTAGGTCAAATCTTAGAACTTTCACAGCTTAGAAAAGAAGATTCCTTTAAAGCAAATATGTAAGTAAATTATCATAAAATCTTTCAATATAAACTAGGTCTTGACCCATTTGGACTTAGAAAATTAGAGGACCTTCAACTACAGGCATTGATTGAACCATAAAGAACCAGGAAATCTCCAAAACAGTTTAAATAATTATGTCAAATTGGGAGAAGGAACTTGTGCTCATATATGATGATGTCCTTAGCAAAGGGAGTGGACTCAAGGAGGGGTGTGGAGTGGTGGTTATTCTGATGTCAGCAGTATCTTAGTGAAAGAATCTGTGTGTGTGTGTCTCTGCATGTGTCTGTTTCTGTTCATACATATGTGTATGAAGGGGTGCATGAGGATGGCCGCCTGGCTTGAAACTGAAACCCGGCAGATAGCCAAATGGAGATGGACAAATGTCAGCTCCTCCAAAGGAGGAGGGCAGGTTACCTGCTAACCCTGCTTCTCAGCCACGAGGAAATTCTCTTACTGGTCAAGCTGAATTGAGACTTCAGTCAGAAACCAGAGCTGAAGTCCTGTCCCAACAACATGAAGACAGAGCCTAGCTTATGAACAGAATTTTAGGAATTCACTGTGCATATTTCTGGCCTCATGCAATAGTGTAATTTCAAAGTTTCATCTTCTAGACAACATCTTACCTTATATCCCCATTTATTTTCTCAGTGACTCAGACTATAGTTTGTCAAGAACCCATACAAATGAAGGTTCCTGCAGTTAGAAATACCGGGGTCAGAAAGGGCTGATAAGAAACATGAACCAAATTGATGAACTCTATTAGCTATGCATTAGATTTGGAGATTTATAGGGAAAAGTGAAGGCAACATTTGCTTGTGCTTTCTCTCCAAATCCATTATCTTCCCACAATTATCCTCCTCCCATTGTGTCTGATTAATAGTAACACCAGTCACTAATTTATCTATGCTGGAGACCTGGGTGATCTAGTGGACTTCCATTTCCTCTAATTCCTCAACTCCAGCTACTTCCTAAATCTTGTTAACTCCATTTTCTTCAGGCCTCAAACATTTGCTCTTTTTTTCTCCATTTCCATTGTTGACAACTCAACCAAGCTCTCGTTGGAGGATCATCTGTGCATTCTGGGACATAAAAGTCTCATAGAAGTCTCAGAGGAGATATTGGGCTTTAGAGTTGATGCTGGGATGAATTAAGGTCTTTGTGACTGTCAGGGTGGGATATGTATTGCATGTGAGAAGGACATGAATTTTGGGAGACCATGGGTAGAATGTTGTAGATTGAACTGTGTCCTTTCAAAATTCATATGCTGGAGCCTTATCACTCAATGTGTCAATACTGAAAAATGTGACTTATAAGGTGATGATTAAGGCTAAATGAGATCATAAGGATGGGGGTCTCAATTAAATAGGATTAGTGTCCTTATAAGAAGAGAACCAAAGAGCTTGTTCTCACTTTTTCTCTGCCTGTGCACAAAGATGCATGTGGGCATGGTGATATGGTGCGGCCCCTATAAGCCTCAGCAGAGCCCTCAGAAAGGACTCTGACCTTGGACTCCAAGCCTTCAGAACTGTGACAAAATTGTTTTGTTTAAACAGTCCAGCCTGTGGTGTCTTTCTAAGACAGCCTGACCTGATTAATAAAGATATTGGAGGATATCCATTTCCTAGGTCCCTGCCCTTACCTATTACCAGATCGTCTTAATATTATTATTCTACACACTAGATTGCTTACATATTTTCAAACTTAAAGTGTTTTTTTTTTTTTAATTGGTTTGTATTTTAACTATTCTTTTTTTTTTCTGGAATTAGTCTTTTTCACTTTGTTCTCTTAATAAATAAGATAAGAAGGATAAATTAGGAGTCTGGGATGAACACCTACTATTATATATAAAGTAAATAACCAGTAAGGACTTATTGTATAGCACAGGGAATTATGCTCAATATTGTAAAACATATAAGGGAAAATCTGAAAAAAAAAAATATATATATATGAATAAATCACTTTGCTGTATACCTGAAACTAACACAACAATGACCTATACGTCAATAAGATAATTTTTTAAGTTAAACTTCTACCTTCTAGTGTAAAGCCAGTTGACCACTCTGTCCTTATATTTTGTAACTAAATAAGTCTATTGAGCATTTAAGAGATAGAATTATTTATTTATTGGCTTGTTTCCTTTCCATTAGTCTATGAGCTAATTATCAAAGAGTGTTTTGGAATTAAACAGACTTATGTTTGAATCCTAATTCCATAATTGATTATCTAAGTTAAACTCTCCAAGTAAATTGAATATGATAACTAACCTTATTATGTTACTATAAATTTTAATTGAGATCAAATGTTCTTGTCAACATATTTTATGCTAATAATGATGTTATCATTTTTCATTTATTACTAAATCATGAGGTTTGACAAATATTGAACTGCCAACAACTGTTCATTGCAAAAAAATCTCTATTGCAAAAATGAACAAATGAGAAATACACTAATGAAGAATTGAAAACAGTGATAAGAGTAACTTAAAAAAAGTAAGAAAGAAATCAATACAGATAAGAAAGTTTAACTGACCCTAAAGTGTAATCAGTTCAGTCAGTTCAGTCGCTCAGTCGTGTCTGACTCTTTGAGACCTCATGAATCGCAGGATGCCGGGCCTCCATGTTCATCACCATCTCCCGAAGTTCACTCAGACTCACGTCCATCGATGCCATCCAGCCATCTCATCCTCAGTCATCCTCTTCTCATCCTGCCCTCAATCCCTCCCAGCATCAGAGTCTTTTCAATGAGTCAACTCTTCCCATGAGGTGGCCAAAGTACTGGAGTTTCAGCTTTAGCATCATTCTTTCCAAAGAAATCCCATGGTTGATCTCCTTCAGAATGGACTGGTTGGATCTCCTTGCAGTCCAAGGGACTCTCAACAGTCTTCTCCAATACAACAGTTCAAAAACATCAATTCTTTTGCACTCAGCCTTCTTCACAGTCCAACTTTCACATCCATACATGACCACAGGAAAACCACAGCCTTGAAGAGACGGATCTTAGTTGGCAAAGTAATGTCTCTGCTTTTGACTATACTATCTAGGTTGGTCATAATTTTTCTTCCAAGGAGTAAGAGTCTTTTAATTTTGTGGCTGCAGTCACCATCTGCTGTGATTTTGGAACCCCCCCCCAAAATAAAGTCTGACACTGTTTCCACTGTTTCCTCATCTATTTCCTATGAAGTGATGGGACCAGATGCCATGATCTTCGTTTTCTGAATGTTTAGCTTTCAGCGAACATTTTCGCTCTCCTCTTTCACTTTCATCAAGAGGCTTTTTAGCTCCTCTTCACTTTCTGCCATAAGGGTGGTGTCATCTGCATATCTGAGGTTATTGATATTTCTCCCGGCAATCTTGATTCCAGCTTGTGTTTCTTCCAGTCCAGCGTTTCTCATGATGTACTCTGCATATAAGTTAAATAAGCAGGGTGACAATATACAGCCTTGACGTACTCCTTTTCTTATTTGGAACCAGTCTGTTGTTCCATGTGCAGTTCTAACTGTTGCTTCCTGACCTGCATACAGATTTCTCAAGAGGCAGGTTAGATGGTCTGGTATTCCCATCTCTTTAAGAATTTTCCACAGTTTATTGTGATCCACACAGTCAAAGGCTTTGGCATAGTCAATAAAGCAGAAATAGATGTTTTTCTGGAACTCTCTTGCTTTTTCCATGATCCAGCGGATGTTGGCAATTTGATCTCTGGTTCCTCTGCCTTTTCTAAAACCAGCTTGAACATCAGGGAGTTCACGGTTCATATATTGCTGAAGCCTGGCTTGGAGAATTTTGAGCATTACTTTACTAGCATGTGAGATGAGTGCAATTGTGCGGTAGTTTGAGCATTCTTTTGCATTGCCTTTCTTTGGAATTGGAATGAAAACTGACCTTTTCCAGTCCTATATTAGTTTCTGTGAAAGTCACTTTTCCAGTAACATTCCAATGTGCCTGGTGAGGGAATTCCCTGGAAGTCCAGTGGCTAGGACTCTGCACTTTCATTGCCCAGGGTGCAGGCTCAATCCCTGGCTGGGGAACTAAGATTCCACAAGCATTCAGCCTGGCTGGAAAAAAACAAAACAAAACAGTGCCCAGTGAGTATGTGTCCAGGTCAAAGAACATAATAAGAGCAGTTGAGTTTTGCTGGGTGGGGGGGGAGACTTAAACAATTAAAACCTCCTGAATATGACCCAAGCTTACTCAAGGAAGGGAGATTTCCCAGCCCTAAGGTTGCCCCCAAACACAAAGACACCCCTTGCATGATGTTTTTGGTCTACCAGAGCTATGTGAAGACCTTTAGAGGCCTCCACATCTGTTAACTTTTTTTTTAGGGTGGGTTTATAAGTGGCATGTGGGATCTTAGTTCCCCGACTAGGGATCAAACCCACACCCCCTGCAGTGGAAGCAGGGAGCCTTAACCTCTGGACCACCAGAAAAGTCCCCACATCTGTAACTTACCCCCTCCCTTTTTTTTTTTAATTTTTGGCCAAACAGCATGTGGGATCTTAGTTCCCCAACCAAGTACTGAACCCACTCCCCCTGCATTAGAAGCAGAATCCTAACCACTGGACTGCCAAGGAAGTCCCCACATCTGTAACCCTTAAATTTATAAGTGTGAAGAAATCCACAAGCTCTGGGTTTTTTCCACCATGATGACTCTCCCACTATCTCTTTATGTAACTTTATAAAAAAAAAAAATCAAACTCCCTCCCCTCCATGATTGGTTCAGGACCCCTACAGTGCTATGCCCCTGGGTATCCAGCCTACACTCATCCTCCCATGTTGACTGGTGTGTGTGGCTTAGTCCAGAGTCCTTTGATGGTGGTGGTTTAGTCGCAAAGTTCTGTCTGACTGTTTTCGACCCCATGGACTGTAGCCCACCAGGCTCCTCTGTCTATAGGATTTTCCAAGCAAAAGTACTGGAGTGCGTTGCCATTCCCTTCTCCAGGAGATCTTCCTGACCCAGGGATTGAACCTAGTTCTCCTGCACTGCAGGCAGATTCTTTACCAACTGAGCTACCAGGGAATCCCTTACTGACACAGTTACACTGGGGTCAGGGAGTGGCCAGGGATGGCCGTAAGGCCATGGCGTCTTTCTCAAGAGTTCCAGCCTGCACAAGGGAAGTGGTTACCAGAAATGTTTTGCTGTGGTCCTCCAGGAAGAGGGATCCTCAGCAGCCCACCATTCAACCAGTTAGTCACCCCTTTGACAGAACTTCCTCTAAGCCAGTCTGTCCCGGGCACTTTACAAATGTTGACTCAAAGTCAACTTCAAAGCCCTATGAGGCTGGTACAACTACTACCCCCATAGTACAGATGAGGAAGCTAAAGACCATGGAAGGCTCAGTAACCAGCCCAAGATCAGACAGCCAGAAAGTGCTGGAACCAAGAATGAAACGTGACTATCTGGCTCCAGCACCAGTGTCACACCACCCAGACTTCCCAAGCAGTTCTTCCAAGAGCCTTTCCCCTCTGTAGGCCGGCCACCTCCACCTACTCCCCTCTTCCCTTCTCAGGTGGTGCCTCTTTCTGAGCCTCCTTTCCGCATCAGCCCTGTCCTTGACCACAGACACCCCAGACTGTAGGAGCCAAAAGGGATCATGTTGCCCAGAGATGAAGATACTGAGGCCCTGAGAGGTGTATTGCATGCCCATGTCTCCCCCACATCATGAAGGTAGTGGGGCGGGGGTAAAGAACCAGGTACATTAAAAACAGCCAGGACTTTTTAGTCCGTGGAGGGAGAGGGGCAATTGAGTCTGGCCCGGCCTGAAAGGTCGGGCAGGTGGAAATCAGCGAGAACTTCCCTGCCAGAAAAACATGAAGAAATCCCAGAAAACTAGTAAAGGAAAAAGAAAAGAGGATAGCCTGACTGCCTCTCAGAGGAAGCAGCGGGACTCAGATCATGCAACAAAAGCAGAAGGCAGCCAATGATAAGAAGTCTAATCAAACAAGAGAGAAATAATGACTATCTGGAAAACCAGGGTGCTACTGCAAACTAGGTGCATCATAAGCTCTATGATCAAGATTTTGTAGAGTGAACAGTCAGTACATATGTTATATCCTTATAAAAAACTATTTTAAACTTTTCCTTTCAACCTGACTTAGTGTGATGTTTCAGAACCATTCTTCAAAGAATAAAACACTAACCATGCATATGAAAATAAATAAAAATAAAAACAGCCAGGAATATTTATGAAGCTTTGGTTCTGGACACTTCCTGGCACTGGAGACTNTGTATAGAGCTTCTCCATCTTTGGCTGCATAGAATATAATCAATCTGATTTCAGTGTTGACCATCTGGTGATGTCCATGTGTACAGTTTTCTCTTGTGTTGTTGGAAGAGGGTGTTTGCTATGACCAGTGCCGTTTATTGGCAAAACTCTATTAGTCTTTGCCCTGCTTCATTCCACATTCCAAGGCCAAATTTGCCTGTTACTCCAGGTGTTTCTTGACTTCCTACTTTAGCATTCCAGTCCCCTATAATGAAAAGGACATCTTTTGGGGGTGTTAGTTCTAAAAGGTCTTGTAGGTCTTCATAAAACATTCAACTTCAGCTGCTTCAGCATTACTGGTTGGGGCATAGACTTGGATAACTGTGATACTGAATGGCTTGCCTTGTAGATGAACAGAGATCATTCTGTTATTTTTGAGATTGCATCCAATTACTGCATTTCAGACTCTTTTGTTGACCATGATGGCTACTCCATTTCTTCTGAGGTATTCCTGCCCACTGTAGTAGATGTAATGGTCATCTGAGTTACATTCACCCATTCCAGTCAATTTTAGTTCGCTGATTCCTAGAATGTCAATGTTCACCCTTGCCATCTCTTGTTTGACCACTTCCAATTTGCCTTGATTCATGGATCTGACATCCCAGGTTCCTATGAAATATTGCTCTTTACAGCATTGGATCTTGCTTCTATCACCAGTCACATGCACAACTGGGTATTGTTTTTGCTTTGGCACCATCCTTTCATTCTTTCTGGAGTTATTTCTCCACTGATCTCCAGTAGCATATTGGGCACCTAATGACCAGGGGAGTTCCTCTTTTGGCATCCTATCATTTTGCCTTTTCATACTGTTCATGAGATTCTCAAGGCAAGAATACTGAAGTGGCTTGCCATTCCCTTCTCCAGTGGACCACGTTCTGTCAGCCCTCTCCACCATGACCCGCCCGTCTTGGGTTGCCCCGCAGGCATGGCTTGGTTTCATTGAGTGAGACAAGGCTTTGGTCCTAGTGTGATTATATTGACTAGTTTTCTGTGAGTATGGTTTCAGTGTGTCTACCCTCTGATGGTCCTAGTGTGATTAGATTGACTAGTTTTCTTTGAGTATGGTTTCAGTGTTTCTGTCCTCTGATGCCCTTTTGCAACACCTATCATATTACTTGGGTTTCTCTTGCCTTGGGCTTGGGGTATTTCTTCACCTCTGCTCCAGCAAAGCACAGCCGCTGCTCCTTACCTTGGACAAGGGGTATCTCCTTACCACCACTGTTCTTGACCTTCAACGTGGGGTAGCTTCTCTAGGCCCTCCTACACCTGTGCAGCCACCACTCCTCACCTTCATATGTACACATACATGTATACATGCAAGCATATGTAATTTGTACTTATTAGAAAAGAAGACCCATTACACAAGTGTAAGAATGTATTTATATGTCTGCACTGGTAATCACTATAGATGTGTCTATCTATTTGTATCTACAGTAGTTTGCTTCCCTGGTAGAAGTCAGCATTAGCCATGATCATGGTCATGAGGATTGCTGTGTAGGGACTGTTAGACACCTTGTATCATCAGGGACTGACACGTCGCCTAACACATGGTAGATACTACCTAAAATAAAACTTAACAGAGTATTTCAATGTAAAACAGAATATATTTCAAATATATTTGAAACAAAAGTCTAAATGGCAAAATTACCCAGACAAGTTGCCCACAAAATAAAGCAAAGTTATATAAGCAGAATTTAAAAATACAGTTTAAGGTTGAAGTATTTGTAGGGCAATTGCTCCTAATTTAACATTTGGGTACCTGGAACTTGACTTTAGAAGATAGTGAGTACCAATGTGCTGTTATATAAATCGTTAGAATACAGAGGATCATGGAAGCTATGGACATGAATGAAATTTTATACAGTGAGATTATTGAGCATTGGGGACTGAAACTTAGAGACAATCAAGTTTTAAGGAAAGACAGAGGAAGACAATTACAAACGAAGACTAAGAATGGAAATCAAGGAGGCTGTAGGAGAAGTAAATAAAAGATAGTGTTATATAAATCGTTAGAATACAGAGGATCATGGAAGCTATGGACATGAATGAAATTTTATACAGTGAGATTATTGAGCATTGGGGACTGAAACTTAGAGACAATCAAGTTTTAAGGAAAGACAGAGGAAGACAATTACAAACGAAGACTAAGAATGGAAATCAAGGAGGCTGTAGGAGAAGTAAATAAAAGATAGTCTTGCAAGAGAGTCAGAATAAGAAAGTGTGTCAAGAATATGGACATTGCTAAATGTGTAAATATGACATTAAGTACAGGTGAAATAAACATGGAGGCATTTCCATTTTGCAAACTTTGAGGCTCTGCAAGAAGCATGTAAGAGGGATGGTGACAACAGAACCCAGGTTACATGAGTTTATAGAATGAATTAGTTATGAAATTATTGAAGATTCCATGTAGACTGGCTCTTCAGGAAATATGCTTTTTAAAGAAAGGAGAAGATGAATGAGATGACACCCTGCAGTCTTAGATGGCGGGAAATTTATTTGTGGTATTTTTTAAGTCTGAAAACTGTTTAGAAAATCTATTTCTGTTCCAAATGAAGGTAATGAATTAAGAGGAAGTTGAAGAGCAGAGAAGGCCACAGGTTGCAGTGGAGGCAGGGGAGGACTATCAAGGTGGGGATTTCAGGAACAAAATAAGAAAATCTCTCTTACTTTGGTGCCAACAACCCGGAAGCAAATTATTTAGCTTAGCTGCTTAAAACTTCTTAAATGTAAAAACTGATATTCTGTATATTTTGATGTGATTCAATTAACAAATGCTCAACGTTGCTACATGCTATTCTTGCTAAAGTCTAATATCTTGTACCTGAGTGAGTGTTCAGTCTGACCCCACAGATTATAATCCACCAATCTCCTCTGCTTATGGAATTTTCCAGTTAGGAATACTGGAGTGAGTTGCCATTTCCTATTACTGGCTATCTTCCCAACCCAGAGATCAAATCCACATTTCCTTCCTTGGCAGGCAGATTCTTTACCTCTGAACCACCTGGGAAACCTTTCCTAACATGGCTTAATGCGAAGTCAGCATTCAAAAAGTATAGAATGCAAGGCATTTTGGAAGGCAATTGGCTTGCACTTTTCATAACAGTTGGTGTCATGAAAAACAATATGACTTCATAGCTGACTAACTAAATGTAAAATAATTGTTCTCCACTAAAAGAAACTAAGAAATGTAACCACATCTAGAATGTAAGCCTCAGCTGGGTTCTGGAATCAACAGATTATTTAAAAGGCCATTGGGGCCCAGGGTGCTACCAAATTTGCCTCAGTGGAGTATTGATTATTTTAAATTAATGTTGATTGAAGAAGGAGAGGGAGAGGGAGAGGGAGGGATGATTTGGGAGAATAGCATTGAAATATGTATACTATCATGTAAGAAATGAATTGCCAGTCTATGTTCGATGCAGGATGCAGGATGCTTGGGGCTGGTGCATGGGGATGATCCGGAGGGATGATGTGGAGTGGGAGGTGGGAGGGGGGTTCATGTTTGGGAGTTCGCATAAAAAAATAAATAAATACAAAAAAAAATTAAAAAAATAAAAAAAAAAAAGAAAAACAACTGATAGGAAAAAAAAGTGATTTAATAATTAAAAAAAAAAAACCCTAAATACTCCCTTTCCCCCTTAAAATGAGAAATAAACCTCCCATGTGAAAGTATCTTCTTATATTGGAAGGATAGAAAGAATTCTTATGACCAAACTTAGGGAATTCAAGGCAAAGAAAGTCATATATAAACTGTTCCTTCTTCATTATTCTGCTACCACAAGCAGGAGAACTTTTGGTTTGTTAGATTTTACCAAATAAATGATTCTTTTTCTAAAACTGTTATATAAATTGCCTGCCTTAATCAATCACTTCAGTGCTTCAATTTCTATGAGACCTCCATCCATATAAGTTAATTTTTTCTCCTATTAATTTACTTTATGTTATTGAGTCAAAGGACTCAAGATACTAGGGATGAAGTCTCCTCCTCATTGAAATCTCCCCTTCTTTGACAAGACCACAATATGTATTCTAAAACAACTGCATACTATCAATCACTTCAGTGCTTCAATTTCTATGAGACCTCCATCCATATAAGTTAATTTTTTCTCCTATTAATTTACTTTATGTTATTGAGTCAAAGGACTCAAGAGACTAGGGATGAAGTCTCCTCCTCATTGAAATCTCCCCTTCTTTGACAAGACCACAATATGTATTCTAAAACAACTGCATACATTTAAATATGGATTATATATCAATTAAGTGACACAGTAAAATGTTATTTTGAACCCAATCATGGCATTGCAGTTGGTGGGAGAATATGTTTCCCTTTAGAAAAAGCATGCTGACTTCTTGGAAGATGAACTGTTCTGATATAGTTGGGCAAAGGGACATAGACTTAGCAATGTGGCAAAATGTTAACACATGGAAAAACTTGGTGAAGTGTAGTATTTGTTTAACTTTTCTGTAAATGTTAACATTTTCAAAATCAATCATAGAAGGAAACAAAATATTTTCTCTTCTCTTTCTTATTCTGATATCAAGGATGAGGGAAGGTATGTGGGAAGAAGATTTATTGATATACAGTTTATTCTCACCATTGACATTGCATATTTGTGAATTCACCTACTTGCTGAAATTTCTTTGTAACCTCAAAATCAATATCTGTGACATTTTCCTGATCATTTGCTCACACGCACAGAGCGGTACAAATTTTAGCCACCAAGAGGGCATGTTCCCATCTGAGACCAAAAACAAAAACACAACAAACAAAAGAAAACCAGCCTTTTACCTTCTGATCTCAACTTTCACAAGTTTTTCATATTTTGTGCTTTTTGTTGGTGAGTTTGCTATTTAACCTTCTTCCAATCATAGGTGCTGCTGCTGCTGCTGCTGCTGCTGCTGCTGAGTCACTTCAGTGGTGTCTGACTCTTTGTGACCCCATAGAAGGCAGACCACTAGGCTCCCCCATCCCTGGCATGCTTAGGGTTCCTAAGCACAGGAGATTGTGATGTGTTTTAGGGAAAAAATACATGAGTTAGAGAAGCTTAGTTCAAACATGAATTGTACGGCTGCTGATCATCTGGTCAATGTCAATGAATCAATTATACATATGAAATAAGGTGTCCTTATGCAGAAACCATATGAAACAAGATTATAGTCATCAGTTGACCAGCTGTGACCTGAGGCTACTAGGAACCTAACCTTTTATTTCCCCTAGGAGCAATGGTCAGTATTTACAGTGACTTTATAGAACATAATTATCATTGATAACAAGAATAATCTACATATACAAATAAGCATGATTGTAGACTTGCAATCAAATGGGCTTTCTCTTCACTAGAATTAGCTGTTTTATCCATATGTTTTCTTTATCTCCACTTCTACCTTATATCCAATACATAAGGAGTAAAAGATGGAGTAATGGTTATTCCAGTAAACTGACCACAGAACAACCCAAGACAGACATTATTAGTGAATATGCAGAGAGGATTCTCAGAGAGGTGGGGTGTAGGGGTGTTTCTGCAGCTAATGCCCTTCCTGAGGTAAAGGAAGGCAGGGGTGGGCAGTGTTTTCTCCTTAACCTAATGCCTTGGAGAACTAACCCATTACCCTGGGGGAGGGAGTATTTCTTCCATGAAAGGGAGAATGTGATGGGATATTCCATGGCTCTAAATCCAGTTTTAACCTAATGTCTTTAATGCTAATTGAGGAGAATAAGAGGGCATAGCCTCAGGAGACAGACCCTGAAAGCTGCTTACCACTGGCCACAGCTACTACCTGCCCAGACCCCTTCTAAACCCTAGTAATTTGCTGGCCAAACAGACACAGATCTACTTCAGGCTTCCTATGGTCCAGAGGCCCTAGGAGATCATGCAGCATCCATGTGAATTCATCTGAGTTCAGGAAGCCTGGGAACTTCTGTATGAATCTCTGGCTTCCTCTGTGAGATG
Source organism: Oreotragus oreotragus (assembly GCA_006410675.1). NCBI lineage: Eukaryota > Metazoa > Chordata > Mammalia > Artiodactyla > Bovidae > Oreotragus > Oreotragus oreotragus. The sequence goes on along the minus strand of SJYX01021810.1, from coordinate 310,302 downwards.
GGAGACTCTGTTCTCCAGGACCTGGAGAGTAGGCCAGGCAGAGAGGAAGCACCTGCTTTTAATAGTGAGAGAAACACTGAATCATGAACGATGCTCACTGGGCAGGAGGTAGGTGACTTCCCTCTGTTTGTGTCAGATAATTAGTCTTTAGCATCGGCTTTATATTAGCAGATGGAAACTCTAAACATACACTGTTCCCCGATAGGGGAATTTTTGTGAATTTTTTTCAGAATGAGCTTTCCTTGGCTTTCTCATCCATGTCTCAACTTATATCTCTATATCTTGTGATATATATCCACCTGCCAAAGTCACAGTTTTGCATTTCAGAGTGGAAAGAAACAGGAGGGTGGAATTCAAAAATATCATCTTTTGGAAAAGAAATTTACAGTGTATTTGATGTCACAGGCAGAACTAGTTGCCTGCACAATGCCACCCTCCCCTGATAGCACTTCACTTTTACCTTATAAGGTGCATACAAGGAGATGACCAGGATTGACATAAACATTCCCCTTGCAGGTCTTCAGTCCTGCAGATAATTCTCTCTTTTTCAGTCTTGAGAGATCTGCTGAGCATCTTCTAGCAATGATTTTCTTCCTTTTATCATTATTATTATTTTTTTTACTTTACAATATTGTATTGGTTTTGCCATACATCAAAATGAATCTGTCATGGATGTACACGTGTTCCTAATCCTGAACCCCCCCTTTCCACCTCCCTCCCCATACCATCCCTCTGGCTCATCCCAGTGCACCAGCCCCAAGCATCCTGTATCCTGCATCAAATCTAGACTGGTGATTCGTTTCTTATATGATATTATACATGTTTCAATGCCATTCTCCCAAGTCATCCCACCCTCTCCCTCTTCCACAGAGTCCCAGAGACTGTTCTACACATCTGTGCCAATGTTCATCACAGCACTGTTTATAATAGCCAGGTCATGAAAGCAACCTAGATGGCCATCAGCATATGAATGGATAAGAAAGCTGTGGTACATATA
>SJYX01021810.1:281622-301915 GCA_006410675.1 Oreotragus oreotragus | reverse complement strand
GGAGAGAGCAGTCAAGACAATAATCTCGCTCTCAAATAAAAATAGGTACTGAAGATCAGATCCTTAAAGGTACAAAATTGATAATAAATACCAAAAAGCAAAGATTAAAAATCTAGAGTAGAGGTTGGATTCTCAAAAATAGAATATTAAAAAAAAAAACACAAAGTCACAAAAATTTTAATATATATTATATGAAGTTTGCTTTAAAAAATAGGCTCTTTTTTGCAAAGTAATAGTAGGTTATAAAAATGGAAATTTAAGGAGTAATAGAGGACTTCAAATTTAAAAAAATAAAATAATTTAAAGAATGATAATAGTAAAAATATGTCTAGGACCTTCTCTGGTCTTGTTGTGGACAGCGTGGAGTCAGTTCATTTTCAGATAGTTCCTTGATCCGGCTTATACCTCTCAAGCTCTATAAGCCCCTTTCTATGTAGCCAATGCTAACTACAGGGTTTTAATCTATTGCACCTGTCACTTCCAAGGTGGTTCCCTCTGTTTTAGCTTCGTTTGTTTACTGGTCTCTTCAGTGTCCAATTTCCACCCTGACACAAGGGGCCATGGTGGACACTTTTTTAGGCTGGCTTGTTAGGTCATGCTGTGGGGAGGGAGGAACGCTGCAAACAAATAACACTGGCATGTGCTTGCAGTATCTCAGCCACACTGGATTTGCCACCGCTCACAGCCTGTGTGCTTTGCTAGTCTACACTGCTTAGGCTCTAGGTTGCTCTGCTGGGAACTGTCTGAGGCCGGCCCTGTGTTATATGCACTTCCCAGGTCTAAGCTGCTCAGGTTCACGCACTCAGGTAGTCCTCAAAGGTGCAGACTCATTTGGGCCTGTGTTTTGTGCCTTTCCCAGGTCCGAGCAGCTCAGGTGACCAGGTGTTTGGTGAGTGTGGTTGCTGCAACATATCACCTCCACCGTCCCTGCCACTGGGTTTTCTGGGTGTACAACAAGCATACCTTCTCAGGTGGATGTTGATCGTCCAGAATCCCAACAAGTCTTGGTTAGCAATGAAGCCTGCTTGCAGTTTGGTAGATAATGCCTCTCTGGGGCCGCGATTGCCCCCTTCCGGCCTGGCTGCACTCTCCTGCCTGTCTCCAGAGGGGGATGGATGGTCCACAGCTGGCTAGCTATGCTCAGTCCTTTGTTCTGTGAGCAGGCCTGGCAGTGTCTTAGGTTAGGGATTTTCCCAGGGTAGCTATCCCACAGTCTGGTTTGCTATCTCAAGTTAGTTACCTTAGATTGCCCTTGAGGTATTCAGGCCTGGTCTTTACTCTAAGCAATGCAGCCTGTGCCTCTTTGCCTAGCCGCCACTTGCTAGTGCAATGCAGGTGTCTGCACTGCTTTTCTGCTGGGAGTTACCACTGGGCACATAATCTGTGGGGTTTAATTATTTATTTATTTTTCTTCCTGGTTATGTTGCCCTCTGAGGTTCCAAGGCTCACCATAGATTTGCTGGTGAGAGTGTTTCCTGGTGTTTGGAAACTTGTTGTTGTTGTTTTAAGACTCCCTTCCCGGGATGGATCTCCATCCCTGCCTCTTTGGTCTCTTTTTCATCTTTTATATTTTTTCCTACATCTTTATGAAGACAATGGCCTGCTTTTCTGGGTGCCCGATGTCCTCTCCCGGCATTCAGAAGTTGTTCTGTGAAATTTATTCAGCGTTCAAATGTTCTTTTGATGAATTTGTTGGGGAGAAAGTGGTCTCTCCATCATATTCCTTTACCATCTTAGGACTGCCCCCTCTTTTATACTTTAATAATATACTTATTACACAGAAGCTCTGAGCAATTAAGCCTCATCATTGGCCCTGGATTGAATTTTTCTCTTCCAGAAGCCAAGAATCCCAGCATTTTTGTGGTTCAGCAGCCACCTTTCATCTTGAGGGCTCATCTGGGATTCTTCAGGACAAGGTAAGGATGCTTGGAGCTCTAGTTCTTTGTTCTCCTAGCGGACATGTCTTCTGCCGTACTTTACTAACTCTACAGTGTGCTTGTGTGAATGAATGGCATCCCCTGCATGAAGCAAGTGAGGAGTCCTGCTCTGTGGTTCCCTACAGTGTGCCTGTGTGAATGAATGGCATGCCCTGCATGAAGCAAGTGAGGAGTCCTGCTCTGTGGTTCCATAATGACCTCATACGGCTTATGGCAGAAACCCTGTTGGGGGTTTATACTGACCTGCCAATGGACTTCCTTTGGTGGCTCAGACGGTAAAGCATCTGCCTGCAATGTAGGGGACCTGGCTTCAATCCCTGAGATGCGACGATCTCTTGGAGAAGGAAATGGCAACCCACTCCAGTATTCTTGCCTGGAAAATCCCATGGACAGAAGAAGCTTGCAGGCTAGAGTCCCTGGGGTCGCAAAAAGTGGGACACGATTGAGCAACTTCACTTTCACTTGACTTTTGATTCTCATACACACACTTAGCAAATCTTTTTATGCTGTTTTGTATTATTTTCTGTTATTAATGGAAGAGTCACTTTGTAAATTCTTACAAATAGGAATCAAGTCTATGATGTCTGGACTCAAATGCTCAGGCATAATTTCAACCAAAGCAAACTGAAAAAGCTCCCTCTCATTCCTTTCCAGACATATGGACCCTTGGCAGGCTATACCAGGCATTTATCTACATGTGTTTTGTTGTTTCTTTCTTAGGAATCATTTTGTGCTAAGAAAGAATAAATATATATGTGTACCTATGTACATGTGCTCATGTGTGTGTGCACACGTGTGTGTGCACATTACCTAGTTATGCAATGTGAACAGACAGAGATGGGCAGCAACTTGAGACCCAGATTTTGCCTCCCTGAATGTTCTGCCTGATATGTGAGTAGAATGATAGAATATAGGATCCAGATGAAAGAGAAAGCAAGTCATACACCAGAAGACCTAGAAGCCAATGGAAGAAAATAGCAACTTAATAGATAATGATGATACCAGAATGATAAGTAGAATCTTCATGCAAGAAGACATTACAGTGTCTACCAAGTACCAGAATGTGCCATCTCAGTGGAGAGCAGGGACATAAGACATGTGCAGAGGGGGCACTACTTTACAGGCAAGTCAGGAAGGTCTGGGAGGGTGGTAGCACTAAGTGCTGGGTATCCTCAATGGACTGTGGGAATCTTCTCTGTGTGTGTTTAATCAGAAAGCAGTGTTTAAAAATCTATTAATCAATTTCACAGAAATTTGAATGAAGGCACAATTGTACATTTACAAATAAGTGCATCATAAGATTGTTTATAATATAATTAAATAAGCAACAAACTATTCATGAGGGAGGATCAGGAAAATGGAGTGAGCCCACACCAGGCAATATTATGCACTGTGATGAAATAATGCAGACCTGTAAGTACTGTCGTGGGAACATTGCCACAATGTGATGTTGAACAGCAGTAACAATAAAAAGATACCACAGCTCTCCCCCACTTTCTTCCCCTCTGTGTGTACACACAAATCACACACACACTCACACACAGAGATATGTATAAAATGAGCCCCAAGAAACAAGATGAAGCCCATGTGTAAATGTTCCATAGCACCTGCTGAATTCTTTCTCCCTCTGGAACAGAGCCAGAGAGGTCTCCCCTTGTTCTACTTTTTATACTAACACAGTACATTATTTGATCCTCTAGACGAGCTTGTATTTATCATGTAAACTAAGAACAACAGCAAAAGCTTATCAGGAAGTCTAAGGGAGGAGGTTTAAGTACAGCTTATCCAGAAGGAGAGGTAGAACCAGATGTGAGACCTCAGCAGTGGAGCTGGGGCCAGAAATCAGAATGGGGACCACAGGCAGGAGGGGCAGCTTGTTCACATGGTGGTGCATGACTTCTGGGTTCTTCTTTATTCCCTGAAAAGCAGTACTGCACTTTAAAAATAATAAAGCACAGTTGCTTTTGTGAAATGGAGTATTTCCTCCCATGTCAATAAACAAGGATGTCACAGCCATGTAGAATTTCGGCCCTCCAAATGTGAATTTCTGAGCCCGGCAAGAACCATGCCTGCTCTCCGGCAGCCATTGAATTCCCTCCACAAGCTGCTAGCACTACCTATAGTGAGCAAGGAGCCAAGGATGTGAAAAATCAAGTCACAGAATTCTGATCCCACATAGCTGAGATGCATATGAAAGGAATGATTTCAGCAAGCCTAGACTCTTGCATTTACCAATACATAGACAAGGTGATAAATTCTTGAGGTATCTGGTCTTCCTTGCTAACTGCTACTGCTAAGTCACTTCAGTCATGTCCGACTCTGTGTGACCCAATAGACGGCAGCCCACCAGGCTCCCCCATCCCTGAGATTCTCCAGGCAAGAATACTGGAGTGGGTTGCCATTTCCTTCTCCAATGCATGAAAGAGAAAAGTGAAAGTGAAGTCGCTCAGTCTGTCCGACTGTTAGCGACCCCATGGACTGCAGCCCACCAGGCTACTCCGTCCATTGGATTTTCCAGGCAAGAGTACTGGGGTGGGGTGCCACTGCCTTAATTAACAATAATCTTTTGATGTTCAGACTTCCTGCCTCCTGTTGCAAATTCTATATACCTGACTCTTCACCCTGCTTCCCTAGAACAGTTGATGATGCTGTCTCCTGGACCTGAACTCCTAAAAATTCCTACCAAATAAAAATAACTCTCAATTTCTAGGTTGTCACTATTTTTAAAGTTGGCACTTCAATATTTAATAAGATATATGCAAATGAAGGCTTTAACATTTCTAAACTAAATGAATTCCCTCTCATTGGTTGATCAAAAACTTCATATAAAGCAAACCCCAAGCCTTTGGTATTTATACATGTAACATGTGAAATTCTTGACTGTATAAGGGAGCTATACAGTCCTATAAAGAGCTATAAAAGTCTATAATATAGTAATTTGTGCTTTTCACTAAGAGGTAACTGAACAATGGATGCTTAAATCTTGGAGTTCAGAGCTATTCTTTTGCCAGTTCCTGAGCCTGAGCTTATTCTCTGATCATCATCAACTAAAAATAAAGCACAGCCTAAAATTTGACAGTTATATTTTATTCAGTGAACAAAATTGAGGACCTAATCCCAGGATGCAGGCTCACAGATAGCTCTGAGGGACTGCTCTGGAGAGGGAAAAGAGTAGCCAGGATGCATAGGCATTTTTGCAACAAAGACTGGGTAGTCGGAACATCAAATGGTTACTGTTAATTAACAGAAATCTGACATCTCAAGTTAAGACATTTAGTGCTTTTCTATATAAAATAAAATGCAAGGATCTGGGCTCTCTGAAATCACTCCTCTCACATGCACCTCAGTTATCTGGGGCCAGGGTCCTGTGCTTTCTCTGCCTAAGTGCCCCAGGGGAACACTGATCCTGATCGGGCAGGAGGGCTTCAGGGTTTGATGGTTTGATGGCAGGCATTCTGCCTCCATCCTGAGGGCTCACCTTCAGGAGGCTGTAAAGTGATGACTTGATGGCTTCAACAACCTTTGTGCGCTTGTATGGCAGCAATATTTTTCAGTCACAGCCTGATCTCTGTTATAGACTAAATGTTTGTTGCCCCCACCCCTGCCATTCATATGTTGATGTCCTGAATCCAAGTGTATCTATCTTTGGTATGAGGAAATGGGTCTCGGCATAAGGAAGGTGGGGCCTTAATACAAGGGAATTAGTGTCCTACTAGGAAGGGATACCAGAGTCCCCAGAAGCACACACACGGAGGGAAGGTATGTGAGGACAGAACAGACAAGGAGACGGCCACCATCTCCCAGGAAGAGAGCCCCCACTAGAAACCAAACCAGCCAAAAAGTTGATCTTTGGCTCTGGCCTCCAGAGCTGTGAAAAGATAATTTCTACTGTTTCAACCCTTCAGTCTGTGGTATTTCATTATGGCAGCGTGAGATAACTCTTACTATCTTGTACACTTATTTTTTCTGAGAAATAAAGTGCAACAGTGATATGAAGGATCCACACACAACTAAGATGGTGGGATGTTAAGGACTTACTTTTCTCAACTCTTACAATATTTTTAATTTATCCTCAACATGTTTTCAAAAAGTATTCACTCTTGCATCCCCCATGTAAGAAAAATATAAGGATGCCAAAAGCTTAGAATTAAAACATTTTCATTTTAATAATCACTGTTGCTTTACAAAAGAGTAGTATATGAGATATTTCAACTCAGCTATACAATTTAAGGTACTATAAAAAATATAAGAAAGACCTTAAGCATCAATGACAGAAACAGTTATATACATTCAAAAGAAAAGTAAGCCTAAGTTGACTAAAGGTTCAAAAAATATGTATGAAGTATAGTTTTTAAAAAATGTTTATGATCTGAAACATCCTGCCCAGACAGCTTTGTGTCAATGCTATGACCCAGTTGTGTTTTGTCATAGAACCACTCTTTGAGAAGTAGGGGGTATGGAAGATGTATTTCAATAGCACACAACAAAAGTATCATTGTATTTATTTTACTTTTCTTTTTAGAACTATGTTTACAGTTTTTTTGATTTAAAATAGAATTCAAGAAACATAAATCTGAAGACAAGACCCTTCTTCTCTGTTTCAATGCTAGTGTGTCTTTCTTATAGTTCACACTGTGCACTTAGACAAAGACACTGCGTGGCTTTCTTTCTTTTTTTTTGGTTGAAAAAAAAAATTCCTTTTTTTCTGATTTTCACTTTTTCACTACAGGAAATAAGGAGACATTGGTGCATTTCTTCAAGTTAAGCTGAGATGACAGGTAGTATGCTGTAGGTGTTATTTTGATTTAGAATCTTGCACTTCTTTTCATGGATACATCTTAGATTAGTTTAGATCAAGTCCTTCTGATTGGGCTCATATGTGATTCAAGGGTGAACTTGAACATAGGCAATGTAAGTAGGCATTTTAGAAGGCAGAGAGGCCATTAGAGGCCATTTTCCTGGTAAAGTATCCAAACTAGTCGGTTACTTGTTCACAGATGCTTATTTCAGATTCAGCTGCTTTCTCCTCTTTTAAGATTCTTGCTCATTTTACTTTGTCTGAAAACTGTAGAATCAAGTTTTACAGTAAAAATGAAATTGTAAGTATTGCTTGCACTGACACTTCTGTCAAACTTTTTTAGCAATAATGTATTTTTTAATTTTCATTTTTGCTTCCTTAATGCCTTGATACAGACTTCAATTTTCTCTTTCTGTTAGCTTTAGCTCTTTTTCTTCTTTGTGTAACTCTATGCTAATTTTATTTTCATCAGATTTAGACTATAAAATGACCTGTTTTTAGAAATGTTCCCTGAAAGCGTTAGTTTTTCTCCTTATTCCATTGACAAATATTTTGTTCTACGTTTTCAGAGATGAGTGTTTACCGCACATCTGCATATATATATATATATATATATATATTTCCAATTCTAAAGTTTCTCCAATTGAAAGACTGGTTTTGAAGTCACCGAATGAAGCATAATTACATAGTTTGATAAAACCTTTTCTTAAAGTGAAGTAGACAGATCCAGTTCTAGGGAAGACTTTATTAGTAGAAGTACTTTCAACTGAACTAGAAGATATAAAATCAAATTCAAATCTTTCTTGAGAAATATCAGATGTCTCCTTTGCTCTTTGGATTTATTTTCCTTGTCCTGGAAGGCCAGCTTCCTGAAGAGGAACTTGCAAATCCATCACAATACACCCCTCGAGATGTGATCTGTGCTGGAGTCCTTTACAGAAGAGTTCACTCAGTTCCAGCTTTGATCAGTTCACTCTGTCTGCTGTGAAGTAAGCTTTCCTTTCTACACATTTAAGCTGACATATGAGGTGGTGACATTATTTTCTCATATCTAACTGGATATCTTGTGCTTCAATCTATTTGGAGTTTTCATTCCCTCGAGATGTGATCTGTGCTGGAGTCCTTTACAGAAGAGTTCACTCAGTTCCAGCTTTGATCAGTTCACTCTGTCTGCTGTGAAGTAAGCTTTCCTTTCTACACATTTAAGCTGACATATGAGGTGGTGACATTATTTTCTCATATCTAACTGGATATCTTGTGCTTCACTCTATTTGGAGTTTTCATTTTTCAAGACTAAAACCAACATTCTATTGTCCTGGTAATTCTTCTGCAGTTTAGAAGTGTTGGTGATACTTAGGCATGGCACAGGTAGGAAACACCTACATTTGCCAATGTCCCTTCTCTACCATTTGTCTTCTGCAAAAAATGCTCTTGGTCATCTTCTGCTTTGGTACTTCCTCTGCTGCCATGATCCTTCTCCTCATATTCTAGGCCCAGGAGGCTGGCTGGCAGGCCTGGGACCCCCACTTCTGTGGCTCTATCTCCCCACCAGAGACTTCAGTGACATTGCTCAAAATTCTCCTCTGCAGTAGCCCATTGGTTACCTGATAGGCTATGATCTGGGAGCGGCTGGAGAGGGAAAGGAAGAAAGATTGATCTTTTAGGAAGAAATTGAGAGAGATTATGCAAGACACTGGGGTTAAAAAGTCCTTACATGATTTTAAATCAAGCCATCACCTAGGGTAACAGGTTGGGAGGGGGAAAGGACCTTTAATTATTTGCTCATCTACCCTGCATCTAGTGCCATAAAGCACACCCTCCTCTGTTCCTACCACATGTCTAGGATGGGCAAATTTATACATGCTTGCCCAACAGGTATGCTTTTTCTGAAATTATTCTGAGATTGAGATTTAGAGATTCTTCATCATGAACTCCAGCTTTGACCATAGGGAGCACATCAAAGTAAAGTACCCCAATTCTGCCTTTGGATTATATAAAGGAAAAGCAAATAAGACTATCTCTCCCTGAGCATCTAGGTAAGGAAAGAAATCGTAGCAATTTTCTTACAGCAGCAGGATCCATAATCTTTTATTCAATATCCAGTTCCCAACTCTCAAAGTTTTCCAATTTCTCCTTTGGTAGCAGATGTGATTCTTAAAGAAAAAATAAAAATAAAAATTTAGTCTTCATGTAAGGTTCACCTAATGCCAGAAACTCAGGGTGGCCTCACTGTATTTTTCAAATGAGATTTTGGTGAGATGTAGGTAGCACAGAGGAAGAATCAGTTCCCTGAAGGAGAGTTATGATTATTACCTCACCTGCATTCAGAACTTGCCCGTGTTTGCTGGAAATTTTGAGGGAGCTTTGTGTGCTAGAATTATTGAAAATCAGCAGGATTTTCACATGTACATCCTTGGAAGAAAAACCGAAGGGCATAATTCATTTTTGGTCACACACCTGGCTTATTATTTGAAAGGAAATCAAGCCTCTTTTATGTTCGCCTTTCTTTCTGGGCAGCAGAATTTCTCCACTGAGGCTAGCTTGACTGTGCCAGGTTTGAGACATCCATGATAACAGAAACTCCAGAACCGTGTATGATGAAACATGGTATGTGCAGTAATGCACAGGTGATCAGAATAGATATTTTTCATTGTATTCTGAAATCAAAGAAACAAAGTAAGTTTGTTTTTTTTTTTTTTTCTTTTTTGATACCACAAAGAACAGGAAAGTTTAAACACATCATATCTCTTGCCACTGCCACAGAGATTTGCAGGCCAAATGCTTGTCCATCAAATTCCTGTTTATGTGAACAAAGGGTTCCCATTTGAATCAATATTATTCATAAACACTACAAATGCAAAAGTATCATGACTGTGATTGTTCATAAGATCTCATCACCATTTTGAAATTCTAAGAGAATTCCTGCCAGGAAGAGAACTGACTACAAAAGTTTGCACCCATTTGAAATTGTTGCTTGAGCTGGAAAAACATAGTACAATGTTATCTTAAAAAATAAAGTCATTTTTAGTCTCACAGGATATAATTCTACATATTGGGACTGGCTATATCCTTATAATTCAATTTTCTAGAGTTTAATGCATGATTATTCATATAAATAATTTAAATGATATATTATTAGATTATCTTCAGTTTGCTGTTCTTGTCCTTCAGTCTCAGTTATGTCTGACTCTTTGCAACTCCATGGACTGCAACTCATCAGGCTTTCCTGTCCTTCATCTTCACCGTGGGTTTGCTCAAACTCATGCCCGTTTTGTTGGTGTCAGTCCTTTCAATGAATATCAGGGTTGATTTCCTTTAGGACTGACTGGTTTGATCTACTTGCTGTGCAAGGGACTCTCAAGAGTCTTCTCCAATACCACAATTCAAAAGCATAAGTTTTTTGACACTTGGCCTTTATTATTGCCCAGCTTTCACATCCATACATGACTACAGGAAAAACCATAGCTTTGACTGTATGGAACATTGTAAGCAAAGTGATGTCTCACACTTTATAATACTCTGCCTAGGTTTCTCATTTCTTTTCTTCCAAGGAGCAGGGGTCTTTTAATTTCATGGCTGCAGTTATCATCTTCAGTGATGTTTTAAGCACAAGAAAATCAAGTCTGTAACTGTTTACATTGTTTTCCCATATATTTGCCATGAAGTGATGGGAACAGATGCCATGATCTTCATTTTTTGAATGTCGAATTTTAAGCCAGCTTTTTCACTCTCCTCTTTCACTTTCATCTAGAGGCTCTATAATTCCTCTTTGCTTTCTGCCATAAGGATACTGTCATCTGCATATCTGTGGTTATTGCTATTTCTCCTGGCAGTCTTGATTCCAGCTTGTTCATCATCCAGCCCAACATTTCACATGATGTACTTTGGATATGTTGAATAAACAGAGTGAAAATATACAGCCTTGACATACTCCTTTCCCAATTTGGAATCAGTCCATTGTTCCATGTCTGGTTCTAACTGTAGTTTCAGTAGAATTCTTTTAAATGTAACTCAGAGAGACTATTATGCAGGTAATCTTAGGTTAACAATGCACTGATAACACATTTTTAGGCCATTTTATGGTTCTTTCATTCCGTTTCTGACCATGTTTCACTCTGCATTTCCTTCCTTGTCCACATCCCTCTAACTGAAATATGAAAGGAACAGGGCACAACCTTTAAAGGAATGACACAGCTTTTGGGAACATAACTTAAACTGGTTAGACATAAAACTAGGTTCAAAATGGCAGATGATTCAATTTCCAGTGGACCTTGAGTTTCATTATATGCTCATTGTAACACATCAGCATGTAAATGACACAACTACAATTATCATGACAGTTTTGAGGCTGACATAAAAGGTGAAAAAGTGTGTGGTGACCCAATTCCAGGAGATCTCCACCCTCTTCCCAAAATAGAAATTACTTACCATTATAAAGACTGATAACCACACATTTTGGGCCTATCACTTTCTGAGATGGCCCACACTCTATCTGTGGAGTGTGTATCTCCTTGAATAAACTTTCTTTCACTTCAGTATGGTTTGCTTTTGAATTATTTCTTGTGTGAAGCCAAGAACTTACACTCACTTAGTAGCCATCTTAGGGACTCACATGAGACTTAGGATGTGACCATCTTTTTGTGCTCCAGTTTTATTTCCTGCAACACAACCACCAGTGTAGAACTTACTCCTTAAGCTAAAGACATGTGGTTTATATAGTATAAAATGGAGTCTACAAGAAATTTATTGTTTAATTTGAATATTAAATTAATAAATGATCATTTTAGAATCTTAGAAGGTAGACTAAAATATAGGAGAGTGTAAACCAACAAGCATAAATCACCCATACTTTCATTATTTACCTAAGTATTAACTTGTTAAATGTTTTTTCAATAAACATTTATTAGACACCAAGACTCTTGAGAATCCCTTAGACTACAAGGAGATCCAACCAGTCCACTCTGAAGGAGATCAGCCCTGGGATTTCTTTGGGATGCTGAGAGGGATTGGGAGCAGGAGGAGAAGGTGACGACAGAGGATGAGATGACTGGAAGGCATAATTGACTTGATGGACATGAGTCTGAGTGAACTCCAGTAGTTGGTGATGGACAGGGAGGCCTGGTGTGCTGCGATTCATGGGGTTGCAAAGAGTCGGACACGACCAAGTGACTGAACTGAACTGAACTGATGTGCATGGTGTGCTAGGGAAATTTTAAGATGCAATCTGACTTCAAGAAACAGTTTACCAAAAAATACACATATTTTATGTTGATTGATAATAAAAATGTAAAGGAGTATAAGAAAAGGAAATAATTATAATATGTTGAGCACTTGAAATGTTTTTAATGGAAAGAGATATTTTAGAAGTAGAATCCATGGAATTTGAAAGCATAGAAATCCAGACAGAAAAATGATCATAAATGTAATCTCAAAGTAAGAAAGCATGAATCTTGTAGGACATTGTAATTGCATCACATTGAGTAGTGCACTAGTGGAGGAAATGTCAGCTAGAAACAATAAAGGACTTCAAATCATTCAAACATTAACGTTTTCCCAAAGTGGATAAGAAGAACATATGTCTATATAGTGAAACTAATCTGCTGTGATTCTTTATTAAAGCAGCAGGCAACAGGACATTACAATAGTTGGGACAAAAAAGTATTTTCTTAATAATGGAAATAATCATTAATATAGCAGATGAAAATACATGCAAAACAACCGTTGGGGTTGTAGATTTGACAGGAATTTCAGGCAATGGGATAGAGTGATAAGGGCGAAATAAGCTTTGTGTTTACCCCCAAAATTTTCTGTTTACTGAGTGGAGATATAACCATTAATCTAAGCTCAGTTAGTAAAAAATCCACCTGAAATGCAGGAGCCCCCAGTTCCATTCTTGGGTCAGGAACATCCCCTGGAGAAGGGATAGGCTACACACTCCAGTATTCTTGGGCTCCCCTGGTGGCTCAGCTGATAAAGAATCTGCCTGAAATGCAGCAGATCTGGGTTTGAACCCTGGGTTGGGAAGATCACTTGAAGAAGGGAAAGGCTACCACTCCAGTATTATGGCCTGGAAAATTCCATGGACTGTATAGTTCAAGGGTTGCAAAGACTCAGAGGAGATTTTCACTTTCACTTTCACTTTCATAGGGAGAAACAGAGTAGATGGTTTCAAAATGGGAAAAGGGTAAATATTATAATTAAATTATTTTTGAATAATTTTAGATTTACATAAAAGTTGCAAAAATAGTGCAGATTCCTTACATGACCCCATAATAAGTTTCTCCTCTTGTTAATAGCTTAACTATGTGGTTCATGTGTTATAAGAAACAAATCTAAATTGATCCTTTATTATTAGATAAACTCCATGCTTTATTCAGATATCCTTTGTTTTTGCCAAACATTCTTTTTCTGTCCCAGAATTCTATATAGGACACCATATTACTTTTAGTCCCCATGTATCTTGAGGCCCCTCTAGATTCTAGGTTTGAACCTTGACTTTTAAGGAATAAGCATCAAATGTTTTACATAATATCCCTCCGCAGGGATTTGTCTTCCTGTTTTTCTCATGTTTCCACTGGGGTTAAAGTTTTAGGAGGGACATCACACAGGTTGAATGCCATTCTTACCAGTCATCAAGAGTACAGACTATCAGCATGATTTATCATAAGTGACACTGACCTTGAGCCTGTGGCTAAGGGAGTGTCTGTTGGGTTTCTCCACTACAAAGTTACTTTTTCCTTTGCCCTTTCTCCTTATTATTCTCTTTGGGAGAAAGTCACAAGGCACAGCCCATGCTTAAATGATAGAAATTTACATTCTACTTCTTTAAGAGAGTAAACTGAGATTTTTATATTTGCATCTCACAGTGAGGACATGTCTACTGGGAACTTTTTTGCTAACCAGTTCAATGCCCTATCTAAATTAAGCAACTTTCGGGGGGCGGTCCTAAGATGGTGGGGGAATAGGACAGGGAGACCACTTTTTCACCCACAAGTTCATCAAAAAATAATTTGAATGCTGAGGAAGTTCCACAAAACAACTTCTGAACACTGGCAGAGGACACAAGGCACCCAGAATGCCAGCCCATTCTCTCTGAAAGGAGGTAGAACAAAATATAAAAGATAAAAAGAGAGACAAAAGAGTAGTGATGGAGACCCATCTGGGGAGGGAGTCTTAAAGGAGGAGAAGTTTCCAAACACCAGGAAACCCTCTCACTGGTGAGTCTGTGGGGAGATTTGGAATCTCAGAGGGCAACATAACAGGGAGGGAGGAAAAACAAAAAATCCATAGATTATATGCCTAACCACAACTCCCAGTGGAGAAGTAGCCCAGACGCTCGTGTCTGCCATCAGCGAGTAGAGGAGGTGAAAGTTGCATGCTTATGGTAAGGAGCAGGCCTGAATGCCTTGAAAACAATCTGAAGGAGCTAAAGTGAGATAGCAACCCAAACTGTGGGATAGCAGAGAGAAAGAAAAGAGAGAGAGAACTTTCCTCTGAAAAGCTCTAACCTAAGGCACAGCCTAGCCGGCTCACAGAATAAAGGATTGAANTGCATGCTTATGGTAAGGAGCAGGCCTGAATGCCTTGAAAACAATCTGAAGGAGCTAAAGTGAGATAGCAACCCAAACTGTGGGATAGCAGAGAGAAAGAAAAGAGAGAGAGAACTTTCCTCTGAAAAGCTCTAACCTAAGGCACAGCCTAGCCGGCTCACAGAATAAAGGATTGAATGAATACCAAAGGAAAGCTAGCTGGCTGTGGACCAGCCCATTCCCCACAGAAGGCAGAGAGTCAGACAGGCAGCAGTCAGAGCTGGAAGGCAAGGGATAATCTCAGCCCCAGAGACAACATCCTCCACCAAACTGTGAGCAGGTTTCCAGTTGCTAATAAAGTCTTCCTGGGATCCTTGAAGGTTGACATCTGCCAGGAGGGTCACACCCTGAGATCAGCTCTCCAGAGGAGACACACGGCACACCTGAGATGGTGCTTTGCTGCACACCCAGGAAACTGAGCGGCTGAGATAGGGGAGGTGATAAGACACACTGCAAACCTGGGATAGTGTGCTCACAAAGCACCTGGTCTCCTGAGCTCCTCGGACCTGGGAAGGGCACAAAACACAGGCCAAACCGAGTCTGTGCCTTTATGGAGTACCTGAGAACCTGAACCTGATGGGCTTAGACTTAGGAAATGAACTCCGGCTCACAGAATAAAGGATTGAAAGAATACCAAAGGAAAGCTAGCTGGCTGTGGACCAGCCCATTCCCCACAGAAGGCAGAGAGTCAGGCAGGCAGCAGTCAGAGCTGGAAGGCAAGGGATAATCTCAGCCCCAGAGACAACATCTTCCACCAAACTGTGAGCAGGTTTCCTGTTGCTAATAAAGTCTTCCTGGGATCCTTGAAGGTTGACATCTGCCAGGAGGGTCACACCCTGAGATCAGCTCTCCAGAGGAGACACATGGCACACCTGAGATGGTGCTTTGCTGCACACCCAGGAAACTGAGCGGCTGAGATAGGGGAGGTGATAAGACACACTGCAAACCTGGGATAGTGTGCTCGCAAAGCACCTGGTCTCCTGAGCTCCTCGGACCTGGGAAGGGCACAAAACACAGGCCAAACCGAGTCTGTGCCTTTATGGAGTACCTGAGAACCTGAACCTGATGGGCTTAGACTTAGGAAATGAACGAAACCCAGCACCCGCTTTGGATAGTTCCCTTGCAGAGCAACCTGGAGCCTGAGCAGTGTAGACTAGGAAAGCACACACGCTGTGATCAGGGGCAAACCCAGGGTGATCCATACACTGTGAGCACTACCCACACATGCCAGTGATTTTTTTTTGCAGTGTTCTTCTCTCCCCACAGCACAGCTGAACAAGTGAGCCTAAATAAGTGACCACCTTCNAGAGCAACCTGGAGCCTGAGCAGTGTAGACTAGGAAAGCACACATGCTGTGATCAGGGGCAAACCCAGGGTGATCCATACACTGTGAGCACTACCCACACATGCCAGTGATATTTTTTTGCAGTGTTCTTCTCTCCCCACAGCACAGCTGAACAAGTGAGCCTAAATAAGTGACCACCTTCACCCCTTGTGTCAGGGTAGAAATTAGACACTGAAAAGACTTGCAAACAGAGTAAGGCAAAATAATGAAGAGGGAACCACTCTGGAAGTGATAGATGCAACAGATTCAAACCCTTTAGTTATCACTGACGAGGCATTGGAAGGGGCCTATAGACCTTGAGAAGACGTATAAGCAGGAACAAGAAACTATCTGAAATTGAACTGACCCCACACTGCCCTCAACAGCTCCAGAGAAATTCCTAAATATATTTTTACTATTATCATTTTTTGATTTTTTTGATTTTGAAGTTCTTTATTACTCCCTTAATTTTCACTTTTATAACATATTATTACATTGGGAAAAAAGACCCTATTTTTAAAGCAAATTTCATATATATATATATACATATATATATAATTTTTTTGTGATTGTGTACTGTATTTTTAATATTGTATTTTTGAGAGTCTAAACTCTACTAGAGATATTTAATCTTTGCTTTTTTGTATTTATTATCAATTTTGTACATTTAAAAATCAAATCTTCAGTACTCATTTTTTCTTAAGAGTGTGATTACTGGCTTGATTCCTCTCTCCCCTTTTGGCTTTCTCTTTTCTTCCCTAGGTCACCTATATCTTCTCCCTTCCCTTTCTCTTCTCTGTAAATCTGTGAACCTCTCTGTGTGTTCCAGACTGTGAAGAGCACATAGGGAATTGATTAATGGCTAGATTTCTCTCTCCTCTTTTGATTCCCTCTCTTATCCTCCTGGTCACCTCTAGCTTCCTCCTCCCTCTTCTCTTCTCCATGTAACTCTGTGAATCTCTCTGGGTGTCCCTCACTTTGGAGAATCTTTTCTACATTAAATTAGATGTTTTATCATTGGTGCTGTAAAGATGGAGAAATCTTGAGGCTACTGTAAGAATAAGACTGAAAGCCAGAGGCAGGAGGCTTAAATCCAAAACTTGAGAATACCACAAAATTCCTGACTCCAGGGAACATTAATGAACAAGAGCTCATCCAAAAACCTCTATACTTACACTGAAACTAAGCTCCACTCAAGAGCCAACAAGCTCCAGAGCAAGACATACCATGCTTATTCTCCAGGAATGCATGAACATGGCACTGAGCATTAAAATAGAGGCTTCTCAAAGTCACACCAAACCCAATGTCACCTCAAAACTCACTACTGGACACTCAATTGCACTCCAGAGAGAAGAGATCCAGCTCTACCCACTATAACATCAACATAAGCTTCCCTAACCAGGAAACCTTGACAAGCCATTCATCCAACCCCACCCTCAGGGAGCATCTTGGGGTGGGAGGTGGGAGGGGGGTTCATGTGTGGGAGTTCGTGTAAAAAAATAAATACAAAAAAAAAAAAAAAAAAAGAGGAAACACAAACTTCTAGCATACAGAAAGGCCATCCCAAACACAGAAATCNTGACTCTGTCTCTTATACACATCTAACTTCTAGCATACAGAAAGGCCATCCCAAAGCCAGAAATCGAAACAAAGTGAAAAGACAGAAAATATTCAGCAGGTAAAGGAACATGATAAATGCCCACCAAACCAAACAAAAGAGGAGATAGGGAGTCTACCTGAAAAATAATTCAGAATAATGATAGTAAAGATGATCCAAAATCTCGAACATACTTTTGGATTCTGTGGGAAGGGGAGATGGTGTGATGATTTGGGAGAATGGCATTGAAACATGTATACTATCATGTAAGAAATGAATTGCCAGTCTAGGTTCGATACAGCGTACAGGATGTTTATGGCTGGTGCACTGGGATGACCCAGAGAGATGATATCAGGAGGGTAGTGGGAGGGGTGTTCAGGATTGGGAACTCATGTACATCAGTGGTGTATTCATATCAATGTATGGCAAAACTAATACAGTATTGTAAAATAAATAATAATAAAATATAAAATCTAAAAACAAAATGGAGTTACAGAAAAATAGACTAGAGACAAAGATTGAGAAGATGCAAGAAATGTTTAACAAGGATGTAGAAGAAATTAAAAAAAGAGGCAATTAATAATTAATAATGCAATAAGTGAAGTGAAGTGAAGTCCCTCAGTCATGTCTGACTCTTTGCGATCCCGTGGCCTGTAGCCCACCAGGCTCCTCCGTCCATGGGATTCTCCAGGCAAGAATACTGGAGTGGGTTGCCAATAATGCAATAACTGAGATCAAAAGCACTCTGGAGGGAACCAACAGTAGAATAACTGAGGCAGAAGATAGGATAAGTGAGGTGGAAAATAGAATGGTGGAAATGAATTAAGCAGAGAGGAAAAAACAATTAAAAGAAATGAGAACAACCTCAGAGACCTATGGGACAATGTTAAATGCCACAACATTTGAATCACAGGAGTCCAAGAAGAAGACAAAAAGAAAAGCCATGACAAATTACTTGAGAAGTTTATAGTTGAAAACTTTTCTAAAATGGGGAAGGAAATAGCCACCCATTTCCAAGAAACCCAGAGGGTCCCAAACAGGATAAAGCCAATGCAAAAAACCCCAAGACACATATTAATCAAATTAATGAAGGTCAAACACAAAGAGCAAATATTAAAAGCAGCAAGAGAACAGCATCAAATAATACACAAGTGGGTTCCAATAAGGATAACAGTTTATCTTTCCATAGAAACTCTTCAGTCCAGGAGGGAATAGCAGGACATACTTGAAGTGATGAAAGAGGAAAAGCTTACAATCCAGATTACTATATCCAGCAATGATCTCATTCAAATATGAAGGAGAAATCAAAAGCTTTATAGACAAAAAAAAAAAAAAAAAGCTGAGAGAATTTAATGCCAACCAACTAGCTCTTCAACAAATGTTAAAGGAACTTCTCTAGACAGGAAACACAGAAAATGTGTATAAACTCAAACCCAAAACAACAAAGTAAGTGGCAATGGGATTATACTTATCAATAATTACCCTAAGTGCAAATGGATTGGATGCCCCAACCAAAAGACAAAGACTGGCTGAATGGATACAAAAACAAAACCCCTATATATGCTGTCTACAAGAGACCCACCTCAAAACAAGGGACACATATAGACTGAAAGTGAAGGGCTGGAAAAAGATGTTTCACACAAATGGATACCAAAAGAAAGCAGGAGTAGCAATACTCATATCAGATAAAATAGACTTTGAAATAAAGGCTGTGAAAAGAGACAAGGACACTACATAATGATCAAAGATCAGTCCAAGAAGAAGATATAACAATTATAAATATGTATGCAACCAACATAGGAGCAATGCAATATGTAAGGCAAATTCTAACAAGTACAAATGGGAAATGAACAATAACAGAATAATGGTGAGAGACTTTAATACCCCACTCACACCTGTGGATAGATCAACTAAACAGAAAATTAGCAAGAAAACACAAACTTTAAATGATACAATGGACCAGTTAGACCTAATTGATATCTATAGAGCATTTCTTCCCAAAACAATGAATTTCACCTTTTTCTCAAAAGCACATGGAACATTTTTCAGGATACATCACACCCTGGGCCGTATATCTAGCTTTGGTCAATTCAAAAAATTTGAAATCATTTCAAGCATGCTTTTTGATCACAATTCAGGAATATTAGATGTCAACTATAGAAAGAAAACTATTATAAATACAAAAATATGTAGACTAAACAACACGGTTTTCTGAACAACCATCAAGTCACAAAAGAAATAAAAATGATATCAAAATATGCATAGGAATGAATGAAAATGAAAACACAACAACTGAAAATCTATGGGATTCAGTTAAAACAGTGTTCAGTGTGATCACTCACCTAGAGCCAGACATTCTGGAAAGTGCAGTCAAGTGGGCCTTAGAAAGCATCACTACGAACAAAGCTAGTGGAGGTGATGTAATTACAATTGAGCTATTTCAAATTCTGAAAGAGAATGCTGCACTCAATATGCCACCAAATGTGGAAAACTCAGCAGTGGCCACAGGACAGGAAAAGGTCAGTTTTCATTCCAATCTCAAAGAAAGGCAGCACCAAAGAATGCTCAAACTACTGCACAATATCACTCATCTCACATGCTAGTAAAGTAATGCTCAAAATTCTACAATCCAGACTTCAGCAATACGTGAATCATGAACTTCCTGATGTCCAAGCTGGTTTTAGAAAAGGCAGAGGAAGCAGAAATTACCAACATCTGCTGGATCATGGAAAAAGCAAGAGAGTTCCAGAAAAACATCTATTTCTGCTTTATTGACTATGCCAAAGCCTTTGACTGTGTGGATCACAATAAACTGTGGAAAATTTTGAAAGAGATGGGAATACCAGACCACCTGACCTGCCTCTTGAGAAATCCGTATGCAGGCCAGTAAGTAACAGTTAGAACTGAACATGGAACAACAGACTGGTTCCAAATAGGAAAGGAGTACATCAAGGCTGCATATTGTCACCGTGCTTATTTAACTTCTATGCAGAGTACATCATAAGAAACGCTGGGCTGGAAGAAGCACAAGCTGGAATTAAGATTGCC
>SJYX01021810.1:260718-272972 GCA_006410675.1 Oreotragus oreotragus | reverse complement strand
GTTTTCTGAATGTTGAGCTTTGAGCCCACTTTTCACTCTCCTCTTTCACTTTCATCAAGAGACTTTTTAGTTCCTCTTCACTTTCTGCCACAAGGGTGGTGTCATCTGCATATCTGACGTTATTGATATTTCTCCTGGCAATCATTATTTCAGCTTGTGTTTCTTCCAGTCCAGCGTTTCTTATGATGTACTCTGCATAGAAGTTAAATAAGCAGGGTGACAATATACAGCCTTGATGTACTCCTTTTCCTATTTGGAAACAGTCTGTTGTTCCATGTCCAGTTCTAACTGTTGCTTCCTGACCTGCATACAGATTTCTCAAGAGGCAGGTCAGGTGGTCTGGTATTCCTATCTCTTTCAGAATTTTCCACCATTTATTGTGATCCACACAGTCAAGGGCTTTGGCACAGTCCATAAAGTAGAAATAGATGTTTTTATGGAACTCTCTTGCTTTTTCCGTGATCTCATCGATGCTGGCAAATTTGATCTCTGGTTCTTTTGCCTTTTCTAAATTCAGCTTGAACATCTGGAAGTTCATGGTTCACATACTGCTGTAGCCTGGCTTATAGAATTTTGAACATTACTTTACTAGCATGTGAAATGAGTGCAATTGTGAGGCAGTTTGAACATTCTTTTGCATTGCCTTTCTTTGGGATAAGAATGAAAACTGACTTTTCCAGTCCTGTGGCCACTGCTGAGTTTTCCATATTTGCTGGCTTATTGATTATAGCACTTTCATAGCATCATCTTTCAGGATTTGAAATAGCCCAACTGGAATTCCATCACCTCCACTAGCTTTGCTCATAGTGATGCTTTCTAAGGTCCACTTGACTTCACATTCCAGGATGTCTGGCTCTAGGTGCGTGATCACACCATTGTGATTATCTGGGTCATGAAGATCTTTTTTGTACAGTTCTTCTGTGTATTCTTGTCCCCTATTCTTAATACCTTCTGCTTCTGTTAGGTCCATACCATTTCTGTCCTTTATCGAGCCCATCTTTGCATGAAATGTTCCTTTGGTATCTCTAATTTTCTTGAAGAGATATCTAGTCTTTCCCATTCTGTTGTTTTTCTCTATTTCTTTGCATTGATCACTGAGGAAGCTTTCTTATCTCTCCTTGCTATTCTTTGGAACTCTGCATTCAGATGCTTATGTCTTTCCTTTTCTCTTTTGCTTTTCACGTCTCTGCTTTTCATAGCTATTTGTAAGGGCTCCTCTGACAGCCATTTTTCTTTTTTTAATTTCTTTTCCATGGGATGGTCTTGATCCCTGTCTCCTCTACAATGTTACGAACCTCCATCCATAGTTCATCAGGCATTCTATATATCAGATCTAGTCCCTTAAATCTATTTCTCACTTCTCTTTGCAGCCAAAGATGGAGAAGCTCTATACAGTCAGCAAAAACAAGACTAAGAGCTGACTGTGGCTCACCCGTAAATTAAAGAAAGTAGGGAAAACCACTAGACCATTCATTTACTTAGGAATAAATCTACTTAAAGCAACAAAAAGCCTATATATAGAAAACTATAAAACACTGATGAAAGAAATCAAAGATGACACACATATGTAGAGATATACCATGTTCATGGATCAGAAGAACCAATATAATGAAAATATATATACTATCCAGAGCAATCTATAGATGAAATGCAATCCCTATCAAGCTACTAATGGTATTTTTCAGAGAACTAGAACAAATTATTTCACCATTTGTATGGAAATACAAAAAAACATCGAATGGCCAAAACAACCTTGAGAAAGAAGAATAGAACTGGAGGAATCAGTCTACCTGAATTCAGAATACACTTCAAAGCTACAGTCATCAATACAGTATAGTATGGCACAAAGATAGAAATATAGATCTATGGAACAAAATAGAAAGCCCAGAGATAAATCCATCCACCTATGGACACCTTATTTTTGACAAATGAGGCAAGAATATACAACAGAGAAAAGACAAGCTCCTCAACAAGTAGTACTGGGAAATCTGGTCAACTTGTCAAAGAATGAAACTAGAACACTTTCTAACATAATACACAAAAATAAACTCAAAATGGATTGAAGATCTAAATAAAAGATTAGAAATTATAAAATTCCTAGAGGAAAATATAGGCAAAACACTCTCTAACATAAATCACAGCAGGATCCTCTATGACCCTCCTCCCAGAGTAATGGAAATGAAAGAAAAAATAAACAAATGGGACCTAATTTACTTAAAACCTTTTGGACAGCAAAGGAAATTATAAGCAAGGTGAAAAGACAGCCCTCATAATGGGAGAAATAATAGCAAAGGAAGCAACTGAGAAATAATTAATCTCTAGAATATACAAGTAGCACATGCAGCTCAGTTCCAGGAAAATAAATGGTCCAACCATAAAATGGGCCAAAGAACTAAACAGACATTTCTCCAGTGAAGACATACAGGTAGCTAACAAACACATGAAAAATGCTCAACATCAGTCATTACCAGAGAAATGCAAATCAAAACCACAATGAGGTACCATCTCATGCTGGTCAGAATGGCTGCTGTCTAAAAGTCTGCAAACAATAAATGCTGGAGAGGGTGTGGATAAAAGGGAACCCTCATACTGTTGGTGGGAATGCAGACTAGTACAGCCACTATGGAGAACAGTGTGAAGATTCCTTAAAAAGCTGGAAATAGAACTCTATAAGACCCAGAAATCCCACTGCTGGGCATGCACACTGAGGAAACCAGAATTGAAAGAGACACGTGTACCCTAGTGTTCATAGCAGCACAGTTTACAAGAGCTAGGACATGGAAGCAACCTAGGTTTCCATTGGCAGACAAAAGGATAAGAAAGCTGTAGTACATATAACTAATGGAATATTACTCAGCAATTAAAAATAATGCATTTGAATCAGTTCTAATGAGGTGGGTGAAACTGGAGCCTATTATACAGAGTGAAGTAAGTCAGAAAGAAAAGCACCAATACAGTATATTAAGACATATATATGGAATTTAGAAAGATGATAACAATGATCCTATATGTGAGATAGCAAAAGAGACACAGATGTAAAGAACAGAGTTTTGGACTCTGTGGNTGGGTGAAACTGGAGCCTATTATACAGAGTGAAGTAAGTCAGAAAGAAAAGCACCAATACAGTATATTAAGACATATATATGGAATTTAGAAAGATGATAACAATGATCCTATATGTGAGATAGCAAAAGAGACACAGATGTAAAGAACAGAGTTTTGGACTCTGTGGGAAAAGGTGAGGGTGGGATAATCTGAGAGAATAGCATTGAAACATGTATATTACCATACGTGAAACAGATCGTCAGTCCAGGTTTGATGCATGAGACAGGGTGCTCAGGGTTGTTGCACTGGGATGACCCAGAGGAATGGGATGGAAAGGGAGTTGGGAGGGGGCTTCAAAATGGTGAACATGTGTACACCCATGGCTGATTCATGTCAATGTATGGCAAAAAACATTACAATATTGTAAAGTAATTAGTCTCCAATTAAAATAAACTGGACAGGTACACTTAGAAGGCTCACATGCCATATGACATTCTGGCCTAGAGGGGCACACATTGTTGAAAAATGCTGACACCACCCCTTAACTTTAGGAAAGCTGGGAAACCAGGTTGGTTGTATGACAGAAATGAGGAGGAGACAGGATTTATTAAACAGAGGGCAGGGTGGTGTCCATTTATCCAGAGTCAGGCTGGTGGGGTGGCTGCTACTGCAGATTTCTGCAACCAAACTGACCACAACTAAATGTTTTTACAGTATTTCTGCCAATGGTGTGATTTTATTCTGAAATGACAACCAACATTTTTAAAAATTTTTCAGTGACACAAAGTACAAACTTCCTCACATTTCATGGTGTTTGTATTTATGAAATAGTCTGTTGATGTAATTTGTATAAGATGCTTTGTACTTATGTGGAAATAGAGCTTGCCGCTATACATGAATAATTATAAAGATATTGTCACTTAGATTATTATATATCTAGACAGACATTTCTACATGAGCTGTAAGCAATGTAATGCTCTGTGGAACGTCTCTGCTTGTGGATATCTTATGTCTTGGACTCTGTTACATGATGTCATCAGTATTCTCCCTCTCAACCCCTGAGAAAAACTAAGACATCCCATCTGGTTTCTAAGTTCTCCTAGGAAGACAGGTAGCCCGATTTGAGAACCACTGAATTAATAGAAGGAAAAGAAGACAGGTTGAGACAAAGAGACACACAGGGTGGGCAAAGTGAAAAAAAAAAAATGTGGGCAAAGGCAAAAATTAGATAAATTATAGAAAGAAAAAAAATAAGGCAGTCTAGTGGGTAGTTGGAGATAAAAATTGAATGTAGCTTTAAATCAATTTTTTCCTAGAAATTTATGTAAACTCTGAAGTATATCTTTATGCCAAATAACTTGTGAAGGATAACAGTCAACAATGCCCAGTTGATGTTTTCCACAATGACGGAATGTCTGATGC
Organism: Oreotragus oreotragus; assembly: GCA_006410675.1. Lineage (NCBI taxonomy): Eukaryota > Metazoa > Chordata > Mammalia > Artiodactyla > Bovidae > Oreotragus > Oreotragus oreotragus. Next base: position 268,505 of record SJYX01021810.1, on the reverse strand, counting down.
CATGTGTCACTATCAGGTTTAAATTTAATGCCATCCTTCTATATATTATTAATATTATAGGGAGATTGCTGTGGATGGCATGTATGTCACAGATATAGTAGATACCACAAATGTTGAAGTTTTTGAATCAGCACAAACCTGTCACCAAATACTGCCATTGGTTATCCTGTTCTTTTGATTTTTTTCTCTTGATAAGGTTTCTTCACCTCAATTTCTGGCTTTGTTAGCTTCAAGGAAGACGAGGGAGAACCTTTTATCATTTATCACACCCTTCCCTGAGCTTTTACTGAACCAAGTCACACACAGAGGCAAAAAATGATAGAAAGTAGATTTTTTTTAAAATATATAATTCATGTCAGAGAAAGTTAATTTGCTTTGTTTTGTTTGTTTAATAAGAATAATTTTTTAGCAAAGTGTCAACAGAAGTGGGAAAATTTTGTCTTTTTATTATTATAGTTGATTTACAATATTCTGTTAGTTTCAGGTATACAGTACAGTGATTCAGATATATATATATAAATATATATACATACTTTATATACATATTTACATATATATATATATATATATATATATGTTTTCAGATTCTTTTCCCTTATAGGTTGCTGTGAAATTTTGAATACAGTTCCTTGTGCTCTACAGTAGGTCCTTGTAGTTTATCTATTTTATATATGATAATGTATATATGTTAAATCTAATTTTTCCATATTTATCTTTTAAAACAAAATATATAGAATGTACGGGCTCCTTGCTGTTCACCTCTTCACTGTCAGAATTCTGGGTAGTTCCTTTCTGATCTTTGCTTCATCATCAGGCACTTCCTATATCCATCCTCAAATATTGCCACCACTAAGAATCATCCACTACAAGCCAAGGAAGGGGCCTTGGAGGAAGTGGCAGGCGGGTGGAGTGAGGGATGTGCCTGTGGAGCTCAGGGTGGTCTACAAACAGAGAGAAACTGCTCCTATGATTCTGAGGATGCTCTGTGGGCAGGACCCATACTGTCAGCTCTGGGGTTCTCAGTGTTTGATTAACTGTTAACATGAAAGGCAATGGTGGAGTGTTCTCATGTGACCTGAGAGTTACAGGTGTAACAGACAGTGGAGAGGGGAGCCTAAGCAATTAACAGCAGCATTTTATCTGAAGATGAGAAGTCTGGTGCCTGAGTTAGAATTCAGTGTTGATATTAGAGGATTAGAAAAAAATATATATATATATATATATATATAGTTCCAGCCTGCAGAAGGTGTTTCATTAAGCTGAACAAAATCTCATTATTTCAGACCCTGCTCTTTCAGAATAAGTGACCTCTGTGCAAGGACTGTGACTGTCATATTCTGATGTATCATTTGATATGAAATTCTTACTGTGTTTTTCAACAAGCATAAAGATGTTAAGTAGTCATTTAGTTACAAACACCATTCTAAAAGCAACAGGCATTGTTGTGCAGAAATCTTAATGTGAGAGTAGAAAAATGATTGTGAAGAGAAGTTTTAAAATTGAATTGTTTCAATTAACAGTAAAATTGACTTTCTTTGTGTATAGTTATATGAATTATACAACATGTGCTGACTCACATAACAAACACTACAAGCAAGATACAGACTAGCTCCATCACTGAGGGCTACCTCCATGCCCCTTCAGTCAAACTCTGTCTCTAACCCCTGGTGCCCATTCACCTGTTCTCCAGGGACCTATGTAAGTAGGCATTAACCTTTGTCTATGAGTTTCTGTCACTTAGAATAATACCTTCAAGATCCATTTCAGTTGCTTATCCTATCAATAAGATAGGATGCTTATCCTATTCTTTTCCACTGCTATATAGTATTCCATTGTATGGATTTACTACATCTGCCCACCTCTTCATTTGTTGAAGGACATTTGGGTTGTTTCAGGTTTTGGGAAATTATGAATAGTTTTGCAGTTGTAATTCATGAACAGAGATCTGTGTGAATATACCTTTTTTATTTGGCTACTCATGTGACTCAGTAGTCAAATAATTCGCCAATGCAGGAGACATGGATCTTATACCTGGGTCAGGAATATCCCCTGGAGAAGGAAACAACAAAACATTCCAGTATTCTTGCCTGGGAAATCCCATGAACAGAGGAACCTGGGGGCTATAGTCCATGAGGTCACAAAAGGCACACACGTCTGAGCAACTGAACACACAGCACAACTTTTTATTTATCCAGGATAAATACCTTGCAGTGAAGTGATTGGGTTACATAAGTAAGTGTTTAATTTCAAAAAGGATTGACCAAAAATTTTTCAGAGTATTTGAATTATTTCACTCTCCCACCAGTATTGTGTGAGATGCTCCACATCTCCATAAATATTTTATGTACTTGTTGTTCTAATGGCTGCATAATGATATCTTATCATGGTCTTGAATTTGCATTGCTAGTGGATGTTCAACATTTTTTCATGTGGCTATTTATTATTTATATATATTCTTGGCAAAGAGTATATCCAATAATTTAGCTCATTTTAAAAGTATTTTATCCTTTACTTACTATTGAGTTTTGAGAGTTTTTAAAATGTACTTATTCTGAACATAAGAATACATGTGTAATTTCAAAATGTTTTCTTCTCATCTATAGAGTGTCAGTTCATTTGCCAAGAAACACTTCACAGAACAAGCAGCTTTAGCTTTGCGAAAAATCTATTTTTATTATTATTGTTTTAATGTGTTGTCCTTTTGAGGTCCTGTCTCATTGTCTTTACCTGCGACAGGAAAATATTTTTGTACTCTTTTAAAAGTTTGATGGTTTCTATTTTACATTAAAATACATGGTCCATTTTGAGTTTTTTTTTTTTTTTTAATAATTTGTGAGGTTGGCATAAAATCTCTTTTTTTTATGTGTGGATAATTGTCTAACTGTTCCAACACCATCTGTTACGGAGAACATCTGTTGTATTGTGTTTGCACTTTTGTTGAAAATTAGTTGGGCCGTATCTGTATGCATCTATTCATGAACATTCCATTCTATTGCCTTGATCAATGAGTCTACTGTTCACCATCCCATATCATCCTATTTACTGTTGCAAGGGAGTAAGTCTTAAAGCCAAGTGAAGTGAGTTTTCTAACCTCCTTCTTTTTCAGATTTGTCTTGAGTGTACTCTTTCCTTTGGCTTTTATGTAATTTTTAATATCAGTTTATCTGAAACTTAAAAATCCTTGGATTTTGTATAGAGTTGTGATAAATCTGTCATACAATTTAGGGTTGTTTGACACTTGTATCTCATTGAATGTTCCAATCTATAAAAATAATGTTTAGCAATTTATGCAGATCCTCTCCATTGCTTTTATTAACATTTTGTAGTTTTCAGCATGCAGATCATATATATTTTGAGTGATTTATACCTAAGTATTTCATTTTTGGAAACTATTGAAAACTGAAGTCAAATTATTTTATTTTCAACTTTATGTCAATATGTATAAATAGAAAATTATTTTCTGTGTGTGTTGATCTTGCTAAGCTCATTTGTTAGTTCTAGGAGGTTTTTCTGTGTGTTCCAGTGGATTTTCTACATAGTCATGTAATCTGTGAAGAGTTAAGAGTTTCTTCTCTTTCTTTCTAAATAGAAAGCCTTAGATTTTCCATGATTTCAGTTCAGTCAATCAGCCATGTCTGACTCTTTGAGAGCCCATGGACAGCAGCACACTGGGCTTCCCTGTCCATCACCAACTCCTGAAGCTTGTCCATTGAGTCAGTAGTGCTTGATGTAATGGCTACAGCCACCAGACACTGGGAGAGGCAAGGAACAGAATTTCCTCCAGAGCTTCATGGTAAAGCATGGTCCTATTGACACTTTGATTTCAGACTTCTGGCTTCTGGAACCCTGAGATAATAAATATCTGTTGTGTTAAGCCATCCAATTTGTTTTAACTTGTTGCAGTAGCCACAGGAAATGACAATGTTTGTTTTGTTGATTCTAGTCCTAAATAGTTCCAATAGGTTCTTTTATTTATTTTCTGAGACATTCTTTCTGCTCCTGTGTGCTCTTCAGAGCCCTCCAATAGTTTTCTCATGATTTCCATCCAGGTTAAATTGAAATATTAACTGAAAAGGACAGGACAGAGTATGAACACTCCATCTTATGTTGAACAATAACCTCCTAAAGTATTTATATGTGATTTTTGTCAGGCAGTAATGATAATTTTAACAAGATTTACTCTAAAGTAGTAAATAGTGAATGTCTGCTCCTACAGATGATGAATGTTGTAGTGGCCGTACTGTCTGGTAGGAACAGATGTGATGGTGTCAGTCGTAATGGGCTACAGCTCTGTTGGAGCTTCTTCAATTTGTGAATATCTCATCAAATTCGATGGTTGAACATCATTCACTCCTAAGCAGATGGCAGTAGAGTAGAGCAAGGTGAAGGGAAAGTTTGAGAGGTTAAGAATGATCAAATGATACAAACATACATTATCTTATCATATCAACATAATATCTTCTACCTCTAACTCCAAATTCTGAGGGTTAGTGATTTTGCCATATTCCAGTCTCCAGCACTGTAACTAAAATTTTATAAACATATAGGTATATTTGCAGAGACAAAGTAAATCAATATAAATATATGCGCATATATTTGTGTATATACATATATGTGTGCATCAATATAAATATATGCACATATATTTGTGTATATACATATAAGCATATATGGGTGCATATATATTTGTGTGTGTTTTGTAGACAGGGAGAGACAGAGAGGCAGAGATGCTCTAATTTTGACTATTTTAAACAAATATATGAATTGTAAGTGATGAAAAATAAACTATTTGCTTCATGTCTGTAACTACTGCTTTTTCATTTTCTTTTTTTGTCTGCTTTTAGTTTAAAGGTGATGGATCCTATTTGTTTATATATTTTTTCTTGGCAATTTTATGTACAGTATGTCATACTCTATTGTGTATGCCATAATATCTTTTCACACACATTGATCACAGCTATCCAAAGATCAGCAATTTAGAATAGATAAGTTACTGCATATTTCTTTTTTTTTTAATATTCATAGGAGCTTTATTTGTAATGACCAAAAACTGGAATGAAGTATCCATCAATAGTTGAGAGAATAAGCAAAACTGTGGAATACTAATTGGCAGTGAAAGTATGAACTATTGATATAAGCAATGTGACTGAGTCTCACAATAATTATGCTGAAAAATATTATGCTGACAAAAAAATTGTATAAACTATATGATTCCATTTAAATAAAATTCTAGAAAAGGCAAACTAATCTATAGAAGGAGAAAACAAACTGTTGGGAGAGGGAGGACAGGGAGAATGCCGAAGGTGCTGAGGACACTTTTGAGGGTGGTGAATATGTTTATTAATTAGACTACAGTGCTGGTTTCATGGTGTATACATTTGTTAAATATAGCAAATTATGCACAGTTTATTGTTGGTTAACCATATTTCTTGTGAAAGGTGGTTTTATTATTTATGTGATTCATATCTGTTAATTGAGTCAAATTTTCTAAGTCTACCTCTATTAGGAGAAACTTCAGATGTGCATTTACAAATGAAGTGATCTTAGTTGTTGCCTTTATTTAAAATCCAAGAATTCTAAAATTGAATTTCTTTCTACTCTCATTTAGTTCAGAGCTTTAACTGATTCATACTGCCATTTCATTAGTCTCCATTTCTGAAGTTTGATTGTGCTTGCCCTGAATCTCAGTTTTGATGATTGTGTAATTTCAAAAAATAATTTGGTGCTCTGGTAAACACAGATCTGTCCATTTTCCCTGAGCCTTTCTTTTCTTGATTTTATGATGCATTTCTAGAAGCAAATGCTGTTTGACTTGGGCAATAGCTTTAAGGTTTTTGCAGCTGTAACACCTAAAAGTTAAACCATCACCTACAGTCAGAATGTAGACTTTACAATTAGGAGTTTCTATCAATGGAAAGCTCTGCAAACAAGAAGAAAGAAGCTGCAACAGTTTGCTAAGTTTATATCTCCCATGTGAAGTGCTATTTATGTCACTGTTTCACCTGGTACTCAGGCTGAGTGGCCAGGACTTTGTGTGTTGCCTCTGGAAGGCAGGAAGAAACTTTCTTTCTTAATTTTTGCATCTCTGACAAAAATCACCTGATTTGAGGAAGTTAAGTTTTTCAAAGAACATAGTATTTTAATATTTCTTTCTTTCTTTCTTTTTTAATATAAACACACACCTGGGACATCCCTGGCAGACCAGTAGTTAAGGCTCTGTGATTCCACAACAAGAGGCATAGATTCGATTGCTGAGATGCTGGGAGGGATTAGGGGCAGAAGGAGAAGGGGACGACCGAGGATGAGATGGCTGGATGGCATCACTGACTCGATGGACGTGAGTCTGAGTGAACTCCGAGAGATGGTAATGAACAGGGAGGCCTGGCGTGCTGCGATTCATGGGGTCGCAAAGAGTCGGACACGACTGAGCGACTGAACTGAACTGACACCACACAGCACAGTCAAGGGAAAGAAAATCCAAACCTAAATTTGTCTAGCTTATAGGTAGGTATTTAACGGTATGATTTGACTTAAAAGTGAGCAAAGAAATGTGTGGACTCATTGATGAAGCTCTATTCCTAAGCAATATTTCTATTGATGAATGAAGTTGACTTCAAACTACAATGTCAGCTGTTAACTCCTAAGCTAGTCAGTGCAGTCATGGCCTACAGGCTCAGAAAGTGAAGAAAGTCACATCTGAAGAGGGAGCAAACCATGAGCATGAGGGTTTGATTAATAGGACCGCTATAGTGTAGAGAAAGGCACTGACCCTGTAAAACAAAAAGGCAATGAAACAAAAGAGATTCCAGCAGAGGAAAGGAGGTGGGATGGCATTTAGGGAGAGTGATCAGCTTTAGAGTTGCAACTTGATAATTTAAGATAACTTTGCTTAAAGCCAGATGTGAATTTCCACACAGGCACTGTTTCAAAGAAAACCACTCACCACTTGAATCCCCTCTTCACGTCCCACTCCCCACACAGTTCTGCATACACACATGCTGACTCAAAACCCAGTTACAAGAAAAGCCCAAAGCATGAATTGGGGTAAATGCACTGCACCAATGCAGATTCTAGTAATACTGGAAAATAGAGGTGGGGGCAGGAGAGGTACACGGGAACTCTGTCATTTCCACTCAGTTTTTCTGTACATTTGAAACTTCCTCCAAAAGTAAAGTCTATTGATTTGAAAAGGTAAAATCCAAGATAGATGGAACCTGTGGTAATGTCTCAATATCAGCATTTTTTTAACTGGCATTTTAAACAAATCCATACCTCATGATCCAATGTCTCTGTCATTGATATCTGAGCTGTTGGGGTCTCCTGATCTGTGTGTTCAAATGTGAGGACTGTTATTTTTATTAAGGTTGCTTTTAACTGAAAACCAGCCCCGTGTTTTGAAGCAGTTATATTTTCCTGTGAAATAATCAGCAGTATCTTCCTGGTGGATTGCCTTAACTTATTTATGATTTTTTTTTTCTTTTCTTTTCTCTCTCTCTCTCTCTCTCTCTCTCTTTTTTTTTTTTACTTTGTTTTACTTTACAGTACTGTATTGGTTTTGTCATACATTGAGATGAATCCACCACGGGTGTACATGAACTCCCAAACATGAACCCCCGCCTCCCACCTCCCACCCCACATCATCCCTCCAGATCATCCCCATGCACCAGCCCCAATAATCCTGCATCCTGCATCGAACATAGACTGGCAATTCATTTCTTACATGATAGTATACATATTTCAATGCTATTCTCCCAAATCATCCCACCCTCTCCTTCTCCCTCTCCCTC
>SJYX01021810.1:238409-260676 GCA_006410675.1 Oreotragus oreotragus | reverse complement strand
GACCATCCCCATGGAAAAGAAATGCAAAAAAGCAAAATGGCTGTCTGGGGAGGCCTTACAAATAGCTGTGAAAAGAAGAGAAGTGAAAAGCAAAGGAGAAAAGGAAAGATATAAGCATCTGAATGCAGAGTTCCAAAGAAGAGCAAGAAGAGATAAGAAAGCCTTCTTCAGCGATCAATGCAAAGAAATGGAGGAAAAGAACAGAGTGGGAAAGACTAAAGATCTCTTCAAGAAAATTAGAGATACTAAGGGAACATTTCATGCAAAGATGGGCTCAATAAAGGACAGAAATGGTATGGACCTAACAGAAGCAAAAGATATTAAGAAGAGGTGGTAAGAATACACAGAACTGTACAAAAAAGATCTTCACAACCCAGATAATCACGATGGTGTGATCACTCATATAAAGCCAGACATTCTGGAATGTGAAGTCAAGTGGGCCTTAGAAAGCATCACTCCAAAAAAAGCTAGTGGAGGTGATGGAATTCCAACTGAGCTATTTCAAATCCTGAAACATGATGCTGTGAAAGTGCTGCACTCAATATGCCAGCAAATGTGGAAAACTCAGCAGTGGCCACAGGACTGGAAAAGGTCAGTTTTCATTCCAATCCTTAAGAAAGACAATGCCAAAGAATGCTCAAGCTATTTCACAAAGGATATCAGCCCTGGGATTTCTTTGGAAGGAATGATGCTAAAGCTGAAACTCCAGTACTTTGGCCACCTCATGTGAAGAGTTGACTCACTGGAAAAGACTCTGATGCTGGGAGGGATTTGTGGCAGGAGGAGAAGGGGACGACAGAGGATGAGATGGCTGGATGGCATCACTGACTCGATGGACGTGAGTCTGAGTGAACTCTGGGAGTTGATGATGGACAGGGAGGCCTGGAAGGCTGCAATTCATAGGGTTGCAAAGAGTCAGACACGACTGAGCGACTGACCTGACCTGACCTGACCTGATATGTTTCTAGAATGCAAAGTATTACCCTCTCATGTATAGTAAATACTACATATAGTTTTGATCTGTAAAGGGATTCTTATGCCAAAAAAAAGGAGGAAATTCATTGGAGGTCCAGTGGTTAGGACTCCAATCTTTTACAGCTAAGGGCATGGGTTTAATCTCTGTTGAGGGAATAGTTCATCCATATTATGAAGATCCACCTATCCAATTACGTCCATATTCCCTCCTCGTAACTTTTTTTCAATTCATTGTAATTTCTTTCTCCCCTTCATCCCCTCTCCTCCAAAATTCAGATCCAGGTTGATATAAGAAACTGCCTCAACAGGTATAGAGACTCGGAGTGACACTTGTTTCATAATTTCCATTTTCATTTCATTTCAATATCTAAAGAAACATTTGAGCAAAGGGACTCAGAGAATTCATCAGAATTGGCCACGGGTTATCCTCTTTGAATCTGACATTCTGTTCTCTAATTCCCAGGAAGGTGGGACCTAACTTTCCTAGCTGTCTTTTCTTTCCACTTCTTTTCCCCAAATACTATACCTCATCAGCAGCACTGACAAACTCAATCTACTTTATAAAATGCTCAATTCTAGCTTCCCTATCAATGTGGAAATGGATTCAAGCAAGTCTGGTCCTATTCACCGAATTAGGAGGAAATCCTCTTAAACTTTTAGTCCTATCTTCTTCCCTTCAGTATGAATTGCAAAGATCAATGTTCTGTGTCTCTGTATTAAACCTAGCCGTTGTCTGTATCACTATTCTAAAAGCATTAATTGATATATCCAAAAAGTTGAAATTACCAGTGGCATCAGTAGAAGATGGGATAAATAAAGCTGGTATATTTACAGTGGAACAGCATGCAGTATTGAAAATAAACAACTACAATTCTTTACAATAACAAGGATGAATTTCATAAAATAATTTTGGGTGAAAGAAGCCAGACTCCAGTTTACATATGCTTTACATGTGTCTTTATCCCACACTTAATCTATAAGCATAGCAGGTAGAATAACAATACCTTTGAGTAGAAGGGAAGAGGTAATGATTGGGAGGTAGTTACACTGAAAACAAAGTCTTTATTCATTTAGTTTGTCATTGTGTTGCAACTTACAAACACTATGCAAGCAAATAAGTAAAATATATGTTACAAGTGGATGAAAAATCACATAACTAGAAAGATAAAAAATGTGAGTGAAGTACAAGTCATTAACTTTAAATAACATCAAGGAAGACCTCATGAAAGTATAATGTTTGCAGAGGCCTGAAATACGTGAGGAAAGCAGCGGTGAGTTTGATGTAATTGAACAACTGTAGGCAGAGGGACACTTTATTTCTAAAGCTTTACTTTCATTTCTCTGATGCAAGCAAGGTTGTGGAGGTGAGTTGGGAACATCAGGTTCAGAAGGAGAGTGGGACGACAATGCAACTGGCAGTGGCTACCTTGGCTTAGACAGACATGGTGGTATTGAAGGAGAGGATGGGAAGAGATAGATTCTGAGTAGATTTGGAAATTGTAACTGATAAGATTTGGTGATAAGTTGGATATGGAGTCTTAAAGACAGTCATCAAGAATGAACACAAGGTTTCTTTTGTTTGGGCAACCAGAAAAATAGGGTCTCGATTATCTTGGTGGAAAATTGGGACTTTGGTTACAGATTTGCAAGGTTTCAGATGCTTAGAAGGCATTCTAATGGAGATGACAAGAATGCAGCTTTTACATGATTTCAAACTCAAATGAGGTCTGATTTGGGATAAAAATCTAGCAGTCCTCAGCAAAAGTGTGCATGTGTTAGTTGCTCAGTCGTGTCCGACTCTTTGCGATCCCACAGACTGTAGCCTACCAGGCTTCTCTGTCCATGGAATTCTCTAGGCAAGAATACTGGAGTGGGTTGCCATTCCCTTTTCCAGAGGAACTTCCCAACCCTGGGGTCAAACCCTAGTCTCGTGCATTGCAGGCAGATTCTTTACCATTTGAGCTATAGGGAAGTCCCTCCTCAGCAAATATGTGTGTTCTTTAACACTGCAGAAGGGCTCATCAAGGGGGTAAGCACAGGAGAACAGCAGACGTCTAAGAACCGAGTTTGAGACTTTTTATATAAAGTTCAAGAAGGTGGAAAAGACAAGCAATGAGTCAGAGAGTAGTAGAGAATAAGGTAAGGACACATCTGAAGTGCTGAATTGGGTGAAAAAAAAATTGTCCACATCATCAGCCATGTGAGATGTGCTTGATAGGTCAGCAAGATGAGGCTTGGGAGTAATCCTTGGATCCATTAGTGTGGAAACAATTGGTGAATCAAACATACAGAAATTTTGTACAATGGCGGGATAAAGCTTAAGTATAATGGATTATACTTAATATTCCTGTGAAACCATACTCACAGGAATCTAGTCAATCTAATCAAACTAGGACTATGGCCTTTTCTAACTCAATGAAACCAAGCCATGCCTGCAGGGCAACCCAAGGCAGGCAGGTCATGGTGGAGAGGTCTAGATTCATGGGGTCGCAAAGAGTCGGACACGACTGAGCGACTGAACTAACTAACTAACTATAATGAATTAACTCTAAAGTGAGGGAAAAGCATTGGTGATCCTAAAGATAGACAATAATTTTATAGATATTTTCTTTAAAATTAGCAGTTTTCATGGTAGGTGAAAAAAATACAGATTTTTTTTTCAAGATAGAAGAAATTGTAACATGTTTACTGATGGAAATGAGCTCACACTGATGAGAAAATTTCTAGTGTAAGATCCTTGAATAAGAGAAAGACAATGAGAGGAAGCACTCAGGTAGAGTTGAAAGGGAAATGAGGGATTCATCCCTCCTCACGAAAATAAGACTAAGTGGCCACAGGGGTAAGTGGGATGACCTGGGACCAGGAATAAACTCTCTTCAAGTTACTCTTTCCTGCTTCTTCTCTGGCTTCATCTTCTGCTTCTCTTTAGAGAGGCAAGTCTCCTTTGCCTATTTATTGTTGTTCAGCTCAAACAGATTATCTCTAATTTCAGTGCCTTTTTACTCATTGTTCCTTATTAGGTATTTATATGTCTTCATCTTTGAACACTTTCAAACCTCTGCACACGTTAGTTGCTACACTTTGAGATATCTTCTGACTACCATATCAAAAATACTCTCCTCTTATTTTCATTCCCAACTTTGTTGCTTCCTTTTCATTTAGTAACCATCTAACATTTTATACTGGGATCCCTAATAGCTCATTTGGTTAAGAATCTGTCTGCAATGCAGGAGACCATGGTCTGATTCCTGAGTCGGGAAGATCCCCTGGAGAAGGGATAGGCTACCCACTCCAGTATTCTTGGAGTGGCTCAACTGATAAAGAATCCACCTGTAATATGGGAGACCTGGGTTTGATCCCTGGGTTGGGAAGTATTCTGGCCTGAGAATTCCATGAACTGTATAGTAGACGGGGTCACAAATAGTTGGACACAATTGAGCAACTTTCATTTTCACCTTTCAACATGTAATACACTTTACTTATTCAACATCTACTTCTTCCTCAATGAAGTTGAATAAATGAATGGATAATTTGATCATAACTATTTTCTTCATTTCTGCCATAAGAGAGAAGCTGCTATAGGCTGGTCATTTTGTGGTGTCACTATACCTGGTTTACAGTAAACAGAAGTTATTTTATTAATATATATTATTGATAATATCAATTTAATGGTTCCTGAGTACAACAGAAAATAGAACTATTTTTAAACTTCCAAATGAGTCATAAATTAACCTCATTTCAAACTCAGGCAAGAAGAAACAAGCAATTTTTACAGAATAATCATACTTACAAAACTAGATGCATAAAACTAAGATAATATTTAATAGGTGCCTGAAAAATGACAATGACTTATGGTAAACCAGGGTTTATTTAAAGTTTTTGAGTTGAATAACTTAATTAACAGGTTGAAAAAAGAAAAAAAGATATTATCTTTATCATAGATATTAAAAAAACATTTGATGAAATTCAGTATCCACTCCAGACTGGAGTATACATATAGTCAAAATAGGAAGAAAACAATACTGCCAGAACCTACAAGAAATATACTTAATGTTGAAGCATTACAAGAAACAGCAAACAGTGTATTCCCTGTCAACACAGCAACAGAGTGCTGAAGGGGCTATTCTATTCAGTGTGATAATAAGGTAAATTCAAACATCAGAGCAACAGAGGGGCTGCTCTGTTCAGTGTGATAAGGTAAACTCAAGCATTAGAAGGTGAACCTGGAAGGAGCAGGGAAATGAGATACAATTAGTTAATAAGATTATCTACCTATGGATCTGAAAGGAATCACAGAAAACTAAAGGATATCCAGGAATAAACCTGGCCAAATTTCTATACAGAGCACATTTAAAATGTTAGCACATATTCATTTTTAAAAAGACTATTGATTGTCATAGTAATAAGCAGAGACAAAATACATCAGTGTTTACAGTTTTATACAAGGTACAAGTTGATCTTTGAATTCAATGCAATTTCATTCAAAATCCCCAAAAAAGGCATTTCTTTAGAACATGGGTCAGAAAACTACAGCTCTTGAGTCAAATCCAGTCCATACACTTATTTTTTAAGTGGACTTGCATTCAACACAACCATGGCTATCTGTTTACAGAGTGCTCATGCCTACAATTGTAATACAATGGGAAAGCTGAGTAGTCGTCCTAGAGGCTGTATGATTTGCAAAATCTAAATATTTACTATCTGTCTCTTTTCAGATAATGTTTATTGACCCATGACAGAGAATAACAAAGCCCCCTTAAAGGCTAGTCATTTATACATTAAAAAAATAATAACAGGTCAGTTCTCTCGCTCAGTCGTGTCTGACTCTTTGCGACCCCATGAATCACAGCACGCCAGGCCTCCCTGTCCAGCACCGACTCCCGGAGTTCACTCAAATTCACGTCCATCGAGTCCGTGATGCCATCCAGCCATCTCATCCTCGGTCGTCCCTTTCTCCTCCTGCCCCCAATCCCTCCCAGCATCAGAGTCTTTTCCAATGAGTCAACTCTTCGCATGAGGTGGCCAAAGTACTGGAGTTTCAGCTTTAGCATCATTCCTTCCAAAGATATCTCAGGTCTGATCTCCTTCAGAATGGACTGGTTGGATCTCCTTGCAGTGAGTATAGTATAGTACCTATAATAGATATTACCTTAAATAAATAATCCATTTTAAATAAATAATACATTCTGTAAAATGGATTATAAAGCAGTATTGACAAATAGATACATATACACAGAAATCTGATCCGTGGCAGAATAAGCATTGCAGATCACTGTTGACAGATATTCTGCTCAATAAATGGTGTTCGGAGAAATGATTCCTGCATAGAAAAAGCAAAACAAAACCTGGATCTCCATTTCACAGGCAACTCAAAAATCAATTCCAAGTGGTCTGAACAGTTGACTGTAGAAGTTAATTGTTTAAATTATCTGAAAGCAAATATTTAGAAGAAACCTCCATGGGATTCTCCAGGCAAGAGTTCTGGAGTGGGTTGCCATTTCCTTCTCCAGATTGTTAAGATCTTATGGATGGTGTGCACCTTTATGGGTTCACTCATGAAAAGTTCTCTAAACTGTAGTGTTATTTTTTTTAATGTATGAAAATACATATACTTTGGTCTTATTTAAAGGAAAATAAGAGTTTTGATTGCATACATAAACAAATATGCATCTGTAGACAAAAGCAAAATTTAAAACAAAATCGTAAAATGTTATAAATGCAGTTACCAATGGAATGTAAATGCATGGGAAGGAGGTGGATTGAAATTTTTGTGTTAATATGTTTTTATCATTAACTATTTTTCTGATCATATAACTCATTCAACTGACTGGTTCCAAATAGGGAAAGGAATATGTCAAGGCTCTGTATCGCCATCCTGCTTATTTAACTCATATGCAGAGTACATCATGAGAAATGCTTGGCTGGATGAAACACAAGCTGGAATCAAGATTTCCAGGAGAAATATCAATAACCTCAGATATGCAGATAACACCACCCTTATGGCAGAAAGCAAAGAAAAACTAAAGAGCCTTTTGATGAAAGTGAAAGAGGAGAGTGAAAAAGTTGGCTTAAAGCTCAACATTCAGAAAACTAAGATCGTGGCATCTGGTCCCATCACTTCATGACAAATAGATGGGGAAACAGTGGAAACAGTGGCTGACTTTAATTTTCTAGGCTCCAAAAGCACTGCACATGGTGATTGCAGCCATGAAATTAAAAGACGCTTATTCCTTGGAAGAAAAGTTATGACCAAGGTATACAGCATATTAAAAAGCAGAGACATTACTTTGCCAACAAAGGTCCATCTAGTCAAGGCTATGGTTTTTCCAGTGTTCATGTATGGATGTGAGAGTTGGACTATAAAGAAAGCTGAGAGGCAAAGAATTGATGCTTTTGAGCTGTGGTGTTGGAGAAGACTCTTGAGAGTCCCTTGGACTGCAAGGGAATCCAATCAGTCCATCTTATAGGAAATCAGTCTTGAATAATCATTGGTAGGACTGATGTTAAAGCTGAAACTCCAATATTTTGGCCACCTGATGTGAAGAACTGACTCATTTGAAAAGACCCTGATGCTGGGAAAG
This sequence comes from Oreotragus oreotragus, assembly GCA_006410675.1. Classification (NCBI taxonomy): domain Eukaryota; kingdom Metazoa; phylum Chordata; class Mammalia; order Artiodactyla; family Bovidae; genus Oreotragus; species Oreotragus oreotragus. Next base: position 253,120 of record SJYX01021810.1, on the reverse strand, counting down.
ATTAAAGGTGAGAAAAGAGGATGATAGAAGATGATATGGTTGGATGGCATCACCAGTTCAATGGACATGAGTTTGAACAAGCTCCAGGAGATGGTGAAGGACAGAAAGGCTTAGTGTGCTGCAATTCATGGGGTCACAAAGAGTCGGACTGAATGAAATGAACTGACTAACTAGTTCAAAGGTAAGATTACAAAAACAGAAAAGATCAACCCATAGAACTTTTCTTTCTTTCTACTTGCAGCTGGGCCTACAGTGTATTTTTCCTACATTTCTCCTTTCCATCTCCAAACATTAACCATCTCCAGTTCTTTTTTTTTTTTAATGTTTTTTAATTAATTTATTTATTTTAATTGGAGGCTAATTACTTTACATTATTGTAATGGTTTTTGCCATACATTGACATGAATCAGCCATGGGTGTACATGTGTTCCCCACCCTGGCCCTCCCTTCCACCTCCCTCCTCTTCCCATCCCTCTTGGTCTTCCCAGTGCACCAGCCCTGAGCACCCTGTCTCATGCATTGAACCTGGACTGGCGACCTATTACACATATGATTATATACATGTTTCAATGCTATTCTCTCAAATCATCCCACCCTCGACTTCTCCCACAGAATCCAAAAGACTGTTCTTTACACCTGCGTCTCTTTTGCTGTCTCACATATAGGGTCACCATTACCATCTTTCTAAAATTCATATATATGCATTAGTATACTGTATTAGTGTTTTTCTTTCTGGCTTAATTCCCTGTGTATAATAGGCTCCAGTTTCATCCACCTCATATAGAACGGATTNCTGTTCTTTACACCTGCGTCTCTTTTGCTGTCTCACATATAGGGTCACCATTACCATCTTTCTAAAATTCATATATATGCATTAGTATACTGTATTAGTGTTTTTCTTTCTGGCTTAATTCCCTGTGTATAATAGGCTCCAGTTTCATCCACCTCATATAGAACGGATTCAAATGTATTCTTTTTAATGGCTGGGTAATATTCCATTGTGTATAGGTACCACAATTTTCTTATCCACTCGTCTGCCGATAGACATCTAGGTTGCTTCCATGACCTGGATACTATAAGCAGTGCTACAATGAACACTGTGGTACACGTGTCTCTTTCACTTCTGGTTTCCTCAATGTGTATGCTCAGCAGTGGGACTGCTGGGTCATACGGCAGTTCTATTTCTAAACCATCTCCAGTTCTAACCATCACACTCACTTTTTACTGATTATTCATCCCTTAAATCTAAAAGGACAAAGACAACACCCCCCTCCTTACCCCCAAGTTTGGCACAGAAATCAGAGGACCAGGACACAGGCAGGAGTTGCTCCAAGGCCTTATGTAGGGGAATTTCTTTAACCTCTACCATTTGAGGAACCTTCAGTGCTCTCTGCATTCCTGTCTTCCAGTCTTCTCATTTTATAGGCTGGGGAAAATACCTTAGTGAAAATTAAACTGACATGTGATTTTTTGCTATCCTTGTGCAGAAATGCCCTTAGAAGACCACATGCAGCTGGGTGTCTGGTTTCTAGGGCCAAGTATCCACCCAATAGCACTAGCAACACCACTGTTGCAGATCTTGGAGGTATTTATCAGTCAGTAAAACACACACACACATACACGCACACACATCTCAAACTCGCAAATTCTCAGAAAATTCCAGAGTAGTTTCTAGCTTATTATTGAATACTGCAGGTAACTACTCATCCAAAAATTCTATCCATTTTTTTTTTTTAAGGAGTACCCTACTCTTATCAAAAAACCCATTCCATTTTTAGGTAGTTTTAATTACATAAAATTATTTGCTACCCTGGGTTGCAACTGTCCATGTATGTCATTTACCCCCACTGGTTATATCTTGAGATTGCGATGTAGAACAAGGACAATCACTTCTTGCAAAAGAGCCATCCAAGTTCTTAGGGGACCGATGTATGGTCAAAGATTTCTCTTTCCCAGGCTTACCTTCTATGAGTTTTCAACCACTCTTTTCTATCACACTCACTCTCCTGCTCTTTTTTCTTTATCCAAGATTCCTCTCATTATTTTGATTTAGTTGAGTCTTGGCAGATTCTTGGCCAGAACTCTGGGGAAAATGGATGCACTTCCATTCTTTACAATCAGAGGATGAACACTAATGATCTTGGTCTGTAAATCTGAAAGCTCATATAACAGAGCAAGCAGCAGACACATGGATGATGCATTCACTGGAGACAAGTGAGGTGTGATTCTCAGAACTGATCCCTTGGCCCATGCCCAGTCAGTTGAGAGGTATGTGTGCAGTGGACAGTTCATAAGGGTAGCAGAAAGACAAATGGTTACTCATCTTTAAATGAAAGGTGAAGACCTTCTCTCTTGAACTGGGTACAACTAAATGAATGATGTAGCTTCCTTTCACCAGAGCTGGCTGTGCCTTGGGAGCAACTGAGACTAGAGAATGCTGGTTCTCTTGCTGGCTGGATGCTCTCCTGACACCTTGGGGACTTCCCCCAGGCCATGGTGTCACGCCAGTGCCATACATCTGATTAGACCTGGCCTACATTTGCCTTTTATAAATGTCAGTCATTTGGTTTTATTCTCATTTCATTTTATTCTTGATTTCCTTAAGAAGCAATGTGTTAGTCTATCATTACCCAATTACTTCATGGTCAAGGTGATGTTTTCCTCAGTCAGTATCCTCTGTTCAAAGCCACTGTTACCAGTGAATAACAATGCCTAAGTCAAAGGGATGTCTATTTCCTGTAAATACTAACTCAGTTCAGTTCAGTTCAGTTCAGTCAGTCATGTCCAACTCTTTGCGACCCATGAATAGCAGCATGCAGGCCTCCTTGTCCATCATCAACTCCCGNAGTATCCTCTGTTCAAAGCCACTGTTACCAGTGAATAACAATGCCTAAGTCAAAGGGATGTCTATTTCCTGTAAATGCTAACTCAGTTCAGTTCAGTTCAGTTCAGTCAGTCATGTCCAACTCTTTGCGACCCATGAATAGCAGCATGCAGGCCTCCTTGTCCATCATCAACTCCCGGAGTTCACTCAAACTCATGTCCATAGAGTCAGTGATGCCATCCAGCTATCTCATCTCTGTCGTCCCCTTCTCCTCCTGCCCCCAATCCCTCCCAGCATCAAAGTCTTTTCCAATGAGTCAACTCTTCACCTGAGGTGGCCAAAGTACTGGAGTTTCAGCTTCAGCATTATTCCCTCCAAAGAAATCCCAGGGCTGGTCTCCTTCAGAATGGACTGGTTGGATCTCCCTGAAGTCCAAGGGACTCACAAGAGTCTTCTCCAACACCACAGTTCAAAAGCATCAATTCTTCGGTGCTCAGCCTTCTTCACAGTCCAACTCTCACATCCATACATGACCACAGGAAAAACCATAGCCTTGACTAGACGGACCTTAGTTGGCAAAGTAATGTCTCTGCTTTTGAATATGCTACCTAGATTGATCATAACTTTTCTTCCAAGTAGTAAGTGTCTTGATCAAAATGTAATACCAGGTTGCAAAGTGAGACAGTAACTCTTATCCAAGACACAATTGCATATTAGTATCCTCTGCCAATATGTACTTCTTAGTATGTGAAATCTATAGATATGTTTCATTGTTTTAAATTGTGAAAGTATCTTCTTTCACTTGATTTCAAAATATTGGTTTTCTATTTTTTTTTAATCTTAAATACATTCTAAGTTTTCTGTCATTTCATTTAGTAGTACAGTTTCTCCTCATTAGGGAAACACCTTATGTTTAATCACCAAAACTTGCTTCCCAGATGTTACACTTCTTTTTTGAAAAATACAACTAATTCATTTACATTTAAAGACTTTTGAAAAATCCATCTTGCCATCTTCAAATAGAAAATATATCTTTTTTTCTCTCATTTTATAAAAAGGTTGTGAATCATACCAGTTAAACGGATGAAGGCAAACTACTGCATGTGATGCTGTTGACTGAACTCAGAAGGTGTCTGATGAGGAATGCTGCACCAGGATTCTGGAATATTATCCCAGCCAAACAGAAAACACATACACATCCATGTCCCTGACAATTGCCAATGAAATAAATTGATTTGTTCTCCTCTCCTGAAAAAATAAATAAATAAATAAATAAAAGAAAACAATTCACCAGGGTTTGGGGATATGAAGGCAAATCACCCAGCACCCAGCAGCAACCTGGTGCTGGCCATTCTGCCAATGAATGCCCAGAGGAAGGCAGAGATATGACTAACTTCAGGGAATGTTTCTGCCCAACCACACTGTTGGGTGTATGCTGTGAGATCAGCTGGTGTAGAGGAATTAGGTCCATGTGGGATGCATCCAGATTGCATACTGACTGCTCATGCTTTCATGTTCAGGCTTCTCTGGGTGTTTCTGTTGCCTATGTTTCTATTCATCCTAGAAAATTGATTCTGGTCTCCCTTGTACTTTGTCCCAGTGGACTTATCTTATCTCAGTATTGCTGTCCTGTGTGTCAGCTTCTGTGCAGAGAGAAGCAGTGTTAGGATGGGGAACAGAAGTCCAGGAACATGATGCAATTCTAAATCATTCTGTATGACAAAAGAGAACCACTGGATTGTTAAACAAATGTATGCAAATCAAATTAAGAAATTCTAGTTATTCATCTTGTAAAATACGGAATCCACTCTCCAAAAAACAAAACAGAATTACTGAAAGGAAGTAGTCAAGGGTTTTAGTGCCTTCTAAAACAGCTATAAAACTTCAGAAAGGAAATAAGTGATGGAGCCACACCCTTTTAGGTATAATGGCTGCAAACTTAGTGTCAATAAGTAGGAAACATGCAGCTCAAAACTAGGGCATATTCACAAGTCAAAGGAAGTAGACTATTTCCAGCTTCAAAACTAGATGAGACAGCACTTGTAATGTCTTACCAAGCTTATCTTATTTAAAAATAAAATGTGCCATAATTTCTGTCTTCCAAGGATTTATCTTATTGGGAAATCATGATGCCTATAGAAAGCAATGAAAACAGAAACCATTCAGGTATGACAGTAGGAAAGGGTGATCATTTACAATAACTAAGAATTATTACCATTGCTATGTTCCATATATTCTTCTGAGTGCTTTGCATATATTATCCCATTTAACCTTCATAAGAAGCCCATGGATGGGGTGCTATTATTAATCCCAGTTTATAAAACCTTATGCAAAGAGTGATTAATTTGACAAATATCTCAGGAAATTGAGAAAATAAAAATTGAGTTTTTAATGATTATATCACAGAAAACCTTTAGCTTGGAAAACCGTGATCATACTATATCTTTCCAAGAAGAGTGGGGAAGAGCTTGCATTTGGTGCTGAAGTGAGTCAGGTGGTGTTGGAAATTTTCTATTAGGATTATGGCAAATGTGATGGGCCTGGAGTGTTTCTGAAGAGCCGTGTTTCCCAATCACTTTTTCAACCAGGTTCTTCTCTCAGTAACACCTTCCTGAGGTGCTACATTTCAGTTGACAGTGAAGATAATGGCAGATCTAAATTAAATCACTAATATTTTGAGAAAAATATTTTGGTCATACTTTAAACATATGCTTTTAGTGTGGTCATTGGATTAGACTGATTGTCACACTTTTCTTATAATGTAAGTTAGAGGTTAGAAGTTAAGTTGCTCAGTCATGTCTGACTCTTTGCAACACCATGGACTGTAGTCCACCAGGCTCCTCCATCCAAGGAATTCTCCAGGCAAGAATCCTGGAGTGGGTTGCCATTTCCTTCTCCAGGGGATCTTCCTGACCCAAGTATCGAGCCCAGGTCTCCCGCATTAGAGGCTGACACTTTAACCTCTGAGCCACCAGAGAGGCCTCTGATAATGTAAAGATGTGCAAATAACAAAATTTACAAGCTTAATATAATTGACATTATTCTTATACCCAATAGTTACCATAGATACTTCTCAAGCAAAAATGAAACATTTTAGAAAATGACTATGTTTTTCCTTTAAAGTAAATTTAAACACATATCAAAAACTGGTATAAATAAAGTAAACTATATTCACTAATCACAATGAAATTAGTGCTTATAGCAACTTTATGGTTGGTACTAAATCTTTAGGATTAAAAGAGAGAAATACAGAACTTTTCTGGTGGTCCAATTGTTAAGAATCTACCTGCTGATGGCAGGCAACATGGGTTCAATCCCTGGTCCAGGAAGAGCCCACATGCCACAGGGTAACTAAGCCCATGCAATGCAGTTACCGAAACTTGCATGCCCTATAGCCCATGCCACAACTACTGAACCCACACACCACAACTACTGAAACCCACAAGCCTAGAGCCTGCTTCTCTGCAACAAGAGCAGCCACTGCAATGAGAAGCCTACACACTGTAACTGGGGTAGCCCCTGCTTGCAGCGATGAGAGAAAGTCTTCATGTAGCAATGCAGACCCAGGCAGGCCAAGGCATAAAGGAGATGAAGACTTACAGAACAGACTATGGTCATAGTGGGAGGAAAGAGTGGAATGACTTCAGAGAGTTGTGTTGAAACATATGCATTACCATATGGAAAGTGGATAGCTGGTGGGAATTTGCTGTATGTTGCAGGAAACCCAAAGTTGGTTCTCTGTGATGACCTAGAGGGGTGAGATGAAGAAGGATGTGAGAGGGTGGCTTAGGAGGTGGGAGATGTATGTATACCTATGGCTGATTCATGTTGATGTATGACAGAAACCATCACAGTATTGTAGATGTATTAATGTAGATGTAGATAATCTTTTAATTAAAAATAAAATAAATTTTTAAAAGCATGGCTAAAAATAAATAAAATCAAATTAATTTAAAAATGTTAAAAATAGAAATAAACATTTCTAAGTAGGTTTTGGAAAAAAGCACAAATCATAATGAAAACATCTGAAAAAAAGACCCTAGAACTCAGTGATGAAAGTAAAGAACTTCAAAACTACATCCAGCTAAAGTAGTGCTAACAGGAGAAATAGAACTTAAACTTTTATTGAAAAATAAAAATGGTAAAAATCGATAAACTTAGCTTCAAACATAAAAGAATAAGTTGCATGATGGTTAAGAAGAAGATCAAGAAGAAGATTGTCAGATATGAGCCCTTTCATTTTTTTTAAATTGATTTTTATAGGTGTATAATTGACTTACAATGTTGTACTAGTTTCAGATGGAATTCAGTAACATATACATATTTTTTCAGATTCTTTTCTTTTATAGATTATTAAAAAATATTGAGTATATTTCCCTGTGCTATACAATGAATCATTTTTCATTATCTATATTTATATATAGATTGTACACTGTTATATATATTTATATATAGTAGTATGTATATGCTAATCCCAAATTTTGAATTTATCCCTCTCCCCAACTTGGTTTGAAGACAGATAAACAAATTTAAGTTTTGTTTTTCTTTTTGTGAGTCTGTTTTTGTTTTATATATAAGTTTATTTGTATCTTTTTTTAGGAAGGGACAGGGGATTCCACATATAAGCAATATCATATAATATTTGTCTTTCTCTGTTTGGCATACTTCACTTAGTATGATAATCTTAGTCTACAGGCTCAATGAAATCCCTATCAAATTATCAATGTCATTTTTCATATAACTAGAACAAAGTAGTAAAATTTGACACCTTTTAACTTGATAACCTCTGCTATGAAACGGTATTATGAAAGGAATGGGAAAGAATGTTTAACATGGAGAGACAATAGTTCTCCCAAATAAACTAAAAAAAATGTCTAACATCGCAAATACATAAACAATAATAAAACAAACTAACACATCTTGGTGAGTTATAGTGTCGGCAAACTACTATAACAAAGTAGCCTAATTTGGAAATTAACCTTACAATCTGTTACCTTGCTGTAATTGCTTTATTAGTTACAAGGGTTTGTTATTTCTGTTATTAGAGGAAAGGGATGAATAGGTAAAGCATAGGAAACTTTTAGGACAGTGAAATTATTTTATATGATACTATCATGATGAATGTACAATATTATGCATTTTCCAAAGCCCCCAGAACTTACAACACAATATAAATAATAGACTTTAATCATTAATAATGAACTAATATTGGCTCATCAATGAACAAATGTGCAACACCAGTGCAAAATTATAATATCAGAGGAATCTGTGGGAGGAGCCAGAGATGGAATAGGGAGAAGGTGCCCATGCTTTCTACACAAATTTTTGGTAAATCTAAAATTTCCCTAAATATAAAGAGCTATTTTCAGTAGCTGTAGCTAGCAAAAGTGGGACAATGAATGAGAGAAACTTAGTAGGATCTTTCAGAAACTTTCAAAGTCCATTTTTATTTGGTAAGAATTATTTTGTCATACTTTCAGTCAGTCTTCTGAAAATCTAAAATTTCCCTAAATATAAAGAGCTATTTTCAGAAGCTGTAGCTAGCAAAAGTGGGACAATGAATGAGAGAAACTTAGTAGGAGCTTTCAGAAACTTTCAAAGTCCATTTTTATTTGGTAAGAATTACTTTGTCATACTTTCAGTCAGTCTTCTGTATATTTTTTTAATATTTTGCTATGATGTTCAGCACAACAAAAGTAGATAGAAATCACCCAGGCCTGTGGATTTAACACATGGATGCTAAGAAATAAATACAAGAAGAAGAATTTTGAGATGCTTGTAATAATATTAGTGAAATGACAGACCCAGTATCTACACCAGAAAAGGGAGAGTGAAGAAAAAAGTAAAAAAAAATCAGTGGGTTTGAGGGGACTTTTATGTTACAGAACTGGGAATAGTTGAAAAAATTATCTAATGATATTATAACCCTAAAGTGTACAAGAGTCACATAAGTTGTTAAAGAAATACACAAATGCATATATATGTGTGTGTGTGTGTGTGTGTGTGTGTGTGTGTGTACACAGACACACACACACACATGCATGGTGGAGAAAATTTTAGAAACTATGCAGACCTTTCACTCTGTCAGAGACGGAGCTTAATCCTCAGGACCTTGTTGCTGTTGCTGAGTCACTAAGTTGTGTCTGACTCTTTGCGACATAAGAACTGCGGCATGCCAGGTTCTCTGTCCTTCACTGTCTCCTGGAGTTTGCTTAGATGCATGTCCATTGAGTTGGTGATGCCATCCTGCCATCTCATCTTCTGTTGCTCGCTTCTTTTCCTGACCTCAGTCTTTCCCAGCATCAGGGATTTTTCTAATGAGTCAGCTCTTGGTATCAAGTGTATTGGAGCTTCAGCTGCAGCATCAGACCTTCCAATGAATATTCAGGGTTGATTTCCCTTAGGATAGACTGATTTGATCTCTTTGCTGTCCAAAGGAATCTCAAAGGTCTTTTCCAGTATCACAATTAAAAAGCATCAATTATTTGGCACTCAGATAATGGTCCAACTTTCATATTAGTACACGACTCCTAGAAAAACCATAGCTTTAACTATACAGACATTGGCTGGCAAAGTGATGCCTCTGCTTTTTAATACACTGTCTAGGTTTGTCTGAGCTTCTCTTCCAAAGAGCAAGTGTCTTTTAATTTTGTGACTGCAGTCATTGTCTGCGGTGATTTTGGAGCCCAGGAAAAGAAAATTTATCACTGTTTCCTCTTTTTCTCCATCTACTTGCCATGGAGTAATGGGGGCAGATGCCATGATCTAAGTTTTTTAAAAATTGAGTTTTAAGCCAGCTTTATCACCCTCCTCTTTCATCATCATCAAGAGCCTCTTTAGTTCCTCTTTGCTTTCTGTCATCAGGGTGGTAACATCTGCATATCTGAGGTTGTTGATATTTCTCCTGGAAATATTGTTTCCAGCCTATGATTTATTCATGATGACATTTCACTTGATGTACTCTGCATATAAGTTAAAGCAGGGTGACAATATATTGCGTTGATGACACCATCCTTATTGCAGAAAATGAAGAGGAACTAAATATCCTCTTGATGAAAGTGAAAGAGGAGAGTGAAAAAGTTGGCATCTAAGTTTTTTAAAAATTGAGTTTTAAGCCAGCTTTATCACCCTCCTCTTTCATCATCATCAAGAGCCTCTTTAGTTCCTCTTTGCTTTCTGTCATCAGGGTGGTAACATCTGCATATCTGAGGTTGTTGATATTTCTCCTGGAAATATTGTTTCCAGCCTATGATTTATTCATGATGACATTTCACTTGATGTACTCTGCATATAAGTTAAAGCAGGGTGACAATATATTGCGTTGATGACACCATCCTTATCGCAGAAAATGAAGAGGAACTAAATATCCTCTTGATGAAAGTGAAAGAGGAGAGTGAAAAAGTTGGCTTAAAGCTCAACATTCAGAAAACGAAGATCATGACATCTAGTCCCATCACTTCATGGGAAATAGACGGGGAAACATTGCAAACAGTGTCAGACTTAATTTTGGCGGGGTCCAAAATCACTGCAGATTTTGATTGCAGCCACGAAATTAAAAGACACTTACTTCTTGGAAGGAAAGTTATGACCAGCCAGATAGCATATTCAAAAGCAGAGAACATACTTTGCCAACAAAGGTCCATCTAGTCCGAGCTATGGTTTTTCCAGTAGTCAAGAATGGATGTCAGAGTTGGACTGTGAAGAAAGCTGAGAACCAAAAAATTGATGCTTTTGTACTGTGGTGTTGGAGAAGAATCTTGAGAGTCCCTTGGACTGCAAGGAGACACAACCAGTCCCTTCCAAAGGAGATAAATCCTGGGTGTTCTTTGGAAGGACTGATGCTAAAGCTGCAACTCCAGTACTTTGGCCAAAGCATGCTTAAAAGTTGACTCATTGGAAAAGACTCTAATGCTGAGAGGGACTGGGGGCAGGAGGAGAAGGGGACGACAGAGGATGAGATGACTGGATGACATCACTGACTCGATGGACGTGAGTATGAGTGAACTCCGGGAGTTGGTGATGGACAGGGAGGCCTGGAATGCTGCAATTCATGAGGTTGCAGAGTCAGACATGACTGAGCAACTGAACTGAACTGAACTGAACTGAAGTATATTCCTTTCTTAATTTTGAAATATTCTGTTGTTCAATGTCTGGTTCTAACTGTTGCTTCTTGACCTGCATACAGGATTTTCCAGAGGCAGGTAAGTGGTGTAGTATTCCCATCTCTTTAAAAATTTCTAGTTTATTGTGATCCACATAGTCAAAGTCTTTAGCATACTCAGTGAAGCAGAATTTGATGTGATTCTGAAATTCTCTTGCTTTTTGTGTGATCCAACAGATGTTGCAATTTGATTTTTGGTTACTCTGCCTTTTCTAAACTCAGCTTGTATATCTGGAAGTTCTTGATTCATGTATTGTTGAAGCCTAGCTTGAAAATTTTCATGCACCACCTTGGTAATATGTGAAATTTGTGCAATTGTTCTGTATTTTGAATATTCTTTGGAATTGTGCTTCTTTGAAACTGGAATGAAAACTGACTTTGTCCAGTCCAGTGGCCACTGAGTTTTCCAAGGTTGATGGCATATTGAGTAGAGTACTTTGACAACATCATCTTTTAGGTTTTGAAATAGCTTAACTGGAATTCAATCACCTCCACTAGCTTTGTTCCAACTAACACTCAAAAAAGTTATCTGTTTCATTAGGGGGGACTGGAATGCAAAAGTAGCACATCAAGAAACACCTGGGATAACAGGCAAATTTGGCCTTGGAATATGGAATGAAACAGGGCAAAAGCTAATAGAGTTTTGCCAAGAGAACACACTGGTCATAGCAAACATCCTCTTCCAACAACACAAGAAAAGACTCTACACATGGACATCACCAGATGGTCAACACTGAAATTAGATTGATTATATTCTTTGCAGCCAAAGGTAGAGAAGCCCTATACAGTCAGTAAAAACAAGACTGGGAGCTGACTGTGGCTCAGATCATGAACTTCTTATAGTCATATTCAGACTTAAATTGAAGAAAGTAGGGAAAATCAATAGACCATTCAGATATGACTTAAATAAAATCCCTTATGATTATATAGTGGAAGTGAGAAATAGTTTTAAGGGACTAGATCTAGTAGAACGAGTGCCTGATGAACTATGGAAAGAGGTTTGTGACACTGCACAGGATACAGGGATAAAGACCATCCCCAGAAAAAAGAAATGCAAAAAAGCAAAATGGTTGTCTAGGGAAGACTCAAAAATAGCTGTGAAAAGCAGAGAAATAAAAAGCAAAGGAGAAAAGGAAAGATATAAGCATCTGAATGCAGAGTTACAAAGATTAGCCAGGAGAAATAAGAAAGCCTTCTTCAGCTATCAATGCAGAGAAACAGAGGAAAACAGAATGGAAAAGACTAGAGATCTCTTCAAGAAAATTAGAGATACCAAGGGAACATTTCATGCAAAGATGGGCTCAATAAAGGACAGAAATGGTATGGACCTAACAGAAGCAGAAGATATTAAGAAGAGGTGGCAAGAATACACAGAANCTTCTGTTGCTCACTTCTTTTCCTGACCTCAGTCTTTCCCAGCATCAGGGATTTTTCTAATGAGTCAGCTCTTGGTATCAAGTGTATTGGAGCTTCAGTTGCAGAATCAGACCTTCCAATGAATATTCAGGGTTGATTTCCCTTAGGACAGACTGATTTGATCTCTTTGCTGTCCAAAGGAATCTCAAAGGTCTTTTCCAGTATCACAATTAAAAAGCATCAATTATTTGGCACTCAGATAATGGTCCAACTTTCATATTAGTACACGACTCCTAGAAAAACCATAGCTTTAACTATACAGACATTGGCTGGCAAAGTGATGCCTCTGCTTTTTAATACACTGTCTAGGTTTGTCTGAGCTTCTCTTCCAAAGAGCAAGTGTCTTTTAATTTTGTGACTGCAGTCATTGTCTGCGGTGATTTTGGAGCCCAGGAAAAGAAAATTTATCACTGTTTCCTCTTTTTCTCCATCTACTTGCCATGGAGTAATGGGGGCAGATGCCATGATCTAAGTTTTTTAAAAATTGAGTTTTAAGCCAGCTTTATCACCCTCCTCTTTCATCATCATCAAGAGCCTCTTTAGTTCCTCTTTGCTTTCTGTCATCAGGGTGGTAACATCTGCATATCTGAGGTTGTTGATATTTCTCCTGGAAATATTGTTTCCAGCCTATGATTTATTCATGATGACATTTCACTTGATGTACTCTGCATATAAGTTAAAGCAGGGTGACAATATATTGCGTTGATGACACCATCCTTATCGCAGAAAATGAAGAGGAACTAAATATCCTCTTGATGAAAGTGAAAGAGGAGAGTGAAAAAGTTGGCTTAAAGCTCAACATTCAGAAAACGAAGATCATGGCATCTAGTCCCATCACTTCATGGGAAATAGACGGGGAAACATTGCAAACAGTGTCAGACTTAATTTTGGCGGGGTCCAAAATCACTGCAGATTTTGATTGCAGCCACGAAATTAAAAGACACTTACTTCTTGGAAGGAAAGTTATGACCAGCCAGATAGCATATTCAAAAGCAGAGAACATACTTTGCCAACAAAGGTCCATCTAGTCCGAGCTATGGTTTTTCCAGTAGTCAAGAATGGATGTCAGAGTTGGACTGTGAAGAAAGCTGAGAACCAAAAAATTGATGCTTTTGTACTGTGGTGTTGGAGAAGAATCTTGAGAGTCCCTTGGACTGCAAGGAGACACAACCAGTCCCTTCCAAAGGAGATAAATCCTGGGTGTTCTTTGGAAGGACTGATGCTAAAGCTGCAACTCCAGTACTTTGGCCAAAGCATGCTTAAAAGTTGACTCATTGGAAAAGACTCTGATGCTGAGAGGGATTGGGGGCAGGAGGAGAAGGGGACGACAGAGGATGAGATGACTGGATGACATCACTGACTTGATGGACGTGAGTATGAGTGAACTCCGGGAGTTGGTGATGGACAGGGAGGCCTGGAATGCTGCAATTCATGAGGTTGCAGAGTCAGACATGACTGAGCAACTGAACTGAACTGAACTGAACTGAAGTGTATTCCTTTCTTAATTTTGAAATATTCTGTTGTTCAATGTCTGGTTCTAACTGTTGCTTCTTGACCTGCATACAGGATTTTCCAGAGGCAGGTAAGTGGTGTAGTATTCCCATCTCTTTAAAAATTTCTAGTTTATTGTGATCCACATAGTCAAAGTCTTTAGCATACTCAGTGAAGCAGAATTTGATGTGATTCTGAAATTCTCTTGCTTTTTGTGTGATCCAACAGATGTTGCAATTTGATTTTTGGTTACTCTGCCTTTTCTAAATTCAGCTTGTATATCTGGAAGTTCTTGATTCATGTATTGTTGAAGCCTAGCTTGAAAATTTTCATGCACCACCTTGGTAATATGTGAAATTTGTGCAATTGTTCTGTATTTTGAATATTCTTTGGAATTGTGCTTCTTTGAAACTGGAATGAAAACTGACTTTGTCCAGTCCAGTGGCCACTGAGTTTTCCAAGGTTGATGGCATATTGAGTAGAGTACTTTGACAACATCATCTTTTAGGTTTTGAAATAGCTTAACTGGAATTCAATCACCTCCACTAGCTTTGTTCCAACTAACACTCAAAAAAGTTATCTGTTTCATTAGGGGGGACTGGAATGCAAAAGTAGCACATCAAGAAACACCTGGGATAACAGGCAAATTTGGCCTTGGAATATGGAATGAAACAGGGCAAAAGCTAATAGAGTTTTGCCAAGAGAACACACTGGTCATAGCAAACATCCTCTTCCAACAACACAAGAAAAGACTCTACACATGGACATCACCAGATGGTCAACACTGAAATTAGATTGATTATATTCTTTGCAGCCAAA
>SJYX01021810.1:226334-236434 GCA_006410675.1 Oreotragus oreotragus | reverse complement strand
CAGACCACCTAACCTGCCTCTTGAGAAATCTGTATGCAGGTCAGGAAGCAACAGTTAGAACTGCACATGGAACAACAGACTGGTTCCAAATAGGAAAAGGAGTACGTCAAGGCTGTATATTGTCTCCCTGCTTATTTAACTTATATGCAGAGTACATCATGAGAAACGCTGGAATGGAAGAAACACAAGCTGGAATCAAGATTGCCGGGAGAAATATCAATAACCTCAGATATGCTGATGACACCACCCTTATGGCAGAAAGTGAGGAGGAGCTAAAAAGCCTCTTGATGAAAGTGAAGGAGGAGAGCGAAAAAGTTGGCTTAAAGCTCAACATTCAGAAAATGAAGATCATGGCATCCGGTTCCATCACTTCATGGGAAATAGATGGGAAAACAGTGGAAACAGTGTCAGATTTTATTTTTGGGGGCCTCCAAAATCATTGCAGATGGTGATTGCAGTCATGAAATTAAAAGACGCTTACTCCTTGGAAGAAAAGTTATGACCAAACTAGATAGCGTATTCAAAAGAGAGAACATTACTTTGCCAACAAAGGTACGTCTAATCAAAGCTATGGTTTTTCCAGTACTCATGTATGCATGTGAGAGTTGGAATGTGAAGAAACCTGAGAGACAAAGAGTTGATGCTTTTGAACTGTGGTATTAGAGAAGACTCTTGAGAGTCCCTTGGACTGCAAGGAGATTCAACCAATCCATTCTAAAGGAGATCAGTCCTGGGTGTTCTTTGGAAGGACTGAAGCTAAAGCTGAAACTCCAGTACTTTGGTCACTTCATGAGAAAAGTTGACTCATTGGAAAAGACTCTGATGCTGGGAGGGACTGGGCACAGGAGGAGAAGGGGATGACAGAGGATGAGATGGCTGGATGGCATCACTGACTCGATGGACGTGAGTTTGAGTGAACTCCGGGAGTTGGTGATGGACAGGGAAGCCTGGTGTGCTGCAATTCATGAGGTCGCAGAGTTGGACACAACTGAGCGACTGAACTGAACTGAACTGAACTGATGCTTCCTAAGACCCACTTGACGTCACACTCCTGGATGTCTGGCTCTAGGTGAGGGATCACATCACTATCCAGGCTGTTTCTGCTGTGTATTCTCACCATCTCTTTTTCATTGTTTCTGCTTCTGCTAGGTCCTTGCCATTTGTTTCCTTTTTTTGTGCCAATCTTTACATCAAGTATTCCTTGGTATCTCTAATTTTCGGGAAAAGATCTTTAGTCTTTCCAATTATATTGTTTTTCTC
The DNA here is from genome assembly GCA_006410675.1 of Oreotragus oreotragus. Classification (NCBI taxonomy): domain Eukaryota; kingdom Metazoa; phylum Chordata; class Mammalia; order Artiodactyla; family Bovidae; genus Oreotragus; species Oreotragus oreotragus. Next base: position 235,174 of record SJYX01021810.1, on the reverse strand, counting down.
TATTTCTTTGCATTGTTCACTTAAAGAGGCTATCTTATCTCTCCTTGCTATTCTCTGGAACTTTGCATTCATTTGGGTGCATCAGTCCCTTTCTCCTTTGCCTTTCACTTCTCTTTTCTCAGCTATTTGTAAAGACTCCTCAGACAACCATTTTGCCTTCTTGTATTTTTCCCCCACCTCTTTGTGATGATTTTGATTACCACCTCTTTTACGATGTTACAAACCTCCATCAATAGTGTTTCAGGCACTCTGTCAGATCTNATCAGTCCCTTTCTCCTTTGCCTTTCACTTCTCTTTTCTCAGCTATTTGTAAAGACTCCTCAGACAACCATTTTGCCTTCTTGTATTTTTCCCCCACCTCTTTGTGATGATTTTGATTACCACCTCTTTTACGATGTTACAAACCTCCATCAATAGTGTTTCAGGCACTCTGTCAGATCTAATCTCTTGAATCTCTTTGTCATTTCTACTGTATAATTATAAGGGATTTGATTTATGTCATACCTAAAACCCTAATGGATGTCACTACTTTCTTCAATTTAAGTCTGAATTTTTCAATAACTTGTTGATGATCATATCCACAGTCAGCTTCAGGTCTTGTTTTTGTTGATTGTATAGAGCTTCTCCACCTTGGCATGCAAAGAATATAATCAATCAAAATTTTGTGTTGACTATCTTATGATTTCCATGTGTAGAGTCATCTCTTGTGTTGCTGGAAGTAGTTGGTTTCTATGACCAGTGCATTCTCTTGGGAAAATTCTGTTAGCCTTACTATGCTTCATTTTATACTCCAAGGACAAACTTGCTTATTACTCCAGGTAACTCTTGAATTAAAGGGAGCCAAATAAATTGCTTCCACAGAATACAATGTGAAAAAGGAATAAAAATAACTTTTTGTATGGAAATTTGGCAGCCACTATCATATTCAAGATGACAGTTAACTTCACTGCCATTCCCATGTGAGTGTTATATGCCACCTGGTATGATGTGAATGAGAAAAATTCACTTGTATACTATTACTTCTATAATTTAATGGACTATCAAATTATGTGAAAAATGTTAATCAAATCCAAATTCTGGGACATTCTACAAAATACCTGGCCAGTATTCTTCTAAATTGCTAAGGCATTATTAAATTCAAAATAGCCTCCATGATTCTTGCTTGCAAATATTCATGTCATTGTGACATCCTTCCACAATGAACAGGGTTGACTGTGTCACCAATAAAATATTAGGAAAATTATCATGTGTGCGGTCTGATGCATGTATGGGCATGGCCTAAAAATTGTGGCTTCTGTCTAGTTCCTGTTCAGATCCTTCACTCCCAAGGAAGGCAGTTGCCATCCCAGTAGCCCTGGGAGAGGTCCAGGTTTTGAAGACTGATGCTTCCTTCCAAAGAAAACAGCAACCCCACGAACAAGCCTCCCAGGAAAGAGTCTCCACCGGGTCAAGTCTGACAATTGCAGCCCTGGCCAACATTCCAGATATAACCTGTTAAGTATATCAGCTAAGCTGACTGTAATGTGCTTTGCAGCATTAGAGACAAGTACACAGGGCAGGGGAGCATGTTTATTATGGACACTGGGCATGGCTGAAGGATTCAAGAGGCATGTTGTCAGCGAGTCCAGTTTCTTATACACAAAGTAAGGTAATTGTTTCAGGAACTTGAAATATGTCTTTCAGTTCTAATATTGTGTATTTCAATTTCCTTTCATTGAGTGTGAAATGCACTCAGCCCCAGTATTTATAGGGACTGAAAGCTTCCCTTGGATGTTGCTGGGTTGATGTTATGATTGATGATGTAGTCATCTTTGTTTCTGAAGTCAACAAATTTTGCTAAGTGAAATGTTTTTGTTTTGTTCCTTTTATTTGTGCCTTATTGTAATTTAAATCAGCTTTCATCCTGCATTGCAGGTACATTGTTACATTGTATTTTTATAGGGACTAAAGCTTGGTTTCATTGTATTGATTTGTGATAAGATCTCAAGTGTTCTGAATATGTAATTTTCAGGCAGAGAATGGATGATATTCAATGAATGTGGAGAGATTAGACCAGAAAGACATTCAGATCTAAGAGATCAGTGAAAATGTAAAAGGATGTGTTTATTTGTGTTCTGCCTTATTTTAATTCTAACAGCAAAAAGAATCACAAGATTGTTAGGGTCTTGACAAATCCTTTGCTCCAATTATCTTTTATTCCTCTAACTGGTGAAAATCTGACCTGTTTGATAAACATTGTAAGTAGAAAGTTGATTCAAGTTTAATAACGAACACTGCAACACAGGATAACAAAATTTAAAGTATAATTGTCAATTTCTTTTTAATATGTGAGGAGGAAAGATTATAGGAAACCAGAATAGAAAGAGACACATGTACCCCAATGTTCATTGCAGCACTGTTTATAATAGCCAGGACATGGAAACAACCTAGATGTCCATCAGCGGATGAATGGATAAGAAAGCTGTGGTATATATACACAATGNAAAGATTATAAAATAGTCATATTATGTTCTTCATAAGTAGCTTTATGAATTGTTTGCTTATGAAATGAATTCATTAATGATAGGGCCCACATGGAGTCTCATTGATAAGATGGCTCGTTATGTAGACCTTGCAAACAAAGAATAAAATCACAGTGATCTGTGAGCCTGACCAAATTGCCCAAATGGTATCCTATTATCTCACCGGCATCAGAAAGGGGAGACGTGGTTCTCCTTAAGGGCCAGTCAGCCTCTCATTTCCCTCTAATAAATTCCCCTTTTCTTGCCTGCCTGCCCAGCTCACTTTATTTCTCTGCACTCCCCTTACATTCTGATGCTGAAATCCAAACCCGGGAGGGAAGATCCACCGCACAGTGGCCCACATTTCACCCATCGGTTACAAGGGTGAGTGAAATCCTATTCTCTCAGATTCTCTCTCTCTTTCTCCTTTCTCCCCCCTACCCCCTCGGAAAGTCCTGAGAACGGGAATGGGGATGTCTTTTCTCTCTGAAGTTTCTCCTTGCTTTCTCTCGCCATTTTCTAACCTCCCCATTCAGCCATAATGGGAAATTCTCAATCTCAGTCCTCAAAATCTACTCCTCTAGGATGCCTTCTCCAAAACCTAAAAGCCTTGGGCTTCCAAGGAGAGATAAGTCCAAAAACACTTATTTACTATTCTAACACTGTCTGACTGCAATACAGACTGGAAAACAAGTCCAAATGGCCAGAAAACGGAGCTCTCAATTATAATGTTCTATGGGACCTCTGTAACTTCTGCGGCCACAAAGGCAAGTGTTGGAAATCCCTTATGTTCAGGTTTTCTTCGCTTTCCACTCTCGACTCTCTCTCTGTGAATCCTGTTCTACGTCTCAGATACTTTTAGCCTACTCTGGGCCACATCCTCCTAATACAAAGTCTTCTGATCCTTGTTCAGACTTTTCTTCTTCCTTCAACCTTTCCGACCCCAGCCCATCCCATCAGTCCAATCCCCTGGCAGCCGCTCCAGATCCAGATCCACAGCTTCAGCCTTACGTCTCCTCCTCCTCCCCCCATCCTTCTCAAGCAGGCCTCTGCCAACTCAGCTCCAACTCCCCTTCCCCTGCCTGTGCCTGAGATAATCTCTGAGACCTCAACCCCACCCTCTACCCTAAGGGTGGACTAGACTTCCCTAGATCACCTCGCTGTAGCCTCAAAACTTAAAACAGGAAACTTCACTACAGGACCCAGCTCCTTCCCCTGCCCTACTCCTCCTTTTACCTGAAGCAGCTGGAGCAGAAAGCATTGTTCAGTTCATGTCCCATCGCTGCCCCACCCCCCCTCACCAATCTATCTCACATTGAAAAGCATCTTGGCTCCTTCTCCTCAGACCCTGATGATTATCTAAAAGAGTTCAGGTAGCTTACCCAGTCTTACGACTTAACCTGGCGTGATATTTATGTCATCCTTTCCTTCACTCTTCTCCCAGAAGAGAAGGAAGGAGTACTCCTTACACATTGAAAAGCATCTTGGCTCCTTCTCCTCAGACCCTGATGATTATCTAAAAGAGTTCAGGTAGCTTACCCAGTCTTACGACTTAACCTGGCGTGATATTTATGTCATCCTTTCCTTCACTCTTCTCCCAGAAGAGAAGGAAGGAGTACTCCTTAGGCTTCCTATGAAGGAGGCTTCCTATGGCAAGCCTCTCAGGTGCATGCTGGTGAGATACACAGGACTGAGGACGTTAATACCGGAGAGGCCACAGCTGCCCCCCGAGATATCCCAACTAGGATTATCAGGCAGGGAGACTGGGATGAGCAGCCCATAATCACATGCTCACTTGCTTCATTGTGAGCCTTCAAAAGGCAGGATATAAAGCTATCAACTTTGATAGGCTCTAGGAAATAACTCAAAGACTAGATGAAATCCCAGCACAATTTCTAGCCAGGTTAACAGAAGCCCTTAATATACAAAATTAGACCTCACTTCAGCAGAGGAAACCATTGTCTTTAACACCCATTTTATCTCCCAGTCATCCCAAGATATCTGAAAGAAACTAAAAAAGGCAGAAGAAGGTCCTCAAACCTCTCAATGAAACCTTTAAAATTTAGCCTTTAAAATTGTCAATAACCTGGAAGAACAGGCAAAGCTAGAGAAGGCCCAACAAGATCAGGCCAAATACCACCTTTTAACCACTGCCCTACATGGCTCCAAGGATACATCAACTAACAAAGAAAGGAAACCACCTGGGCCCTGTTTCAGATGTGGCAAAGAAGGTCACTGGACCTACTCATGCCTAAAGCCAAGGCCCCCTCCAGGTCTACATCCCAGCTGTGGCAGAAAGGGACATGGAAGGTTGACTGCCCAAACCCCCTCCAGGAATCTGGACACCCCCTCCTGGTCCCAAGCAGGAGTACTCCAACCCAGCTCTGCCCAGCCTTCTCAGACTCACTGCTGAAGACTGAAAGTGCTCAGGGCCCCAGGCCGCAACTCTCATCACCTCTATGTAGCCCAGGGTAACTCTTACAGCAGAAGGCAAGCCAACCTCCTATCTCATCAACACAGGGCCTCTCACTCTGCTGTGCCTGCCTACTCTGGAAAAACCAAGTCTCCCAGGTCTCTGTTATGGGGGTTGACATTTTAATATCTACACCATGAATAACTGAACCTCTACCTTGCACACTTCAATATGCCTCATTTTCCCATTATTTTCTTTCTTTCTTTCTTTCTTTTTTTTTTTTTTTGCTGACAAAGCAAGAGATTTTATTGGGAAAGGGGGCCCAGTGGAGGGCAGTAGGTTAAGGGACCCCAGGAGAACAGCTCTTCCACATGGCTTGCAGTCTTTGGTGTTATTTGGTTTTATGGTGATGGGATTAGTTTCCAGGTTGCCCTTGGCCAATCATTGTAACTCAGATTCCTTCCTGGTGGTGTACGCCTTGTTCAGCCAAGATGGATGCCAGAGAGAAGGATTCTGCGAGGTGGTCAGATGTGTGGTGTCTCCCTTTGACCTTTCCCAAACTCTTCCAGTTGGTGGTGGCTTATTAGTTCCGTGTTCCTTAGCAGGACCTCCTGTCATAAAACAACTCATGCAAATGGTTACTGTGGTGCCTGCCCAGGGTGGGCAATTTCAGTCAGTGTGCTTCCCCTAATAGCTCCCCACTGAGAGACTTCATACTCAAGATACTTCTTGGGAATTGGGAAAGAGGTCTCTTTTTTCTGTAACTTCTTCATGCTGCACATGGGCGTGGGCCTGTCTAACAGAGTAGAAGTCTCTCTCTACCTGATCTAAGTCAAAATATTTTTATTGTATTTTATTTATTTTCTTATACCCCCTAAATGCCCCACACTTATTCTTGGGAAAAATCTTTTCTCAAAATTCAAAGCCTCTGTTATTATCCCAAGCCCACCTTCTGATCTAGCCTGGTTACTGCACTTTAACACCCACCACCTATGACGTTTATCTACAACAACAGGCTCCTTTCTGTTTTTCCAGACAAAACTCTATGAACAATTCTTACCCTTAACTGGGAACTATACCACACCTCTGTAATCACACATCATGTCTCTCCCTCCCTTCAGGCCAATCTGTCTACCATGTCTTAGAAAGTGCAGGGCCTTTCTTATTGTCTCACAAAGACTCCCTTCTTCATATGATGCAAATACTCCTCTTGTAGGAGCTATACTGTTGAGTTCACTGTCAGTTTCAGAGACAACTCGCAAGTTCCCTGAAAGACTCCTATTTGCTATTGATTTCAGCTGTTGTCTTCTTACTCCAGGAATATTTTTCTTATGTGGGACCACTACCTGTTTATATCTTCCCACTAACTGGACAGGAACATACATCCTGGTATATCTGGCCCCAGATATTTCTATTGCTCCTAACAATCAGACCCTCCCTATCCCACTAACTTATAACCAACCTAGATGGGCAATTGAATTCATTCTTCTATTGATCAGTTTAGGAATAGACAGTGGGATCGGACAGGGACCGCAGTACTTACAATTTCTTTAAATTACTCTCAAAGCCTTTTTAAAGACCTCCCTGACAGCCTAGGAGAGATAACTAACAGCCTTATCACTATCCAAAACCAGCTAGATTCCTTGGCAGCTGTGGTCCTCCAAAACAGAAGAGAATTAGACCTCCTCACAGCAGAAAAAGGAGGCCTATGAACTAACACCCAAAAAAGATGTCCTTTTCATTCTAGGGGACTGGAATGCTGAAGTAGGAAGTCAAGAAACACCTGGAGTAACAGGCAAATTTGGCCTTGGAAAGCGGAAAGAAGCAGGGCAAAGACTAATAGAGTTTTGCCAAGAAAATGCACTGGTCATAGCAAACACCCTCTTCCAGCAACACAAGAGAAGACTCTACACATGGACATCATCAGATGGTCAACACCGAAATCAGATTGATTATATTCTTTGCAGCCAAAGATGGAGAAGCTCTATACAGTCAACAAAAACAAGACCAGGAGCTGACTGTGGCTCAGATCATGAACTCCTTATTTCCAAATTCAGACTTAAATTAAAAAAAGTAGGGAAAACCGCTAGACCATTCAGATATGACCTAAATCAAATCCCTTATGATTATACAGTGGAAGTGAGAAATAGATTTAAGGGCCTAGATCTGATAGACAGAGTTCCTGATGAACTATGGAATGAGGTTCATGACATTGTACAGGAGACAGGGATCAAGACCATCCCCATGGAAAAGAAATGCAAAAAAGCAAAATGGCTGTCTGGAGAAGCCTTACAAATAGCACTGAAAAGAAGAGAGGCGAAAAGCAAAGGAGAAAAGAAAAGATATAAGCATCTGAATGCAGAGTTCCAAAGAATAGNCCGCTAGACCATTCAGGTATGACCTAAATCAAATCCCTCTGTCTGTAGCATCTCATAAATAACCAGACCCAAATGATCAATATGCCAAAGGGGCATATTTTGGTGTGGCAAGCTCTGCTCTCCCTTCAATACCATTGATAAGCCCTTTAGTTTAAGGGATCAATGACCAGAAGAGGAATTGCTGGCTCAAAGGCAAGCCAACCAATCCTTTTAGGTTTGGACACCTATTGGCAAGTTGCTTTCCAGAAAGAAAACTCTACTCTCTCTCAAAGTGTGAGAGAATGCTGCTGTGATCTTGTCATTTGCAACACTGGTCCTATCTTTTGAAGTCTTTGCCAATTTGACGGGCAACATATTTCTTCACAGGTGTTTTAAACTGTGCCTTGTCAATCAAATGTAAAAGGAATATTTACTGAGCATTGATTCATTGTCATACCTGGTACACACTGGGAACCCAGAAGAGAGTAAGACAGATACCATGCCACTCTCCCCAGTCTCAGGTTCTAGGGAGATGTGCTGTGCTTCTTCATCAATTGAGCTATCAGGGAAGCCCCAAAGCTCATGAAACCAAAACTAGATTTAATACATGATCCAATTGTTGTTTCAATTTCTCCCAGAAATGTAATCTTAATCAACATGTCTGGAATTACCAATAAGGTAATCTGTCTCATAAACCCTCTCTGTCCTCCAGAGGACGAAAAGGCCATCTGCATGAAAAGAAAAAGAAAAAAAAAACCTTCCCTTTCCTTGCTCCCCTAATCACTGATATCCTACAACTTGAAAAGGACAAATTCAAAGCCCCCGCCATTCTCTCTGGGCTGGTAACTGAAATGCCCACCTGGCCTTGCACTAGGAGGTGGCCTGTCTGTTCCCTATTTCACCAGGAAAGCAGATACTAATGCAACAGACCCAATGAAGGGTCGTTCTCTCCGCTCCACTGCACGGCGCGCGCGTGCGCTGGGGGGGCGCGTGCGCTGGGGGGGCGCGGCGCGCGTGCATACACCAAGATAAACCACTGCTTGTGATAAGGATCACGCAGAAGCAATCAGCCCAAGTCCCTGAGCAGAAGCCATCAGCCCAAGTCCCTGAGCAGAAGCCCTGAACCCTTCCAACCATCCTTAAGCGGAATCACAAAGAGGAGGCTTCAAGCCCGAAAATCTGTAATGACAGTGCGCAGTCTTATTTTAGAAAACGTGAAATGAGGAAGCCTTTGGCTTCCAAAATTACTCCCGTACAACCTTTCTTGTCACTATTTTCCTCAATTCCTGAGTGGCCAGGAGACAAGGTGAGTTCTGGAGGGCTAACTTAACCTTCTAATTTCTTCAGCAATTCATCATATTTAGGATCAGCTCTGTCATCCTGGACTGGCATTTGGTCTGTAAAAGTATTGGTGGAGAACATGCTTTTTCACATGTATAATTTTTTTTTTTTTTACTTGCTGCAAAACAACTTCAAAGCGACATCAAAAGAAATAGTTGTATTGGGTGAGAAGCAAAAGAAGGCTAAAATCCCATCCCACTCATGCAACTAGTGCAGTCATTTTTCACA
>SJYX01021810.1:213668-225216 GCA_006410675.1 Oreotragus oreotragus | reverse complement strand
GCTGGATGGCATCACGGACTCGATGGACGTGAGTCTGAGTGAACTCCGGGAGATGGTGATGGACAGGGAGGCCTGGCATGGGGTCGCAAAGAGTCAGACACGACTGAGCAACTGAACTGAACTGAACTGATGTCTGTTTTTGGAGGAAGCCTGCTGTTTCTACACTGATAAATCAGGTGGCGTAAAGGAAGCAGCAAGAAATTTGACAAAAAAAGGGCCTCGAGAATACACCAACACCTCAGTACTTCACGGGAAAACTTGTTAAGCGATTAGAATTGAATGCCCTGGCCTTTTCTAGGCCCTCTCCTTCTATTTACCCTTATTCTAATTTTTAGCCCATGTTTAACGTGTCTTTTTTCAAAATTTCTTCAAGATCACTTAGAAGCCTTCAGCAACTGAACTATCCATGAGCTACTTCTAACTCACTCAGATTATAAAAAACTTCCTTGACCCGCATTCCAGCCTTTTCTTATCTTACCCCAAGGACAACCCTGTGCTACAGAAACCAGTTACAGAAGATTGACATTTGGCCTTATCCTAAATCAAAAAGGCTAGAATGTTAGGGCTTATATGGGGTTCCATTGATAAGATGACTATGTCAAACTGGCAAACAAATAACAAAATCATAATGATCTACGAGCTGAGCAAATTGCCAAAATGGCATCCTGTTATCTCACTGGCATCAGAAAGGGAGGATGCTGGTTCTCCTTAAGGGCTAGTCACTCTCTCTTTTCCCTCTGATAAATTTCCCTTTTCTGGCCTGACTGCCCAGCTTGCTCTCTTTATCTCTGCACTTGCCTTACAACTAGCGTTATTTTTTTTTTTTTAATATCATAACACAACAATTTTAGAAGTAAGTTTGATATTTTCATGGAACTCAGACATGTAGAATGGAAGGAGGGTTACTTAATTAAGGTTCAGCTGCTCATTGCTCTGGAGAAGGCAATGGCACCCAACTCCAGTACTCTTGCCTGGAAAATCCCATCAATGGAATAGCCTGGTAGGCTGTAGTCCATGGGGTTGCTAAGAGTCAGACACGGCTGAGCGACTTCACTTTCACTTTTCACTTTCATGAATTGGAGAAGGAAATGGCAACCCACTACAGCGTTCTTGCCTGCAGAATTCCAGGGACAGGGGAGCCTGGTGGGCTGCCATCTATGTGGTCACACAGAATCGGATATGGCTGAAGCAACTTAGCAGCAGCAGCTGCTCATTGCTCAAAAGCCAATACTCAAGAGGCAGGTGTTGGTAGAAAGGAAAGCTGTTCTAATCATGAAACCAGCAATCTGGAGAGATGATAAACTCATGTCCCTGAAAATCAACTCCAAAGAGTCTTCTCAATCATGAAAATTTTAAAAAAGAAAGGGGGAAAGAACTTTGGTGAATCACTAATGCAGGAGGTCAAGCTCTAAGTCATTTTCCATTCTGTGCTGGCTGGGTGGCTGACTCCTCAGTCTCTCTTCAGATGTCATCTCATCTGAGTGGTCTGCCTGTAGGGTTGCTATGGGAGCTTCTGGAAGTAGAGGATTAGTCATTCTTTAACTACTTAATTCATAACCCCTACCTCCTTTAATTTATGGAAAGAATCAAAAAATTAGACAAGGTGTGGTGTGCAATCATGAGAGCATTGGTCAGGAGTTAGTGTAAATTTTGCCTAGTGATCTGACTCCTATGATTAGGTTCTTTTAAGGTTAAAGGGGAATAGAAATGGCTAACAGAAAAAAAAAAAAAAAAGGGGAAAGGGGTGCAAAAGAGCTGCTTTCAGAAGCAGAGATTGTTTTAAACTGGAAGGTATGAAAATCTACCTCTAAATGCAGTATTTGTGTATCAATCCACAGGTATTTCTGCACCTAAATTGTGGCAGCCACTGTGCANATGGCTAACAGAAAAAAAAAAAAAAAGAGGGAAAGGGGTGCAAAAGAGCTGCTTTCAGAAGCAGAGATTGTTTTAAACTGGAAGGTATGAAAATCTACCTCTAAATGCAGTATTTGTGTATCAATCCACAGGTATTTCTGCACCTAAATTGTGGCAGCCACTGTGCAACCTATCAGGAATACAAAGTCAGAGATTATATGTCCTCTCTCCGCCAAAAATGTCAAGGAGATTGATCAAAAAGGCTATGATAGAATTCTAAATCCTAGGAGAGACATTTGCAAAGAAGTACATAAAAACACTTAAGAAATCGCTAAATCAGAAGACTCCAGTAGCAGGTGGTATTTGAACTGAGGTATAAAGCCTGTGTGTTAGTTAAGTAAACAAAAAAGCAACCTAGGGCAAAAGTATGACCATAGACACTCTGTCTGGGGACTCATACGCAAAGGCACAGTTGTCTAAGTATCATCACATGCTCACAAATTTATAAACAGCTCAGGACTGTAGAAGTATTGTGGGAAGTGTAGCATGGGATTGAAGCCATCCAAGAAGCCAGGTGCCAGTTCACACAAAAGTTCATGATCCAAACTTCAGATTTGGAATATTACCTTGAAGCTACAGGCAACCAGTGAAGCATTGCAAAGTGGAGAATTTCCTCATCAAGTTTATAAAGACACTTTGGAAGCAGTACAGAGGGTGGATTTAATATAGAGGAGCCCATGACTTGCATCATGCTATTTCCCCAAGTCCTCAGCCTAAAGCCATATTATTTTATGGCCACTTCCTACCCTATGAGTTTATCTCAAATGTCTGATGATATTTTAATTTCCATCTTACAAGAGAATCCAAGAATGAAAAATGGAGACAAACAGAGACAATTTCTGTGCAGTTGCTACATTCTTTTTGATTGTAAAAAATTGTTTGTTTATTTTTATTTGATTCTTCTTAGTGACCATATGGAGAAGGCGATGGCACCCCACTCCAGTACTCTTGCCTGGAAAATTCCATGGACGGAGGAGCCTGGTAGGCTGTGGTCCATGGGGTCACAAAGAGTCGAACACGACTGAGCGACTTCCCTTTCACTTTTCTCTTTCATGCATTGGAGAAGGAAATGGCAACCCACTCCAGTGTTCTTGCCTGAAGAATCCCAGGGACGGGGGAGCCTGGTGGGCTGCCGTCTATGGGGTCATATAAAGTTGGACACAACTGAAGTGATGCAGCAGCAGCAGCAGCAGTGACCGTAAGGACTTCCTTAGAACTCCTAGCTGCTCAGCATAATTGTACTGGGAGGTAGTTGCATTGTTACCTAGGACCTCTTTAACATTTGTATAATAAATACACAAGCAGTAATTGTTTCTGCAAAGCTATTTTTGTCCTTCCCTGCAAATGTTTACAAAAAGTCCTCTGGCCTATTATTAAGTATTGTTATTTAACAATAATACTCAGTTCTTCATTATTCAATAAAGATAGCTATGCATTTAAGAATTTGAAAGAGAAGGCTAATTTAGAGCAAAGGATAAGCAAGACTTCTTTGTGCTTGATTGTTTCCGCCAAGGAGCTGGGGCAGAGCAAGCAGCAAGCAAGGAGAACAAAGACTGGAAAATGGCTTTACAACATTTCTATGTTCTGCAGTGGTTGGGGCAGAACTGCAGGAGTGGAAGGGTTTGCTTAGGATGTGAATATAGTTTTAGATAAAATGTATTTCATGTTGATACTTGGCAGAAAACAACAAAATTCTGTAAAGCAACTATCCTTCAAATAAAAATAAATAAATAGTAATAATAATAATACATTAAGTTTGGGATTTATAGCTGGAGTTCGTGTAAAAAATAAATAAATACAAAAAAATAAAATAAAATAAAGTTAATGTTAAAAATCTTACTGGTAATGTGGAGACAGATTTCAGAAATAGCCTTTGTACAGATTTCAGGCTGTCTCTTATACACATCTAGATGTGTATAAGAGACAGCCGGGAGATGGTGATGGACAGGGAGGCCTGGCGTGGGGTCGCAAAGAGTCGGACACGACNATCATTTTCCATTAAAAATCTTACTGGTAATGTGGAGACAGATTTCAGAAATAGCCTTTGTACAGATTTCAGGATTAAAAAACACTTACAGACATCATTTTCCATTAAAAACAAAAAAGGAATAAGCAAGGAGAAAGAAAGAGTTCAGAAAGGAGTAACAAATGAAAGAATGATAATGTCTTGTTGAAAAGCAAATCTAGATTCTCTTTTATCAGGACGCATAAAATGTTTCTGCTACATGCCATACCAATTTATTTGGGGATGTTATCTATAAAAATAAATGATAGAAAGAGCCCATGTATAATTAGTCTGCTGGATCACCACAAAAGTTCAGAAAGGAGTAACAAATGAAAGAATGATAATGTCTTGTTGAAAAGCAAATCTAGATTCTCTTTTATCAGGACGCATAAAATGTTTCTGCTACATGCCATACCAATTTATTTGGGGATGTTATCTATAAAAATAAATGATAGAAAGAGCCCATGTATAATTAGTCTGCTGGATCACCACAAAATTTCACATTTGTTGGCTTACACAACAGAAATATATTCTCTCAGACTCTCAAGATGCTAGAGGCTGGAAGTTCAAGATCGAAGTGTCTGTAGGTTGGTTTCTCCTGAAGCCCCTCTCTCTGGCCACCCCTTAACTGTGTCCTCATGTGGCAGTCCCTCTGCGTGCATGTCCCTGACATTTCTTCTTTTAAGAATGCAAGTTCTGTTGAATTAGGACTCACACTTAGTTTCATTTAAGCTTCCAGTTCCAGTTCAGTCACTCAGTTGTGTCTGACTCTTTGCGACCCTGTGAATCACACTATGCCAGGCTGCCAGTCCATCACCAACTCCAAGGGTTTACTCAAAGTCATGCCCATCGAGTCAGTGATACCATTCAGCCATTTCATTTTGTCTCGTCCCCTTCTCCTCCTGCCCCCAATCCCTCTCAGCATCAGGGTCTTTTCCAATGAATCAACTCTTTGCATCAGGTGGCCAAACTATTGGAGTTCCAGCTTTACCATCAGTCCTTACAATGAACACCCAATACTGATCTCCTTTAGAATGGACTGGGTGGATCTCCTTGCAGTCCATGGGACTCACAAGAGTCTTCTGCAACAACATAGTTCAAAAGCATCAATTCTTCAGCGCTCAGCTTTCTTCACAGTCTAACTCTAGCATCCATACATGACCACTGGAAGAACTATAGCCTTGACTGGATGGACCTTTGTTGGCAAAGTAATGTCTCTGCTTTTGAATATGCTACCGAGGTTGGTCATAACTTTCCTTTCAAGGAGTAAGCATCTTTTAATTTCATGACTGCAATCACCATCTGCAGTGATTTTGAAACAAAAAAATAAATAAATAAATAAAGTCTGACACTGTTTCCACTGTTTCCCCATCTATTTCCCATGAAGTGATGGGACAAGATGCCAATGTTGAGCTTTAAGCCAACATTTTCACTCTCCTCTTTCACTTTTATCAACAGGCTCTTTAGTTCCTCTTCACTTTCTGCTATAAACGTAGTGTCATCTGCATATCTGAGATTATTGATATTTCTCCCAACAATCTTGATTCCAGCTTGTGCTTCTTCCAGCCCAGGGTTTCTCATGATGTACACTGCATGTAAGTCAAATAAGCAGGGTGACAATATACAGCTTTGATGTACTCCTTTTCCTATTTGGAACCAGTCTGCTGTTCCATGTCCAGTCCTAGCTGTTGTTTCCTGACCTGCATATAGGTTTCTCAAGAGGCAGGTCAGGTGGCCTGGTATTCCCATCTCTTTCAGAATTTTCCACAGTTTATTGTGATCCACACAGTCAAATGCTTTGACATAGTCAATAAAGCAGAAATAGATGTTTTTTCTGAAACTCACTTGCTTTTTCCATGATGCAGCGGGTGTTGGCAATTTAAGCTTATTTTCTCTTTAAAAGTCCAATCTCCAAATTCAATCTGAAAGGGAGTTGTTGCTTCAATATATGAATTTGGCAATGGGTACAATTTAGTCAAACAATGATTTACCACATTCATAACTTTTCAACACTCCCAGCTTTGGGGTGATAAACACATTGAATTTAGAATTGGACACATGACTTGGAGAATGACAATTCCTTTATAAACCAAAATTTTTCTGTCAAAGTTTTCCACTGAGACAGAGAAGATAGATGATCTACTGTAAATGGAGATTAAGTACCTTGGAGCTCAGATGGTAAAGAATCTACCTGCAGTATAGGAGACCTGGATTCAATCCCTGGGTTGGGAAGATCCTCTGAAGAAGGGAATGGCAACCCTCTCCAGTGTTCTTGCTTGCAGAATCCCATGGACAGAGGAGTCTGGCAGGCTATAGTCCATGGGGTCGCAAAGAGTTGGACACGACTGAAAGACACACACACAGACACACAACTAAATCTGAGTTTGTGAGTCAAGGCTCCTGTGATGTGAAAGCTGTCTGAGACCACATGCATTGGTGAGTGTATTTGTCTGTGAATGGTTCACCCAAACAGTCTGAACCCAGTGGAAGGAGAAGGTGTATTACTTCCCAGTCACTCACTAACTCTCAGATCTGTGACTCCTCTGAGTAACCTCAAATGTACCCAACACTTTAAAATATTTCCTTCTTTGTTTAAAGTTATTTCTGGGTGTTTGTGCCATTCAGCCTAAGTTAGATTAAGAAACAAAGGACAAGAGAAAGGAGGAGAGAGAATACAGTCTCTGGTGAAAGTACAAGCAGAATTTATATTTTCTCTTAACCTCAAGGGAAAAAACACAGTTCTGCATAAAACATAAGTCTAGTTTTCCATCAGACACTGGGCATTTCGACATGTTATTGAAAACAACTTAACTCATTATAGCCTGTCTTAATGACGTCTCCTGTCTACTTCTACTTGGAATAGAGATTAAGAAGACAAGATAGGTTAAAACAACTCACTTCTACTATTCTTCTACTACTGCTAGTAGAGGCAAAAATATGGGAAAAATAAATCCAACCTTCTACCTATTGCTCAGTCTTAAGATGAAGTTTATTTTATTTAAAGTTTTTATGGTAAAAGTCATATAATATGAAGCATGCCATTTAACTGTATAGTTCAGTGGCACTAAGTACATGCACATTGTTGTGCAACTCTCACCATCACATATCTCCTAATTTTTTCACCTTCCTGAACTGCAGTTCTGTTGCCATTAACACTAACTATCCATTCCCTCCTTCCATTCCATCCTCACACACTGGCCTTACCTTAAGCATCTAGCAATGTACTTTCTGACTCTATGAATCTGACTACAATGTACCTTATATAAGTGGAATCAAACAGTATTTGTACCAAGTGTATACTGGAATGCATTTTTAAAGTTAACTCAATGTATGTTCTATAAACAGATTGTACTTTCTTTTATTCCTCTATGCTATACAGTAGGTTATCATCAGTTACACATTGTCAATAGCATATATAAGTAAACCCCAGTCTTCCCATTTATCCCTACCAATCCTTTCCAACCTTGGTGTCCATCTTTTTCTCTATTTCTGCTTTGGAAATAAGTTCATCTGTACTATTTTTCTAGAGTAATCCTAGGATGAACTTTGGATGAGCAAGTGAAGTCAACAAAACAAAAAGTCAGCTCCATATAGCAATGAAAATTAACAACCAATCAACTAAACTGAAAGAAGGGTTCTTTAGAATCTGTCCTTCTGTAGGGAAAAGAGATGATTGAGAGACCTTGCTCACTGGGTCTAATCAACTTTGCAACTTTGTGAACTGTAGCCTGCCAGGCTCCTCTGTCTATGGAATTTTTCAGGAAAGAGTACTGGAGTGGGTTGGCATTTCCTTCTCCATGGGAGCTCCCCAACCTAGGGACTTAGCCCGTGTCTCCTGCATTGCCTGATAGAGTCTTTACTTCTGAGCCATCTGGATGTGTCTTTGTATTTCCAGTGGTGGCAATCTTTAAGAAGAATGCTGAATGAGAGAAGGTTGGAGTGGTCAGGCTTCAAAATGAGATAACTTTGCTCCTTCATGCTCAGTAAGAACCTCTTTCAAGTAAAGAGGACTCGTGTTGCTTATTCACTATGACCAGAATATTATGAAAGAATTCCCTGTAAATTGTCAATACCATGGTGATTACAATGCAATGTCTTATTTTGACTGGAAATCCTTGCCAGATCCATGGCTACCCTAGGAGAATATTGCTTTTCTTTCATCCTGACAGCCTGCTCATTTGGCTGTGAATACTGAACTAGACCAACCCATGCTCAGGAAAATCCTCTCCCCTAGGACAGGTCTGGAGGTTTCCATGCCTGACACATCTGGGGTGACAGGTTCATTGTTCTGGGCTTTTCGGATATGAACTCAGATGGAGTATTCTAAACTGGCTGGAGGGGAGCCAGGTGTATGGGGCAAAGTGAAGCTGGTGCCTGCCTAGGCTGATGCCAGTAGTACTGAAAGCCTCAGCCAGGTTAAAAGGCACATTGAAATTAGCAAAGTGATACCATTCTTAAAACTCAGTCTTATGGAGTGCAGCAGAAGACTAGAGTAGACTCAGCAATTTAGGGACCTGGAGTGTAAAGAAGGACAGAGAGATAAGAAAGATCAGACAACTGAAGTCTGTAAACAATGTGAACTCACTCTGGCTTTGCTCTATAATCCTCACTCTTTGGTATTTTCTTCTTTCATTTGATAAGCAAGCTATGTTTGAGTCAGGAGCAGGCTCTTGTTCAAAATAACGTATTTTTTTGAAATCAAGTCACAGATAATGGGACACAAGCTGTGTCACAAAGTGTCACAAACCTTCAGTGAAAGTTTATACATCTCAGATGCATCCAAGAGCTGACCTGAGATCTTACAAAGCATTACAAGTTGCCAAGTATTGTCTGTGAAGGAGTTCATTATTCCTAGATAATCATGCTGATTGCTTAGAAGGCATTATTATCTCTCATGCTTTTATGGCATTCAGGTATTGATCAGAGTTTTAAGACCATACAATGGCTAAACAATGCTTTATTTTTTTTCTCCCACAGTTGTGTTCTGTGTGCTCTTACACTGTATGACCTCTTGTCTCATGTTGTGAAAATATAAATGTGATCTAGCGGGGTCAACAGCAAAAGTCAAGTTTATTTCTTGGTGGTGGCTGCGTTCAGCCAGATTCATTATTCTTTGTGGTTCTCCTGGAGGGAGTGAGCACTGCAGGATGAAAAAGCCAGCATAGACAATGTTCCAGTGAGAGCTCTAATTGGCTGCATTAAAAAAAGAAAACTTTAACTGCTTGAGTCATTTTTACTGTCTCTGTTCACTACTCCTGTTCAATTTTAATTTCAAAACAAATTTACTAATATTTCTAATAAATAGGAAAGCTAGTGAATTTTAAGCTGTGTATCACTTTTTCAATAAGTCATTTGAAAGGTTGAATACTTCAAATGAACATAATGAGAACTTATTTTATGAAAGTTGTAAAATGTATTGAAATATTCACTATCATATAGTATTCTGCCTGCATGTCATTTTTAACTGTCTTAGTAATGGAATGTAAATAGAAATGTCATTTCATTCATTAAATAAGAAACCAGAGCAATTCACTTGCTGTAATCAAGTTTTAATGTACTAATTGCATATTTTACTTTTAGTATAATGTGCTACTTCTCCTATGTAGAGGCATAGTTTCAATTAACATTAGATTCATTAATAATTATCAATTGCTATAGCTTAAAATAAGAAAATATCTTTGGCAACAAAAATACTATATAGGTCAGTATGCATATTTCACTTTCCATGATTAATGATTTTGGTGTTTGGTTCATAATGAAACTGTATTACTTTATATTTCTGCAGCATTCTTCTTCTAACATAACATATTTCTCTTTTCTTATACCTACAAAAATAACAAGCAACTATAACATTTTCCATGGAAAAATATGTAATTTACTTATCAAAAGGTGATGCATATCCTGGTTATGAACTAAAATTTGAAGGTAAATTAATATTCAACCATGAAGAGAGAAACTGTCATTTTATTACAAGATGATTATCAGTCTGGTCGTAAATTAAGCATGACTGATGATTAATGATTTACAAACTAGTGAATGCTCAATTAAATTCTAAGATATAAGTTTTATGGATCCAAAAGTAAATACCTATGATATCTGTAGCTATACCATGAAATATACTTCTGCTTTATTTAAAATACAAACTCCAAGAGAGCAATTAGAAAGTTAAAAAAAAGGGTGTGGGGGAGTGAGTAACTGGTAAAACTAATGAAACTAGTACCAGGAATGAGTGATTGCTGCTGCTGCTGCTGCTGCTAAGGTGCATCAGTCATGTGCAATTCTGTGCGACCCCTACGGGCTCCCCCATCCCAGGGATTCTCCAGGCAAGAATACTGGAGTGGTTTGCCATTTCCTTCTCCAGTGCACGAAAGTGAAATGTGAAAGCGAAGTTGCTCAATCTTGTCTGAATCCTTGTGACCCATGAACTGCAGCCTACCAGGCTCCTCCATCCATGAGATTTCCCAGGCAAGAGTACTGGAGTGGGTTACCATTGCCTTCTCTTCTCCGAATGAAAGACTACATCACTGCAAATTCAATNGCCTACCAGGCTCCTCCATCCATGAGATTTCCCAGGCAAGAGTACTGGAGTGGGTTACCATTGCCTTCTCTTCTCCGAATGAAAGACTACATCACTGCAAATTCAATACATCAAAGTATATCTAAATATATTACTAATATATTTATGCTAATTATTGACCATTTGGATAAAACTAAGGGATTTGTTCAACAATGCAGTTTAACAGAGATGAAATATTCAAAAATTTATGTAGAAAAATTTCATCAATTTCACACAAACATCTCTAGAGAATGGAAAGAAAAAAGAACATTTTTAGTTATCTTAATAAGGTCAACATACATCAGATACCAAAATCTGAAGAAGATATTACAATAAATAAAAGGAAAATCAAAAGTATACTGATTGAGAATGATGAAATGGCAATCTTTGTTCATAGGTGACATAATTGATTGTCTATGTAGAAAATCCCAAAGAACTGGGAGGAGGAAAAACCAAAACCCTAATAAGTGATTTCAGCAAGTTGCAGGATGCAAGGTATTAACCTTTCATATAAAAGTCATGCACTTTCCTATATATCAGCAATTCAGAAATGAATAAGAAGAATTAAAAAACATCACAGTACCAATTATATTATAACCCTCAATATAAAATAATTTTAATATATATATATATATACTATTTTAGGAGGAAATTTATAAAACAGAACCAAAGAAATAGAGAGATCCTCCACATTCATGGAAAAAAGAATCAATATGGCAGAAAGTGAAGAGGAACTAAAAAGCCTCTTGATGAAAGTGACAGAGGAGAGTGAAAAAGTTGGCTTAAAGCTCAACATTCATAAGTATTTTATTCTTTTCATTGCAATGGTGAATGGAATTGTTTCCTTAATTTCGTTTTCTACTTTCTCATTATTAGTGTATAGGAATGCAAGGGATTTCTGTGTGTTGATTTTATATCCTGCAACTTTACTATATTCATTGATTAGCTCTAGTAATTTTCTGGTGGAGTCTTTAGGGTTTTCTATGTAGAGGATCATGTCATCTGCAAACAGTGAGAGTTTTACTTCTTCTTTTCCAATTTGGATTCCTTTTATTTCTTTTTCTGCTCTGATT
>SJYX01021810.1:135780-201210 GCA_006410675.1 Oreotragus oreotragus | reverse complement strand
GGAGGAGGGGGGGGGGGAGGGGGGAGGGGGGTTCATGTTTGGGAGTTCGTGTAAAAAAATAAATAAATACAAAATAAAAATAAAAATTTAAAAAAAAATTTGTTTTTCTGTTCACAATTCTATAAACTTAAGATTGTATAATATATACGTATAAAATACTAGAAAATTAAATTTAATCAAACAATTGGAAAAAGAAATCAAAACTGCAAAAACATTGTGTATGTGTGTTTGTATTAAAAGCACAAGCAAAGGAAAGAAAGTAAATGAGATCTAATTTTTAAAAAAGGCAAAATAACTATAACAAAAAATATGTATCTATAGATAAACTATTTTGAAATTTCAGTTACTCACAAAGTACTCTGATGCTATATGCTGTGGAACATTATTTCAGATGCTTGGTTGCCATCTGTCTAGCTTCTTTGGTGAGGTATCTGTTCAGATCTCCAGCCCATTTTTTTTAATCAAGTTATCAGTTTTCTTATTGCTGAGTTTTAAGTGTTCTTTATATATTTTAGATAAAGTCCTTTATCAGATGTGTCCTTGGCAAACATTTTCTCCGAGACCATGGCTTGTCTTCTAATTCTCTTCATGTTTTCTTTTTCAGAGCAGATTGGAATTTCAGTAAAGTTCAATGTATCAATTATTTCACTCATTAATTATGTCTTTGATGTTGTATTTAAAAAGGCATCACCACACCAAAGTACCTCTATGTGTTTCTCTATATTGTTTTATAGTTGCACATTTTACATTTAAGTCTATGATCCTTTGAGTTAATTTTTTTGTGACAGGATAAGGTCTGTGTCTTGAGGTTGTTCAGTTGTTCAGTTGTTCAGTTGTACCATCCCTCTGGGTCATCCCAGTACACCAGCCCCAAGCATCCTATATCATGCATCGAACCTGGCGTATGTGAGACAGCAAAAGAGAAACAGATGTATAGAGCACCACAGTTCAAAAGCATTAATTCTTCAGCACGCAGCTTTCTTTATAGTGTAACTCTCACATCCATACATGATTACAGTAAAAACTATAGCTTTGACTAGATAGACCTTTTTTGGCAAAGTAGTGTCTCTGCTTTATAATATGCTGTCTAGGTTGGTCATAGCTTTTCATGCAGGAGGAAGCCTCTTTTAATTTCATGGCTGCAGTCACCATCTGCAGTGATTTTGGAGCCCCCTCAAAATAAATTATCTCACTGTTTCCATTGTTTTCCCATCTACTTGCCATGAAGTGATCAGACCAGATGCCATGCTCTTAGTTTTCTAAATGTTAAATTTTAAGCCAGCTTTTTCCCTCTTCTGTTTCACATTCATAAAGAGTCTCTTAAATGCCTCTGTTTTCTTCCATAACGGTGGCATCATCTGCATATCTAAGGTTATTGATATTTCTCCTGGCAATATTGATTTCAGTTTGTGCTTCATCCAACCTGGCATTTCCCATCATGTACTTGGCACATAAATTAAATTAACCAGGTGACAGTACACAGACAGTATATGATTTTGAACCAATCAATCATTCCATGTCTGGTTTTAATTGTTGCTTCTTGTCCTTCATACAGGTTTCTCAGGAGGCAAGTAAGGTGGTCTGGAATTCCCATCTCTTGAAGAATTTTCCACAATTTGCTGTGATCCACACATTCAAAGGCTTCAGTGTAATCAGTGAAGCAGAAGTAGATGTTTATTTCTGGAATTCTCTCACTTGTTCGATGATCCAGCGGGTGTTGGCAATTTGATCTCATGTTCCTCTGCCTTTTCTAAATCCAGCTTGAACATCTGGATGTCCATGGTTCATCTACTGTTGAAGCCTGGCTTGGAGAATTTTGAGCATTATTTTGCTAGTGTGTCAGATGAGAACAATTGGGCGGTAGTTTGAACTTTCTTTGGCATTGCCTTTCTTTGGGATTGGAATGAAAACTGATCTTTTCCAGTCCTGTGGTCACTGCTGAGTTTTCCAAATTTGCTGGCATATTGAGTGCAGCACTTTCACAGCATCATCTTTTGGAATTGGAAATAGCTCAGCTGGAATTCCATCACCTATGCTACCTTTGTTAATAGTGATGCTTCCTAAGACCCACTTGACTACGCATTCCAGGATGTCTGGCTCTAGGTGAGTGATTACACCAAAGTGGTATTCTGGGTAATTAAAATATTTTTGTATAGTTCTTCTGTGTATTCTTGCCAACTCTTCTTAATATCTTCTGCTTCTGGGATGACCCAGAGGGATGGGATGGGAAGGGAGGTGAGAGGGGGGTTCAGGGTGGGGAACACATGTACATTCATGCTGGGTACAAGTCAATGTATTACAAAACCAATGCAACATGGTAAAGTAAAATTAATTAATTAATTAGAAAATATCTTCTGCTTCGGTTAGGTGTATATCATTTCTGTTCTTTATTGTACTATCTTTGCATGAAATTTTCCCTTGGTATCTCTGATTTTCTTGAAGTGATCTCTAGTCTTTCCTATTGTATTCTTTTCCTCTATTTGTGTTGTTCACCTAGGAAGGTTTTTTGTCTCTCCCTTTTATCATTTGACATTCTGCTTCTCTTTTTTCAGCTATTTGTAAGGCTTCCTCAGACAATCATTTTGCCTTTTTGCATTTATTTTTGTGGAGATGGCTTTGAGCACCAACTCCTATACAATGCTGTAAACCTCCTTCAATAGTTTTCAGATCTAATCCCCTGAATATATTTGTCACTTCCACTGTATAAATGTAAGGGGTTTGATTTAGGTCATACCTGAATGGCCTATTGGTTTTCCCTAATTTCTTAAATTTAAATATGAATTTGACAATAAGAGTTTATGATCTGAGCCTCAGTCAGCTCATGGTCTTATTTTTGCTGACTAAATAGAGTGTAAATAATATAATCAATCTGATTTTGGTAATGATCATCTGGTGATGTCCACCTATATCTAGATTCATTTATTTGCCTGTGAAGGCCAGTTGTTCCAGTACCTTTTGTTGAAAATATAACTTTTTCTCCATTGTATTGCCTTTGATCATTTGTCAATAGCCAGTTGATCATATTTATGTGGATTCATTTCTGGGATCTCTATCGCATGGATGTTTCATTGGCCCATTTGTCAGTTCTTTCACTAATATCACACTGTCTTTATTGCTGCAACACTATAGTAAGTCTTAAAGTTGAGTGGTGTTCATCCTCTAACTTGGTTCTTCTCCTTCAATACTGTGCTGGTTACCTTGGGTCTTTTGCCTCTCCTATACATTTTTGATATCTACAATATAGCTTACTGGAATTTTGATTGGGAGTACATGTAATCTACAGATTAAATTGGGAAGAACTAACATTTTAGTGATATTGAATCTTCCTGTCTATGAACATGAAGTATCTTTCCATTACTTAGTTTGTTTGCATATTGTTTATGAGAATATTTTAAACAATAATAATGCATAGTTATTAAATACTTTTCATATTGTGTGTTATATTAAGAGGTAATGCTTTTAAAGTAGAAAAAATGTTGCCATAATTTCTGCTAAAGTAAAAATAAAGCAAACATTTCATAACTTAATTTTCTAAAATTGCAAATTCTAGAAAATACACCATATATTTGAGAGTAATAGTAAATAGGATTTGTTTGTTACTTGTTCTAGGGTTTGGGGAGTTTTTGCTGGTCTTGTAGCCAGATTCCTAATCCTTCCTCTGAGAGAGACTTGGACTTTTCTTCTGATGTTCAGCTTCTCATGGAGGGTGGCACCTCCCTAATGCTAATGTGTAATTATTGCTGAATCTAATCCAAATTATTATAATTCTCTTTCTCTTGGCATAGAATAGTTTTGAAAGTTTTATCAGTGTGATTAGCATCCTGGACAACAGAACATATGAAAACCTCTTCTGGATGTTGATTTTTTTTCTCCCTGATTAAAGATGTGTTTAGAGATGATTTATAATATTTACTCCTTGTAAATATTAATAAAAATTTCAAAAATCTGATGTCTGGACTTGTGGATACAAAAATTTCAGTCATGAGACTATCAGTCACATTTAAAATGCTGATTATACAAAACAGAAATATTAATGATGTCTAGAAAAAGTTGGCTGAAAGCTCAACACTCAGAAAACTAAGATCATGGCATCTGGCCCCATCATTTCATGGGAAATAGATGCAGAAACAGTGGAAACAGTGTCAGACTTTATTTTGGCAGGGTGGAGGGGGTCCAAAATCACTACAGATGGTGATTGCAGCCATGAAATTAAAAACACTTACTCCTTGGAAGGAAAGTTATGACCAACCTAGATAGCATATTCAAAAGCAGAGACATTACTTTGCCAACAAAGTTCTGTCTAGTCAAGGCTATGGTTTTCCCAGTGGTCATGTATGGATGTGAGAGTTGGACTGTGAAGAAAGCAGAGTCCAAAGAATTTATGCTTTTGAACTGTGTTGCTGGAAAAGACTCTTGAGAGTTCCTTGGACTGCAAGGAGGTTCAACCAGTCCATTCTAAAGGAGATCAGTCCTGAGTGTTCTTTGGAAGGACTGATGTTATTGCTGAAACGCCAGTACTTTGGAAACTCCAGTACTTTGGCCACCTCATAGGAAGACACGACTGAGCAACTGAACTGAACTGAACTGAACTGAGGCCCTTGGAGATTTGGGTATGATTTTTAGTTTTCCCATCCTGGAATTATATTTACTAGAACTTCTTGTTTGTTATGATACTAAACTTTTCATTGTATAAGATGTTGATTCCTCTTTCCAGATGATATATCACTTGCAGCTAGATACACTCCAACTGATACAACAGTAATAACAACAAACAGAATTTAGTATGTCAATAAGACAGGATGAGATATAAAGAAAATGCTTTATTTAAACTGGCTTTTTATATTTTCAATGCCATGCAAAAATAGATGAGACTATATGGTAACAAGCACACAAAAATAGTCTATATATCCACAGCCACTTGAGAAAGAGCTCTTTAGGTTCATTCTTTCATATACAGTTTGGGAATCTATGACTTCAAGAGATTTCCTTATGTAAGACTTCAGAATAGCTAAGAGCAAAGGAAAAACAATACAGAATCTTCCTACAATGCAGGAGACCCAAGTTTGATCTCTGAGTCAGGAAGACCACTAGAGAAAGGAATGGCTATGCATTCCTGTTTTCTTGCCTGGGAAGTCCCATGGACACATGAGCCTTGTGGGTTACAGTCCGTGCGGTCACAAAGAGCTGGACATGACTGAGCAACTAACGTTTCACTTCAAAGCAAAAATACCTATCTCAGAATAAATTAGATTAAGTTCACCACTACTACACTAAAATAATATAAAGTAAACTTTATATAAACCAGAAAGGTGATAGAGTTAGAAATCTGGATAAGTCTAGATTAAATAAAAATATAGTATGGTTTAGAAAGTCCCCTAAACCATCTTCTGTTTCAATGATTCTCTAAGATGATTCATAGCACTCAGTATAAAGTGCTAGCCAAATATAAGATTTATTACAACAAAAAGATATAAAGCAGAATCAGTGAAAGGGAGAGATACATCAGGTTAAATGAGAGAAACTCAGCCAAGGATTTCTATGTTCTGCCTTGAGGGAATGCAGAGTCTGTGATCAGTGCTCGTTAGAGACTGAGTATCCAGATTTTTTACTGAAAGCTGAATCTTCACTATGGATCACTCCAAAACTTCAGACACCCAGAAAGAAAGCACGTTCAGCATCATAGAGATCTTTGCTTGATAAAACTTTGTCAGATTCCTAAACATTTTCCTTGGACCATCCTTACCTGTAAAATCTAGTCTTTGTGAGAATTTTAACAAGTCAGTTTAGCGAGAATTCTCTCTACACATATTTGATGACTTTCAGTACTGATCAGGTTCTACATCCTCCAGCATGCCTCAGCTGACAATCCTCTTGGTTCAGTTTAGCCAGAACTTCCATTATAACTGATGATTCCTCTTAGTAATTTTGGCCCATTGATTTCTTCTATACCACTTGGTTGTAAATTCCCACTGACCATGCTGTATTCAGAGGTTAAGCCCAGTGTCCTTTCTCCATTATAGAACCCCATCACAGAGGTCCCTATGCGTATTGCTATAGTCTTCCCATTCAACAGAGTCTTCCTTACTATGCTTCAACAAATCTCATAAATTTTTTTCTTTATTTATAAGCATAAACTACACTGATTTTGTGAACAATTTGGGCATAATGAACAATTTTTTCCAAGTTTGAGAATGATGGGAATGCTTCTGATATCCAAGTTTCCAGAGACAAGCAAAGCACCAGTGTCGGGGTCCAGCCCCAGTGGATCCAGGGTGATTTGAAGGTGGGGATGGAGTCAGCATCCTTGGAAAAGAACTTAATTAATTACAGATAGAGTGGGATTAGAGAATTAGCAGAGAAAAAGAGGCTGAATAACTTGGTTTACACGGAGTACAAATCACCATCTATGTAGGCTGCAGGCGTCTTCCCATTCTCCCAAAAGAGAGGAGGCACTGAGGCCCTGGTCTGATCTTAGAAGCCCAGGCAAAATTAGCAGGCTTGGTGGGTACCCATGCACCAGGTGGGAATTCGGCCAGAAAATAGTAGGAGAGAAAAAGAGGCTGAATAACTTGGTTTACGTGGGATAACAATAAAATTCCAAGACAAGGAATTTGCACCATCTACATTGGGCCACTGGCACCACTTGAATATAGGAAGGTGCCCCTCCTTGGGCTCCTTCTTGCATGGGCTTGAAAGCTGGGACAAGTAAATAGACTTGAAGGGTACCCACGCTCCAGATGGGAATTCAGCCAGAAAAACGGGGAGCAAGAAAGAACAACATGAGGGAATCTGTCTTTCCAGAAACTGATCTGATGTCTTTATTTTTGGGTTTGTTTATATACCTTTTGTTACACATAAGGATGAATACAGAGTCACGCAGGGGGCAGCAGTCCTTAACTTTATAAAAAATTAGGTGCTTTACATTTAAAAAAAAAAAAAAAGGTCTTAGGGGTTTTACATCATCATCTGACATTTTATGACCCTTTATTTCTGATAACCAAAAAACTTATTTTTTCCAAGGGTGTTTTTTTCTTAAACCATGCACCACCCTCTGAATAAAGTTGCATTCCTATAGAGTGAGGGTGTAGTGAGTTACAATCAAGAAAGGAATTTACTTAACCCAAGGTTAACATGATTAATCCTAAAGGTTAATATTTATCCTATATGCTAGTTATATTCATTATAAGAGCAGGAAATATGGAGATTTAGCAGCAAACATCAGTCCAAAAAATGAAAACCCTTCACCAATGCTCCCCTTAAGATCTATTTAGTCTTAAGATAGTGATAAAGTTACATTTTTACATAGCAAGGACACAGTGATTTATAACAAAGTACAGTGATCTATAACAAAAGAGAAAATTCATTAACTCAAAAAGTCTAGTATTGCTAACATCAAAAACTACTATATTTCCTTTTCTATATTCCAAATACATTGATTAATATATTCCCAGGTGCCTAAGGATATGGAGGCCTGGACTTAAAGGTTAATACTTATTTCTCCTATATGCTAGTTATATTCATTATAAGAGCAGGGAATATGGAGATTTAGCAGCAAACATCAGCCCAACAAATGAAAACCCTTCACCAATGTTCCCCTTAAGATCTATTTAGTCTTAAGATAGTGATAAAGTTACATTTTTACATAGCAAGGACACAGTGATTTATAACAAAGTACAGTGATCTATAACAAAAGAGAAAATTCATTAACTCAAAAAGTCTAGTATTGCTAACATCAAAAACTACTATATTTCCTTTTCTATATTCCAAATACATTGATTAATATATTCCCAGGTACCTAAGGATATGGAGGCCTGGCCGCAATCATTGACTCAACAATGAGAAAAGCCCTATGCTAATACTCCAAACTTTCTGTGCTGTTTATGGTTGAGAGGTAGTAAACAATCATGTGTGTAGTGGCAGGAGTATAGATAATCCTGTAACACAAGCTAGTTTGCCAGCAGAGAGGTTTGATCTGAGACACCCTTATCCCACCCAGGGCAGGGAATTAGCAGCAATTATTGGCACAACAAATGAAAAACCCTTCACCAATATAATTCCTAACCAACCCACTATACTAACAATTTCTAACTTCCCAAAAGAATTTGCCTTTGGTAAGTCCAAAACATCTCGTGCCTCTCATGGTTGGGAGGCTGTAAACAATCACATGTGGCCGGAAGAACCTATACAGGCAGGCTAGATAAACTTCAGAGGAGTTGTAAATTGAAACACTCTTGTCACACCCAGGAATTTTTATTAACTTGGAGCTGCAAGTTAACTCCTTCTCCGAGAGAATGGTTATGGGGGAGAGCCCCCCGTAAAGTCAGAGGTGTAGGTGAGAGCATAAAACAGACTCCGGTTTTGGGGACAGATGCTCGGGAACAGGCGGTTTCCTGAGGCTTGATCACGCCTTTGCGTATGCCAAGCCTCCTTCCTCATGACCTTTGCCATGGACAGAGTTCCTCACGCTGGCTCCCGGCAGACCAGTCTTGTACGCAAGCAGGCCTCTTTAAAGATAACAGGTTGCTGTGTTGGCTCTCCTGTATGGTGAGCATAGAAGAAGTAGACTCGCAGGGATGTACAGGAGGCTGAACCTCAGCAGTATCGTCATTCATTTCAGGTGTTTCTTGTTTAAAGAAAATTTGCTATCATGGAGATAGTCCACCATTGAGCATATAAGTTATCAGTCAGTTAAGTTGCTCAGTCGTGTCCAGCAGTTTATGACTGAAGCATGCTGTCACTGTTTTCCCGTCTATATGCCATGAAGTGATGGGACCAGTTGTCATGATCTTAGTTTTCTGAATGTTAAGTTTTAAGCCAACCTCTTCACTCTCCTCTTTCACTTTCATGAAGAGGCTCTTTAGTTCTTCTTTGCTTTCTGCCAAAAGGTGGCATCATCTGCATATCTGAGGTTATTGATATTTTCCCCAGAAATCTTGATTGCAGCTTGTGCTTTGTCCAGTCCAGCATTTCACATGACGCATTCTGCACATAAATTAAATAAGCAGTGTAACAATATATAGCCTTGATGTACTCCTTTCCAAATTTGGAGCCAGTCTGTTGTTCCATGTCTTGTTCTAATTGCTGTTTCTTGACCTGCATACAGATTTCTCAGGAGGCAGGTCAGGTGGTCTGGTATTCCCATCTCTTATAACATGCATTAAAAACTTGATGAAAATGAAGAACTCATGATGGTTTTTGCCAAGAGTGCTCCTTCAGTTTAGTTCAGTTGCTCAGTCGTGTCTGACTTTTTGAGATCCCATGGACTGAAGCAGGCCAGGCTTCCTTGTCCATCACCAACTCCTGGAGCTTGCTCAAATTCATTCCATTGAGTCAGTGATGCCATCCCATCATCTCATCCTCTGTCATCTTCTTCATCTCCTGCCTTCCATCTTTCCTAGCATCAGGGTCTTTTCCAATAAATCAATCATTTGCATTAGGTGACCAAAGTATTGGAGTTTCAGCTTCAGCGTCAGTTCTTCCCATGAATATTTAGGACAGATTTCCCTTAAGTTTGACAGGCTTGATCTCTCTGCAGTCTATGGGACCCTCAAGAGTCTTTCCATGGGATCCTCAAGAGTTTTCACCAACACCACAGTTCAAAAGCATCAATTCTTTGGCGCTGAGATTTCTTTATAGTCCAACTCTCACATTCATACATAACTCCTGGAAAACCATAGCTCTGACTAGATGGACCATTTTTGGCAAATTAATATCTCTGCTTTTTAATATGTTATCTAGGTAGGTCATAGCTTTTCTTCCAAGGAGGAAGCACCTTTTAATTTCATGGCTATAGTCACCATCTGCAGTGATTTTTGGAGCCCTCCAAAATAAAATCTGTCACTGTTTCCATTTTTTCCCATTTATTTGCCATGAAGTGATGGGCCAGTTGCCATGATCTTAGTTTTTTGAATGTTGAGTTTCAAGTCAACTTTCTCACTCTCATCTTTCACTTTCATCAAGAGGCTCTTCAGTTCCTCCTCACTTTCTGCCATCAATGTGGTTTCATCTGCATATCTGAGATTATTGATAATTCTCCTGGCAATCTTGATTCTAACATGTGCTTCATCCAGCCTGGCATTTCGCATGATGGCTTCTACAATAAGTTAGATAAGCAGGATGACAATACACAGCTTTGATGTACTCCTTTCCCAATTTGGAAGGAGTCTGTTGTTACATTTCCAGTTCTAACTATTGCTTCTTGACCTGCATACAGATTTCTCAGGAGGCAGGTAAGGTGGTCTGGTATTCCCATCTCTTGAAGAATTTTCCACAATTTGTTGTGATCCTCACAGTCAAAGGCTTTGGCATAGTCAATAAAGCAGAAGTAGATGCGTTTCTTTAGACCAGAGAAAAAGAAGGCAGGTAATTGCATACAAAGAATAATATATGAATTCTTTTCAAGACCAGATATTTGTGCAATCTAAATGAGGCATTGAAAGATATTTAAATATCTGAGATGTCCTATTTTAATTGTTAACAAATCCTCTAATTAAGCAAGTGTAAACATACAAATTCAGGCTAAGGATATAATGAATTTTGTTCTACCCTACTAATTCAGTGCTTTTATTTCCATTCCTAACCCACATCTCTAAGTTTTTGAACTGGTTCTTACTGGTGTTCTGGGACATTTTCTGAAGGCTAATCTTTTTGAACTCCTAACGCTGTGCTAACTATATGTTCCCACAAATAGGCATAGCCAAAATCTAGGTGACAGGTAAGAAGGTAGATATATATCTATCCATATAGCAAATTTTAAACTTCCAATTCTGAGAAATACAGTGCAAGAAAACAAACATACCAACAAACAAGCAAAACATAAAACAAAAAAAGCAGAAGTGTCCTTAAGTCCTTTTGATTTTTATCTGGAGTAGTTTTGAAATCCCACATGCATGTGCAATCATATAAACTTAGAAATATATTGGTTAGACTATGCTATGTCAAGGACATTTTAAGCTAATAATGCAAAACTTTGTAGAATTATTATATAGTTATTTTTGCCATTTTAAATTTGGAAGAAGTAAAACATTATTATCAAACAATTATGGTTAAAGTCTAAATTATTTGAAAACAGTTTCTATATAACAAAATTATTTATCTTATTTCTGTGCTAATTAATACAGATACAAGAAAGCTAATCATATAATTGCACTTAGGGGATTATATTTAATTTTCTTTGCCACTTACTGGACAGTCATTTTACTTTTGTCTCCCATAGAACCTGTCTCTTATACACATCTCATTCTCCCAAAAGAGAGGAGGCACTGAGGCCCTGGTCTGATCTTAGAAGCCCAGGCAAAAGTAGCAGGCTTGGTGAGAGATACAAGAAAGCTAATCATATAATTGCACTTAGGGGATTATATTTAATTTTCTTTGCCACTTACTGGACAGTCATTTTACTTTTGTCTCCCATAGAACAACATGCACAAAATGATAATGCATTTTCAGAAATTATTTGGCAACTGGTAGTGTTATAATTAAATATATTAAATTAAGAAACAAATCATGAAGCCTCCCTCCTCCAAATAACACTATAAAGATAGAAATAACAGTTCATAAGGCAGAATTTTTGCATGGAAACAATTAGATTCAAAATGTGAGACTTTAATAGCACATAGGCAAATTATTATTTTTCATTCTGCTTCACAACAGGAAGACATTGCTATGGGGAAAATGTGTTCACATAAGACTGAAAGTTGATTTTTGATGAAATATAGCTACTTGTGTCCTAGAGGAAATTTGAAGACTTTAAGACAGAATTAGGCTGAAAGAATAAAGCTATGAAAAATACAATTCAAAAGGACTGAGATTAGAGACATCAGGTCATTCTTGTGACATGTGTGAATCATTATTAGTGTATGTGTGTGTGTGTATGTTTGTTAGTCAGTCATGTTTGACTCTTTATGACCACATGGACTAGCCTGCCAGGCAAGAATACTGTAGTGGGTAGCCATTTTCTTCTCCAGGGTATCTTTCTGACCCAGGGATTGAAGTCAGGTTTAATGCATTGCAGGCAAATTCTCTTCTGTCTGAGCTGCCAGGGAAGCTCCCTTATTATTAATAGTTATTTTAAAGACTAGAGAAGCAAGGACAAACATAAAATGAATTAATCTTCAGTAAGAAATGATATTCCTTTATGGCATTAAATAAAATTATACAAATAAATATTTGTAACTTTTTAATACTAAAATGATAAACATCTTGTCACAGCTTTGACATTTACAGAGATTGGAAGTCATTTCATCTGTCCTCAAAATACCAACAAATAAATTAACCATTCTTTTTTGATCTTCCAAGAAACTAAATGATAAGGCAAAATATCAACACCAAATCCTATAAGTAAAGCCAGAATATCACAACTGGAATCTATTTCCATTAAATAATGAAACTATAGACTCTCAGGAACACTCAAATGATAATTGTGAAGAATTACTGGGAATTAAATAAGGACCTGCGTGAAAAAAGATAAACAACAATGGTCAGAAGTCCTGGGGGTCTCCACACTGTTGTGGGTTTAAGCATCAGACATTGTTTCAAATTTTCACAGAAAATCTCTGAAAAAGATTCTGCCTGGCTCTGGCAGGACAGAGAGAGGCGCAATCACTGAAAGTTGTTGACTGTTCCTTTACAAAGGCCTCCTGTCCAGGGGATAGGTCTTCACAAGAACTTTGTCCCACCCACAGGAAGGACATTCCTTTAAGTGCAGTGCATTACCTTGTTATCCAAACAGATTGAGAGGGAAGGTTAGCTGTATCACTTCACAACCATTTATGAAGACCAGAGTCTGAAGACACAGGTCCACTAAACACGGTCTGAAATGTAATTAGAAAGATAGTCTTCCCTTATACCTTGTAGCAACAGCAATAGAACTCCTCCTACACAATAATGAGGGATTACAACAAAAAGAGCTGTGACAAGCAAAAGCTTTCTGCAGAGGACTAAGTATGAAAGTTCAAAATCAGTACGGGAAACAAACAAGAACAAAAAACAAGAACATTAGAGAAATCTGAACCCTTGAAACATACGATTAGGGAAAACATTAAACTCAGCACATACTCAGGAAAGATGAATATAAAAACTGACATTAAAGATTATGTAACTCAGTTTCTATTACCCAAAATAACATACTTATTTCAACAGTATAAGGTATGCAAGAAAGTTAAGACCATAATCCAAAGAGGCAAAGAAATAATCAGAACCAGGCTCAGATTCAAGACATATTTTTGAATTTTCAGACAGAGAATTTGAAATATCTTTGAGTTATAAATACTCTAAGGGATAAAATAGAAGGCATGCAAAAATTAATGGATGGAGAGAAGGAGCTCTAAAAATGAAAAAAAGGAAATGCTGGAAAACAAAGACAATGCATAAGAATTGAAGAATGCCTTTAATGCCTCAGTTGACTGGGCATGGACATAGAAAAATATCAGTAAAATTAAAGATAGGTTAATAGAAACTTTTCAAACTGAAATGAAAGAGAAAATCAATAATAATAATAATATCTAGCATTTAAGAACTGCAAATTAAAATTGTGCATTATACATGAAATAGAAATGCCAAGAGAAGAAACAGAGAACAGAGAAGGGGAAAAGAAAAATGAAGTGATAGTGGCTGAGGAATTTTGAAAGCTAATGCACATACTGAATCATGTATCCATGAAGCTCAAAGTAAAACAAGCAGGGTAAAATCCTTCCAAAACTACACCTAGACATATTATGCTCAAATTACTGAAAAAAAAAAAAAGAGAGAAAATATAAAATCTTGACACAAGTCAGAGGGAAAAAAGACACTTCAACTATAGAGAGAAAAAGGTGAAAAAGATGGTGAACTTCTTATCAGAAATCATGCAAGCAGGAAGTAATTGAGGTGAAATATTTTAAATGTTGAAAGAAAATATGAAAACTACCAACTTAGAAATATATATCAGCAAAAGTATCATTCAAAAGTGAAGGAGAAACTTTTGATCATCTCCATCATATAAAGAGCTTTGAGGTCATCACTTGATTTCTCAAACAAGAAATGGGATGAAATAGAATGAATTGATGACTTTCCAAGATGCATCAGAAAAATGCAAACTCTCATTTCAAAATCTGGAGAGGCAGGCAAGTACACAGATAATTTCAGAGGAAAATAAAAAGTAATAATAATAACAACAACAATAATAATACTGCCACTAAGCAAGTAAGAATAGGAAAACCGATATAGCAGTTTTGATGAATTACTGAAGGTTTGGTGTGGATTAGCTGCTTCCTAAATCTATGAGTGTCAGACTTTACTTTTTTGGGCTAAAAAAATCACTGCAAATGGTGATTGCAGCCATGAAATTAAAAGATGCTTACTCCTTGGAAGGAAAGTTATGACCAACCTAGATACCATATTGAAAAGCAGAGACATTACTTTGCCAACAAAGGTCCGTCTAGTCAAGGTTATGGTTTTCCCAGTGGTCATGTATGGATGTGAGAGTTGGACTGTGAAGAAAGCTGAGTGCCAAAGAACTGATGCTTTTGAATTGTGATGTTGGAGAAGACTCTTGAGAGTCCTTTGGACTGCAAGGAGATCCAACCAGTCCATTATAAAGAAGATAAGTCCTGGGTATTCTTTGGAAGGAATGATGCTAAAGCTGAAACTCCAGTACTTTGGCCACCTCATGCGAAGAGTTGACTCATTGGAAAAGGCTCTGATGCTGGGAGGGATTGGGGGCAGGAGGAGAAGGGGTTGACAGAGGATAAGATGGCTGTATGGCATGACCG
This sequence comes from Oreotragus oreotragus, assembly GCA_006410675.1. Taxonomy (NCBI): domain Eukaryota; kingdom Metazoa; phylum Chordata; class Mammalia; order Artiodactyla; family Bovidae; genus Oreotragus; species Oreotragus oreotragus. Next base: position 186,463 of record SJYX01021810.1, on the reverse strand, counting down.
ACTCGATGAACATGAGTTTGGGTGAACTCCAGGAGTTGGTGATGGACAGGGAAGTCTGGCGTGCTGCAGTTCATGGGGTCGCAAAGAGTCAGACACGACTGAATGACTGAACTGATCTGAACTGAACTGAATCCTATGAGCAGAGGAGTCCATAGGATCACAAAGAGTCAGACACGACTGAATTGACTGGTATGCAAGTTACTTCAGTTGTGTCTGACTCTGCAACCCCATGGATTATAGCCTGCCAGTCTCTTCTGTCCATGAAATTCTCCAGGCAAAGATACCGGAGTGGGTTGCCCTTTCCTCCCCCAGGGATCTTCCCAATCCAGGGAGCAAACCCATGTCTTTTATGTCTCCTGCATTAGCAGGAGGGTTCCTTACCACTAGTGTCACCTGGGAAGCTCAATAAGAGATAAAATTTCTCAGAGTCTGGGTAGAGGGGAGGGACATTTCAACATTCATGGATTTTACCTTCAGGATTCTCACCAGGCTTTCATGATAAACATTGGAGAAAACCTACACTCATATTCTGGGCAGCAAAAGGAGAAATGTTCCATTTTTAAACTATTGTCAGAGAATTCTTAATAAAAACAAACTACTCTGTAAGAGAAACTATTTTACCACAGTTTTATCTGACCTGGGGGAAAGGCAATTAACTGCAATATACTCTACTAATGCATTTCATGTTAGGTGGGAGAATAATATATGAATCTAGAGGGAAATGTAGTCTTTGGCACTTATAGCCACAGCAAAGCTTAAACATAAGCCAGGTCATAGGTAGATTAACATAAATTTTCATGCTAAAAGTTGAAAAACTTCAATTGCTACTACCTGGTGTAAATTCGTGAAGCATGCTAAAAGGCAAAAACAAGAAAAAGCAAACCCCAAAAATGCAATATGAAGAGATAAGACAAGAATCAGATATAGAACAAGATATGACACAGTTTTTTAATTAATGGAACATAAATTTGAAGTAATTATGATTAACACATTAAGGGATCTAATAGTAATGTATGAATACAGATGAAACATTTAAGAAGTAAACAAAAATAAATGCTAGAAATCAAAAACACTGTAACAGAGATAAAGAATGCCTATAACAGACTCATTTTATTAAATCATACACAACCAAGAAAAAAATTGATTAATTTGAACAATTACTACAGAAACTTCCCAAAGTAAAATATAAAGACAATAATTTAACATATGAAACAGAATACTGAAGAATTATAGAATAATTATAAAATGTGTAATGCATTGGTAATAGGAATGGTAGGAGAAAGAGAAAAAAGTAGCAGAAGAAATATTTGAATTAACAATGACTGATAAATTTTCTAAAATAAATGTCAAACACCAAACCATAGATCTAGGTGGTTTAGAAAAACAAAGCAGGATAGATACCAAAAGTCTACATCTAGCCATATCATATTCAAACTTCAAGGGGGGAAAACAAAAAAAAAGAAAAGAAAATCTTGAAATAAGCCATATAGTAAAGAGGAGAGAGCTCGCCTCTAGAAAGAAAGAAAAAAGATTATAACTGGCTTTCTATAAGAAAATATGCATACCAGAAGAGACTGAAATGAAATATGGAGAGTGCAGAAGAAATAAAGAGGCCAAAAACCTAGAATTCTATACCCAACACATTCCTTCAAATTTGTTGCAAGCAAGATATGTTAGGACAAGTTCTTCAGAGAGAAGAAAATTATATAGGTAAGAAACTTGAAATTTTATAAAGAAAGGAAGAACACAGGAAGGGTAATAAGGAGAGATAAAAATAAAACCTTTTTCATTTTATTTCTTATCAAAGTATTTAATAAAAACTTATAAGAGTAAGAAGAGCAACAATGTATTAGGTGATTATACCACATGGTGAACTAAAATTAATGATAGCAAAATTAATGATAGGAGGAGAAAATTGGGAAATTATACTGGATATGACTGTACTACACAAGATATGATATAATTTTATTTGAAAGTGGATTTATTTTAGTTATAAATGTATTTTACACACTCTCAGAGAATAAATGATACATAAAAGAAGAGAGAAAATATATTCATATGAAATTCTCAGTTAAAACTAGAGAAGTCGAAACAAGAGAGGGACAAATAATAATAACAGGTGCAAACAACAGAAAACAGAATCTATTTCAACTCCTTAAACATGAATGGTCTAAATACTCCAATTAAAATACAGAGATTGTGAGAATGATTATAAAAGAAGACTTTACTGTATGTAAGATACTTACTGTAGTACTAGATACTACAGATTAAAAGTAAAGAGCTATGGAATAGCACACAATGCAAATATCATATTTTTAAAATATGTAGTAATTTTGAATTATAGAATAAAATGTTTCCACTTTGGAAAACAGTTTGGCAGCTTCCAACAAAGTTAAACATAATCTTACAATATAATGTAGCAAATGGACACCTTGATATTTATCCTGTTGCTTCAAAACCAATTTTCACACAAAAACCTGTGCATGTAAATTCGAAGTAGCTGCCAATACCTGGAAGGAATCAAAATATCCTTTAAAAATAGATAAGTAACTGTCACATTTATACAATGGACTATTATTAAGCAATGTAACTATGAGCTATCATATCATGAAAACTAATGGATCAATCTTAAAAATATATTGCTAAAATAAGAAATCTAAAAAGACTAAATATTGTAAGATACCAATTAAATGACATTCTGAAAAGTGAAAAACTGGAGACAATACAAATATCAGTAGCAGTCAGAGATCAAGGGAGAGAAAAGGAAAAATGAACAAGTGAATCACAGGGTATATTTTCTGGTGGTGACACTATACTCTATGATGTCATAATAGTGGATACTATTATGGTGCCATATTAGTCAAGAACCACAGCACAAAATGTGTACTTCCATGCATATAATTAAAATGTGTATATCCTAAATATAGTTCTTAAACATGGGTAACTCTAGGATGAACTATGTAATATGAAAAAAACAGTTACTGGTGTGTGAAAAAGCCTCACTGAAGAAAGTGGAATAAAAATATGCTGGCCTGATTAATCCTGGAAGAAATTAGAATCTGTAAGACTAAAGGAACTACACAAAAGTAGTAGAAGTTGCTTCCACGGTGGTCCAGGTTAACAATTAGGTTGCTTTGCATGTATATTGTAATTAAACCTTTAAATAAATGACTGATGATAGGAACCAGATTTCTCCCTCTTTTAGTTGGAATTAAACATGACCAAAGAAGTAATGTATAATAATAATTGTGATAATGGATTGAACTTTGAGACTTCAGTGTGAATTAATGTTTACATGTAAAAATATTTATAGATATATACAATAGTTAGTATACACATATATCCTGCCTTTCTTGTTAGCCCATTTTAACCAATTCACTCAAGCTTGTGCAAAATAATACCAGTTTTGACATTTTGTACTTTTATTTCCAGAAGTGTTTCTCTCTTTACATTATTGTATATTAATTTTTATTGTTCATGTTTTTCATCAGTTTCATCTCCCAGGAAACAGGAGATTTATCTATGTTCAGTAGTAAAGTTAGTGCTTTGCATTCCATAAACACTCACAAGGCAAGGGCTTCGATCTATCCTTGTCAAAGCATTGCGTATGCATGTACTGGGAGAGCCTGGCACTGGGAACTTTGCATGGGTAAGACATCACTTCTAGCTTGAAAAGGTGTGTCATCTATTTGAAGACACATGGTTTTTAGTGACATATGATAGGTAATGGAATGATAATAGAGCACAGAGAAAAGATATTTATCTCAACATGATAGCATCAGGAAGGGATTTCAGGAAAAGAAGTCTCAGGCAAACAGAGAAAGTAAACAATACAACTAGTCTCTCTTTCTCCATTCTTAAGCTTATATATGATTGCTTTCAGAAATTCTCCCTTTCTAGAAAAAAAAATACTATAAAAATATGATAATGTCATCCAAGAAAAGAAAGCAAATATGAATTTTAATTTATTCTATGAGGCAAATTTACATTTCAGCAGAATATCATAATTCATATTTCTATTAAAGCAATCATTTTAATACAGGTTTCCTACTGGAAAAAGGTATTTTTCAGATCAGTTCAGTTCAGTCGCTCAGTTGTGTCTGACTCTTTGTGACCCCATGAATCGCAGCACGCCAGGCCTCCCTGTCCATCACTAACTCCCGGAGTTCACTCAGACTCACGTCCATCCAGTCAGTNAAATTTTGTTGTTACATTTAATGTCACTCAGTAATTTGTATCAAACAACTGCATATTTTACTCTTGCTCAGAGCAGGATGTCACCATCAAGACAAGTAATATAACTATGTAAAGTTGAAAGAAGGGGCAAACTGATGGCTCTAATTGTGCTTCCTCTAGGTTATTCTGATAATTTTTATAGGTCAAGACATTGTACAAAATACAAAAGCACAAATGGGGGAAAAATCATGTCTAAATATGGAAAGTCATGAAGATCCCCACTGAAAACACAATGTTCCATCAGAAGAAAATTAGAGTTAAACATGAAAGGGTAGACGGGCTGTTGAAGCAAAGACACAGGATTACTGGGGGAAACACATGAAGACGTCCATTCATGGTTGTAAAGGATTACTTACTGACAGACCAATGCTCATCAAGAAGAAAAACATGAAGAATAAACATAAAAACACAAAGAATATAAGCATATATTTAGAAATGGTAGAGAGAGGCTGAAGTTACAAAGTCTCGGGGACCTAAGATTCTTGAGGAGAACAGAAGAGAGATAAGTAAATATTTTGTAGCTATTTTAATTCAGTATATTTTCCAGTTCTAGCATACAACATTCAAGCAAAAAGGTACAGGTCACTATTATGAGACAAAAGAACAGCTAAAAATCTGACAGAATTATGGGACTGTGGAGACAAATTTAGTCATTTTAGATACGGAAGACAAAGAAATTAGCCTAACTCTCAGTGTTATTCGCCAAAATTTGAAACAGAATGGATGGGATACTAAAAAGCAAGAGAGAAAAATCTATATGAAAATCAGTTTGGAAGGTTTAATAGCCTCAGAGTTCCAAGGAACAGGAATTAGTGTTCAGGACTCAGAGCAGTGGTGGTGGGACAGGAAATCTACCAAGTTCTCAGTTGGGAATTTTAGGAAGCTACATAACAGAGCAGAGGACTTACGGGTGGGGGGAATGTCCAAAGTGTAACACAACCTTTATTCAGTTCTATCTACCCTACTCTTTCTACCAGGGAAAAGACAGGTAAAGTATGTCTGGTGAAATAATTTATCAAGAACTTCTTCAGTTTATGAATGATTTCTGGTTTCACTCAAATTTTATACAAGAAACATGATATCCACTTTCTACTTTAAAGAGAAATCAGGCATACAAAGATTAAGACCAAAAGTCTTAAAACTAAGAGGTAAAGTAATATTTTGTTTCTTATATATGTATGAGTCAACAGACAAAGGATAACATAATACTGAATAATATTTAAGAACATAAAAGAGAGAGATTATAGATAGGAGTGAATTAAAATTAAGAAATTAAAAAAAAAAAAACACCAGAGTATATAGTAGTGAATGAGAAAACAGGTAAGTACAAAATATCCAGATTGATATATGTAGAAAAGAGGTTTACATGAGCTGGTAAGAATATTAAAATTATATGTGACATATTATTAAATGTGAAGGGAGATGAGGGAGAATTAGGAAGATGCAAAATTTAAAGCTGTAATGGTTGAGAACTTTACCAACTTGAATTACACAAACCAAGAAAATAAAGAACTCTATAAAACCCAAGCACAATGATCAACACACACACACATACACACACACACACACACACACACACACACACATCATTGTGAATACCTCTGAAAAGGTACAAAGATTTTGGTAAACTATAAAAATACACAGTATAAAAAACAACCAGAAGTAAAAGACATAAACTTCCTTTTCGAAGAAATGTTAGAAAGACAGATAAATAATATCAAAAGAAATATTATAAGGCACAAAACAATGGGATCATGTCTTACAAATAGTCCCATAAACTAAGATTCCAGCATAAATGTCTTTCCAGTAAAAATTCTTCAAATACATATGGAAAAAACAACACTGTATCAAACAAAGCTTTCCAGAGAATAGGACATTAGTTCTGTGAGGAGACTATAAACAAAATATGACATAGATGCTAAAGGAAATTATCAAGCAGAGAGTTTACTTTTGCATACATAATTGCACAAATAAGAAAAGTTATGATCAACCTAGATAGCATATTGAAAAGCAGAGACATTATTTTGCCAACAAAGGTCTGTCTAATCAAGGCTATGGTTTTTCCAGTGGTCATCTGTGGATGTGAGAGTTGGACTGTGAAGAAAGCTGAGTGCTGAAAAACTGATGATTTTGAACTCTGGTGTTGGAGAAGACTCTTGAAAGTCCTTTGGACTGCAAAGTGATCCAACCAGTCCATTCTGAAGGAGATCAGCCCTGGGGTTTCTTTGGAGGGAATGATGCTGAAGCTGAAACTCCAGTACTTTGGCCACCTCATGCGAAGAGTTGACTCATTGGAAAAGACTCTGATGCTGGGAGGGATTGGGGGCAGGAGGAGAAGGGGGTGACAGAGGATGAGATGGCTGGATGGCATCACTGACTTGATGGATGTGAGTCTGAGTGAACTCCAGGAGTTGGTGATGGACAGGGAAGCCTGGCGTGCTGAGATTCATGGGGTTGCAAAGAGTCAAATATGACTAAGAGACTAAACTGAACTGAACTGAACTGAACCATAGGCTGAAAATACCCTCACAAGAGTGAGTGAACATGAGAAAAGCAGCTGAAAGTCTAAGGGAAGTCCAGAAGTCATGTGTTGTTTTACCATACGTAAAGCCAACAAGCTTGAGCCCAGTATGACAAAAATGGGAGAGAGGAATTGGGGCATCCTCACAGAATTATTGTGGAAATGAAACATCACATAGGCTTTTTGATATAGATTCTTGCAAGTTCTATAAAGCTAAACAGACCTTTACCAAGTGACTCAGTAATCACTCTTATGTATATGCTAAGTGAATAGAGAAACTGGACTCATAAAAAAAATCATTATTCAGATTTGCATAATTTTTATTAGTAATGAGCAAAAACTGGCAACAATCCAATTTTTCCTTAGCTGGAGAACAGATAAGCAAACTCTTTTCTGTCCACACTATGGGATTCCACTAAATAACAGGACAGAACAATGCTAGTGGTCATAAAATCAGTGAGCCATAAAAAAATAATAAAATAATGATATTTCCAGCAGTATGGATGAACCTGGAGATCATACTTAATGAAGAAATTCAGACAATGACAAATATCATATAATATTTATTAGATGTGGAATCTAAAAGATTATAAAAATAAACTTACATATAAAACAAAAATAGTGCCAGTCAGTTCAGTCAGTTCAGGCACTCAGTCATGTCTGACTCTTTGTGACCCTATGGACTGCAGCAGGCCGGTCCTCCCTATCCATCACCAACTTCTGAAGCTTGCTCAAACTCATGTCCACAGAGTCAGTGATGCCATCCAACCATCCCATCCTCTGTCATTCCCTTCTCCTTTTGCCTTCAATCTTTCCCAGCATCAGGGTCTTCTCCAATGACTAAGTTCTTTGCATTAGGTGGCCAAAGTTTTGGAATTTTAGCTTCAGAATCAGTCCTTGCAATGAATATTCAGACTGATTTCCTTTAGGATTGACTGGTTTGATCTCCTTGCAGTCCAAAAACTCTCGAGAATCTTCTCCAACACCACAGTTCAAAAGCATCAGTTCTTCAGTGCTCAGCTTTCTTTATAATCCAACTCTCACATTCATACATGACTACTGGAAAAACCATAGCTTTGACTAGATGGACTTTTGTCAGCAAAGTGATGTCTCTGCTTTTTAATATGCTGTCTAGGTTGGTCACAACTTTTCTTCCGAGGTGCAAGCATCTTTTAATTTCATGGCTGCAGTAACCATCTGCAGTGATTTTTGAGCCTCCCCCCCCCCACCAAAAAAAAATCTGTCATGGTACCTTTAGGATTGACTGGTTTGATCTCCTTGCAGTCCAAAAACTCTTGAGAATCTTCTCCAACACCACAGTTCAAAAGCATCAGTTCTTCAGTGCTCAGCTTTCTTTATAATCCAACTCTCACATTCATACATGACTACTGGAAAAACCATAGCTTTGACTAGATGGACTTTTGTCAGCAAAGTGATGTCTCTGCTTTTTAATATGCTGTCTAGGTTGGTCACAACTTTTCTTCCGAGGTGCAAGCATCTTTTAATTTCATGGCTGCAGTAACCATCTGCAGTGATTTTTGAGCCTCCCCCCCCCCACCAAAAAAAAATCTGTCATGGTTTCCTTTGCCTCCCCATCTATTTACCATGGCCCACAGACATATAAAATAAGCTTATGGTTACCAAAAGAGAAGGGGGGAGGGTTAAATCAGGAGATTGGGATTAACACATACACACTACTATATATAAACTACATAACTAACATAACATAATATATATATAAAATACATATCCTACTGTATAGCACAGGAAAATATACTAAATATTTGAAGCTGAAACTCCAATACTTTGGCCACCTGATGAGAAGAAGTGACTCATCTGAGAAGACCCTGATGCTGGGGATGATTGAAGCTGGGAGGAGAATGGGACGACAAAGGATGAGATGGTTGGATTCCATCACTGACTCAATGGACATGAAGTTGTGTAAATTCTGGGCGTTGGTGATGGACTGGGAAGTCTAGTGTGTTCTAGTCCATGGGATCACAAAGAGTTGGACATAACTGAGCAACTGAACTGAACTGACTCATAAGGGTAAAGGATCAGAAAAAGAATTCACTTTCCTGTACACCTGAATCTAACACAGTGCTGTAAAACAACTGTACTTCAATAAGAAATGCAGTTTAAAAAAAAAGTAAAACATTAAGAAAGTGAAAACCAGACATAGAGTGACCACAAAAGACTTATTTCTTGAATAAAAGCAACCTAAATAAAACAATGTAATAGAAATTCCAAGGGAAGCCTTAAACAGCTTCATGTATTGTCAAGTGTGTCTTTTTTTTAATGTTTTATATTTCTTTAGACTTATATCTTTTCTACATACTTCTAATATATATTTTCTATACTAAACAGATTTTCTATGTTTCTATAGACTTTAATCTGGTCATTGCTGACCCTGGGGAGGCTGTTTCTACCAAGGCTGGTTAATTATAAGAGATAGTAAACAATGTACACATCACCACACTTTTCATGTACAAACCAACAAATGCAGAGCCCACACACCATTCCCTCTGCCCTAATCAACCTGGGGCAAGCCACTAGAAACCAGCCCCTGTGCCCCAGAGCCCAGGAACATTATTCAAACTAGCCAGTCCTCAGAGTTGGTAACTAAGCCTGCTTTTCCTTTCCTGCTAAAACCACAGCACTATTTCCTGTGTACATTAACTCCGATTTCCATTGTCTCCTAATAAACCCACATATGTCTATGTTGCCCTGAATGGTTTGAAATGCCTTTTTCTTCTGGGATCTGTGAGTAACACACTATCTTTTCAAGAGCCATCATCTCCTGATATTGGTCCCACCAGACTAGAATAATAACAAACCTATAATTTTAGACATGTTCATGTCTTTATTCATATATTTGTCCAAATTGCCAGAATACATATAGGAAGATCCTCAAGGCCATTACTCCTCAAGGAAATAAAAAGTAGAACACTATGATATATCACTATGCATGAAGTAGAATGATTAAATTGAAAGAGAGAGACAATGACAAATGCTGGTTTGTAATACAAAAAAGCTAGTGGAGAGATTGCAAATTGGAACAACTCCAGAATATTATTTGAAATTATCCACCAGAGTAGAATAAACGCTTTTGATGCACAGCTACCACTGGCAGGTACAACAAAAGTATGTGCATATGTTCACCAAGCAGCAGATATAAAAACATGATACAGCACCACTACTTACATATACCTGAACTAAAAATGGCCATATTTCCATTAATAATTGAATCAGTAAATAACTAATGACAATGCATATGAACAAAATCCTTTCATTTTCTGTTATATCATGGTAGAATAGAAAAACTAGATGCAAAACTGTATACTATATGTTTTTCATTTATATAAATCATCCAAAAGAGGAAAACTGACTTCTGATGGTAAAAATCAGGATAATGGCTACATTTGTGCATAGTTATTAATAACTAATAACTCTAATGTTATAAATTTTATAAAGAGATTTATGACATATTTTCAGCATAGGATATTTTATGATATTTTATGTAATTAATTCAAAAGGTAGTTTAGGATTTGGGAGTATACATAAGTGTATATTAAAAAAATTGGAAGCTATCAGAACATAGAGAATATTTGACCTGTTTTATGAAAATAAAGCTGATGGCAAATATCAAGAATGAATTAAATAAGAAACAATAGATATACATATTGAATGATGTAATGTTAGCTTCTAGCCTTGATGACTAAAACGATATTTAAATCATTAAAACACAGGGATGGAAAAAAGTTGAAATTAGCAGGCGTAAAAAGCAGTATTTGGCTGGAGATAATGTTGCTATATAAGAATTAGCCAAAGAAAGTAGAGATCTTACTGAGGAAGATCTGGGTCACTTTCCTGTAAAGTGAGTTTAAATAGCCAAGTAGAAATCCAGGAGGTGAAGCAAGAGAGTTGCACAAACAGTCCACCCCTCATCCTTCAGGATTCTTTTGTTTGTTTGTTTTGTGTTTGCTGTTTATTGAAGTGTAGTTGATTGACAATGTTGTCTGAGTTTTAAGTATGCAGCAGAGTGATTCAGTTATAAATACCAAATATATATATATAGGAAAATAATATAAAATATATGTATATATATATGCATATATACATATATTATTTTATATTATTTTCCATATGTTTTTATAAAGTATTGAGTATAGTTCCCTGTTCTGTACAGTAGGAGCTTTTCGTTTATCAATTTTACACATAGAAAAACATGTTCAGGCATTCAGCATGTATAAACTCACCCACTTGCTACAATGTATGTATAACTCCAATATAAATAGTTGTGGTGATTTCACAGTCATTTGTGGGCAGCAAAGCAAATATGAGTTACCCAATGGGGCTGAACAAGGAGCTACTCTGCTCTCTTGTCTCAACTTCCAACCCTAACACTATGAACAAGTGTTCTTCTTGTGGTTTATTTAGTGCCAGGTGGATTTTTGTTTTTTATTTTTTATTTATTTATTTATTGCATTTTTGTGTTGTTATGGATAACTTCACTGTTTGAAATAGCCCTCAAGCATAATGCTGAAGAGCTATCTATTGCCACTAAGAAGAAACCTGCAATGTGCCTTCTATGTACCAGATAAGGTTTGTTATGTATGGGTTGTAATGCTGCTGGCTCTAAGTCCAATTTTCATGAATCTGCAATACATTAAGTAAGGTGTCTACAAACAGGAACACAAAAAATAAGGCTATGTATTGATCAGTTGAGAAAAATGCTGTGACAAGAAATTTGTAGGAGCTTGACCCAGTATTTCCTGGAGGAGTACCTCTATATTTGAAAGACTCAATTTAGAAGTAATGAAGAGATTGGGACAAAGTTGTAAGACTGCACAGTGACTGAGAAATTGGCTAGCCAGTGACCCACAATATATTCAGTCTCCACACAGTCTGAATTTAGTGGCAGCCATATATAATCTATTAATAAAGATATTTCAAAAGTTGCATTTTCAGATGATCCAGGGAGATTAAATACTTTAATTCAGTTACTGATAGAACATTGTTAAGATGCTCATGAAGTGATGAACCCAAAGATTAAAAATGCAGACCATGGAGGAAGAGACATATGAAAATACCTCAGTATGTGGCTCATCTTAAAGGCAGGGTGGATAAGTTTTTAGTTAAGGAACATTTATTTGTATTTTCATAGACTGTTGAGAAATAACGTGAGAATGACTGAAAAAGGGTTTTGAAATGAAAATAAGAAAAATAACTTTATCAGAGTGAGGATGACAAAAGAGAGACTGTCATCAGCTAAGCATCAACTTAGTAATGGAGAAAGAGAAATAAGAAAAGTTAAGATTTTAGGAAAAAAAAATTTTTTTTTAATCTGAAAATAACAGCACGAGAAAGATGATGTGACCAAGTAGTGGTGTTAAGAAAATAGTTTATCTTAATATAAAATGGAATTGGACCATGAATATAAAGTAGATGACATATTATGTGATTATGTGGAGGTGGTAGAAGATTGAAGCAAAAGCAATTTGCAGACTATCACAATGAATAGGAATCTTCCATTTATATAATAATGACCAAGGAATAAAGCATCAGGGAAAAGAAACGAGGTTGATAAAAAAGAAAGGAGAAGAGAAACATAATGAGGAAATATAAAAAGGTTCTTTTTAACACTAGCAAGACATTTAGAGGTTACCATCAATAAAGTTCAGTTTTAAGATAGTAAAAATCTACTGGTCATTTATTGTATGTTGGACAGTACAATATGTACAAGGTGCCAAATATGCTACTGGAGGTCAGTGGAGAAGGGATGGAGCCAGAGCAAAAACAATACCCCGTTGTGGATGTGACTGGTGATAGAAGCAAGGTCCGAAGCTGTAAAGAGCAATATTACATAGGAACCCAGAATGTCAGGTCCATGAATCAAGGCAAATTGGAAGTGGTCAAACAAGAAATGGCAAGACTGAATGTTGACATTCAAGGAATCAGTGAACTAAAATGGATTGGAATGGGTGAATTTAACTCAGATGACCATTATATCTACTGCTGCAGGCAGGAATCCCTTAGAAGAAATGGAGTAACCATAATGGTGAACAAAAGAGTTCGAAATACAGTACTTGGCTGCAATCTTAAAAATGACAGAATGATCTCTGTCTGTTTCCAAGGCAAACCATTCAATATCACAGTAATACAAGTCTATGCCCCAAACAGTAACGCTGAAGAAGCTGAAGTTGAACAGTTCTATAAAGACCTACAAGACCTTCTAGAACTAACACCCCCAAAAGATGTCCTTTTCATTATAGGGGACTGGAATGCAAAAGTAGGAAGTCAAGAAACACCTGGAGTAACATGCAAATTTGGCCTTGGAATACAAAATGAAGCAAGGCAAAGACTAATAGAGTTTTGCCAAGAGAACGCACTGGTCATAGCAAACACCCTCTTCCAACAATACAAGAGACCACTCTACACATGGATATCACCAGATGGTCAACACTGAAATCAGACTGATTAAATTATTTGCAGCCAAAGATGGAGAAGCTCTATATAGTCAGCAAAAGCAAGACAGGGAGTTGACTGTGGCTCAGATCATGAACTCCCTATTGCCAAATTCAGACTTAAACTGAAGAAAGTTGGGAAAACCACTAGATCATTCAGGTATAACCTAAATCAAATCCCTTCTGATTATACACTGGAAGTAGGAAATAGTTTTAAGGGACTAGATCTGATAGATAGAGTGCTTGATGAACTATGGATGGAGGTTCATGACATTGTACAGGAGACAGGATCAAGACCACCCCAATGGAAAAGAAATGCAAAAAAGCAAAATGGCTGTCTGAGGAGGCCTTACAAATAGCTGTGAACAGAAGAGAAGTGAAAGCAAAGGAGGAAAGGAAAGATATAAGCATCTGAATGCAGAGTTCCAAAGAATAGCAAGGAGAGAAAACAAAGCCTTCTTCAGAGATCAATACAAAGAAGCAGAGGAAAACAACAGAATGGGAAAGACTAGAGATCTCTTCAAGAAAACTGGAGATACCAAGAGAACATTTCATGCAAAGATCGGCACAATGAAGGACAGAAGTGTATGGACCTAACAGAAGCAGATTATTAAGAAGAGGTGGAAAGAATACAAAGAACTATACAAAAGAGATCTTAATGACCCAGATAACCATGGTGGTGTGATCACACACCTAGAACCAGACATCCTGGAGTGCAAAGTCAAGTGGGCCTTAGAAAGCATCACTACGAACAAAGCTAGTGGAGGTGATGGAATTCCAGCTGAGCTATTTCAAATCCTGAAAGATGATGCTGTGAAAGTGCTGCACTCAATATGCCAGCACATTTGGAAAACTCAGCAGTGGCCACAGGACTGGAAAAGGTCAGTTTTCATTCCAATCCCAAAGAAAGACAGTGCCAAAGAATGCTCAAACTACCACACAATTGCACTCATCTCACACAATAACAAATTAATGCTCAAAATTCTCCAAGCTAGGCTTCAGCAGTACACGAACTGAGAACTTCCAGATGTACAAACTGGATTTAGAAAAGGCAGAGGAAACAGAGATCAAACTGTCAACATCTATTGGATCGTAGAAAAAGCAGGAGAATTCCAAAAGACTATCTACTTCTGCTTCATTGACTATGCCAAAGCCTTTGACTGTGTGGATCACTACAAACTGGAAAATTCTTAAAGAGATGGGAATATCAGACCACCTTACCTGCCCCCTCAGAAACGTGTATGCAGGTCAAGAAGTAACAGTTAGAACCAGACAGGGAACAAAGGACTGGGTCAAACTGGGAAAGAAGTATGTCAAGGCTGTATTTTGTCACCTTGCTTATTTTACTTATATGCAGATTACATCATGTGAAATGCCAGGCTGGATAAAGCACAAGCTGGAATCAAGATCGCTGGGAGAAATATCAACAGCCTCAGATATGCAGATGACACAACCCTTATAGCAGAAAGTGAAGAGGGACTGAAAAGACTCTTAAAGAAGATGAAAGAGAGTAAGAAACTGGCTTAAAACTCAACATTCAAAAAATGAAGATCATGGCATCCAGTCTTATCACTTTATGGCAAATAGATGGGGAAACAATGGAAACAGAAAGATTTCATTTTCTTGGGCTCCAAAATTATTGCAGATGGTGACTGCAGCCATGAAATTAAAAGACACTTGCTCCTTGGAAGAAAAGCTATGCCAAACCTAGACAGCATGTTAAAAGCAGAGACATCACTTTGCCAACAAAGGTTTGAGCTATGGTTTTTCCAGGAGTCATGTATGGATGCGAGAGTTGTACCATAAGGAAGGCTGAGTGTCAAAGAATTGATGCTTTTGAACTGTGCTGTTGGAGAAGACTCTTGAGAGTCCCTTGAACTGCAAGGAGATCAAACCAGTCAATCCTAAAGGAAATCAATCCTGAATATTCATTGGAAGTACTGATGCTGAAGCTCCAATAGTTTGGCCACCTGATACAAAGAGCCAACTCATTAGAAAAGACCCTAATGCTGGAAGATTAAAGGCAGGAGGAGAAGGGATAACAGAGGACAAGATGGTTGGATGGCATCACTAACTCAATAGACATGAGTTTGAGGAAGCTCTGGGAGATGGTGAAGGACAGGGAAATCTGGTGTGCTTCAGCCCATGGGTTCGCAAAGAGTCAGACATGACTGAGTGACTGAACAATGAAGTGATATATGTATGTATTAAAATATAGTTAATACAAAAATCAGAAAAAGAAAGTTTACCACTTGTATCCCCATCCTTACAACACAGGCAAATTGAGGGCCTTCAAATCTTAGACAACCATTGCTTACCAAGCCCCTGGATATCCTGAACACTTCTTCTGATTTATTGGGGTTTGGGCCTCAAACTAGGATCTGGTCTTCTACCCTTGAATACTAGGCTCTACGAAAAAGACTATATTTGTCCAGGCCAGCAGTCCCAAATGTTCCCACTCCCTTAGCTCTCCTGAGGTTTCTAGTTTTTCTTTTTGTTGCTAGAATGAGATAAACTATAAGAAATCTTGGGATCAAAAGCATGGGACAACCACTGTACCCTAATTGTTGTTTCTGATCGATGTTATTTCTGATAGTTCATTTCACTGCCTTTGGATAGGTTAGAGCCTAGTCTCTTTCTACAACAGCTGCTACTCAAACTACAGAGACATTACTTATCAGCATAAGGAAAAATAGATGTGCTCAGCAAGCAATGTCAAAAGAGATTGCTAAGCAGAATATGTCTGCCCAGAAGCAAAACTCAAATGCTCACATTTTATGAGAAAAATAAGCCAGAAAGAAATTCTTTAATTTATCTTATAGGCTCTGTTTTTTGAACAAAACATGTATAAAAAATAGGTAAATTGTTTTTCTGTGTCTTTGCATTTAAATGTAGATAAAAGGCAATTACTTCCTAAGCCACCATAAATTATATTCTGGGTTCACAAGTATAACAATAACACATTTCATCTTCCTTTTCCCAATTAAACAATCATATCTATCTCCAGTGGAAAAAAAATTTTTTTTCTGCTAACTTCTCCTCCCTTTTCTTTCTTCCTTTCTACCACCCTTCCTTCCAGCAAACATTTTTTGAGTGCCTATGCTGGGATTTCTTTGGAAGGAATGATGCTAAAGCTGAAACTCCAGTACTTTGGCCACCTCATGAGAAGAGTTGACTCATTGGAAAAGACTCTGATGCTGGGAGGGATTGGGGGCAGGAGGAGAAGGGGACGACCGGGGATGAGATGGCTGGATGCCATCACGGACTCCATGGACGTGAGTCTGAGTGAACTCCGCGAGATGGTGATGAACAGGGAGGCCTGGTGTGCTGCAATTCGTGAGGTCGCAAAGAGTCAGACATGACTGAGCGACTGAACTGAACTGAACTGAACTGATGCTAGCAGCAGCAGCAGCAGCATGCTATTTATGCACAAAATGTCTGAAATTTTAAGACCTCATTACACTGTATGAAGAAATTTGGTGGTTTTATTTAAGTTTATCCCTTTAGAAGATATCATGTGAATCCATTCATACAATTCAGCTCAAGAAAATGAACTGAAATCAGCTCAGGCAGTGACCTCACTATAATCCCTTTAAATAAGAGGGATTCCCCAAGGAAATTATTTCAGTTCAGGGCTCAGGAAAGGAAAGCTTTGTTTCAGGAGAAANTCTATCTTAATAGCAAACCAGAAGCAAGAACATTTACCCAGAGTGTGGTGTAGAAGTAGATTTGGGATATGAAAGCAGTGGAGAATATTTTGAACAGCTGTTAAGAGAAAAGTTATAATGAGTTAATTAGAGATGAGGAAAGCATTGCCAAGTATTCCTAAAAGTCTTGCCGAAATTGCATAGCATGAAATTGTGATGGATCTAGCAATCATAGCTAGGTTAACAGAAGCCTTCAATGGGGAGCAAAAAGAAACAAAAGACATGGTAATGTTAGACTGTTTGTGGTGATACTTGTCTGGTTGACTATGAGAATAGAGAATAATCAAAGATCTTAGCTCAAGACATAATTCAATCAGTAATAGTTGGGATCTATTATGAATATGAGTGAAAATAATAGCTTTGAGTGGATGCAGAACACAGAGATAGGAGATGGTATGATGGGTTAGATGCTGAATGAGTCCAGGATCAGTAAAGGGAGCAGACAGCTGAAAGGCTATAACTTGTTGGGGGCAGATTGCTGCTAAGTCACTTCAGTCGTGTCTGACTCTGTGTGACCCCACAGACGGCAGCCCACCAGGCTCCCCCATCCCTGGGATTCTCCAGGCAAGAATACTGGAGTGGGTTGCCATTTCCTTCTCCAATGCATGAAAGAGAAAAGTGAAAGTGAAGTTGCTCAGTCTGTCCGACTGTTAGCGACCCCATGGACTGCAGCCCACCAGGCTCCTCCATCCATTGGATTTTAGAAGAGCTGGGTCAACAAGCTACAACATGCAGTGCCAGTTCAACAAACATATAAAACTCCAGCCGACCATGAAAAATATCACACCCTTAGATGGACACTCGGGGAAGGCAATGGCACCCAACCCCAGTACTCTTGCCTGGGGGTAGATTATTTCCTGGTAAAAGTAGGGTTAACGGTGTAAGTCACTGATAGTCAATGAAGTAGGCCAAAGTCTGAAGAACTGAGGATCAAGGACATATTGGATAACTCAACTCAGAATAGGGGGAAGCTAAGACATAAAATTGTTGATAATGATACCTGGGCCTTGCATCCTACCACAAGACCACATTGTTAATGGCAGACTAATTGAATAACTATTTAATAGATTTAATATCAAATCAATCAGAATCTAACACGAGAGATTTGGAAATTTTTTTTAATTGAGGGATATTTGCTTTACAATATTGGTATAATTTCTTCCATACATGAATTCAGTTCAGTTCAGTTCAGTTCAGTTCAGTCTATCAGTCGTGTCTGACTCTTTGCAACCTCACGAATCACAGCACGCCAGGCCTCCCTGTCCATCACAAACTCCCAGAGTTCACTCAGACTCATGTCCATCGAGCCAGTGATGCCACCCAGCCATCTTATCCTCTGTCATCCCCTTCTCCTTGTGCCTCCAATCCCTCCAAGCATCAGTCTTTTCCAATGAGTCAATTCTTCGCATGAGGTGGCCAAAGTACTGGAGTTTCAGTTTCAGCATCATTTCCTCCAAAGAAATCCCAGGGCTGATCTTCAGAATAGACTGGTTGGATCTGCTTGCAGTCCAAGGGATTCTCAAGAGTCTTCTCCAACACCACAGTTCAAAAGGATCAATTCTTCGGTGCTCAACTTTCTTTAAAGTCCAAGTCTCACATCCATACGTGACTAATGGAAAAACCATAGCCTTGACTAGATGGACCTTTGTTGGCAAAGTAATGTCTCTGCTTTTGAATATGCTATCTAGGTTGGTCATACCTTTTCTTCCAAGGAGTAAGCCTCTTTTAATTTCACAGATGCAATCACCATCTATAGTTAGACATAGTTATACAAATGTCCTTTCCCCTTTGATAGAAATAATTTTTGACTCCAGCATTTTATTACACTAGAGATAATTGTAGTGTCTGGGGTAAGATAATATTCTATGAACTATTGTGTAGGTAAACTACTTGTATTGTTCAGTTACTAAGTCATATCTGACTCTTTTAATGGACTGTAGCAACTCCAGGACTGTAGTCTGCCAGGTTCTTCTGTCCATGGGATTTCCTAGGCAAGAATACTGGAGTGAGTTGCCATTTCCTTCTTCAGAGGATCTTCCTCAACCAGGGAGTGAACGTGTCTTTCTTACTTGGCAGGTGGGTTCTTTACCTCTGAGACATCAGGGAAGTCAAACAAATTATTTACAAAATATGAAATCGAGATAAAAGAAGGGTCTTTTTCTATCCATTCTTCCCATCTGTGTGTTCTGTCAATTAAATATCATTGACATTACTCACAGGGTAGACAGATAGAAACAATGATCACAGAAAACTAACCAATATAATCACATGGTCCACAGCCCTGTCTAACACAAAGAAACTGTCAGCCATGGCATGTAGGGCCACCCAAGACAGATGGGTCATGGTGGAGAGTTCTGACTAAATGTGGTCTATTGAAGAAGAGAATAACAAAAACTTCAGTATTCTTGCCTTGAGAACCCATGAACAGTATGATAAGGCAAAAAGATAGGACACTGAATGATGAACTCCCCAAGTTGGTAGGTGCCCAACATGCTACTGGAGATCAGTGGAGAAATAACTCCAGAAAGAAGGAAGAGATGGAGACAAAGCAAAAACAACACCCAATTGTGGTTGTGACTGGTGATGGAAGTAAGGTCTGATGCTGTAAGAGCAATATTGCATAGGAACCTGGAATGTTAGGCCCGTGAATCAAGGCAAATTGGAAGTGGACAAACAGGAGATGGCAAGAGTGAATGTTTGCATTTTAGGAATCAGTGAAATACAATAAAACTGGAAAGAGTAAATTTAACTCACATGATCATCATATCTACTACTGTGGACAAGAATCCCTTAGAAGAAATGGAGTAGACATCATAGCCAACAGAAAATTTTGAAATGCAGTATTGGGTGGAATCTCAAAAAAAAAAAAAAAAAAAAAAAACTGTCCGTTTCCAAGGCAAAAAATTCAAGATCATGGTAATCCAAGTCTATCCCCCGACCAGTAATGCTGAAGAAGCTGAAATTGAAAGATTCAATGAAGACATACTAGACCTTACAGAACTAACACCCAAAATAGACATCCTTTACATTATAGGGGATTGGAATGCAGAAGTAAGAAGTTAAGAGACACCTGAAATAACAGAAAATTTTGGCCTTGGAGTGCAGAATGAGCAGGTCAAAGGCTCATACAGTTTTGTCAAGAGAACACACTGATCACACATATCATACTCTTCCAACAACACAAGAGAAGACTGTGTACATGGACATCACCATATGGTCAACCGAAATCAGATGGATTATATTCTTTGAAGCCAAAGATAGAGAAGCTCTATATAGTCAGCAAAAACAAGACCAGAAGTTGACTGTGGCTAAGATCTAGAACTCTTTATTGCCAAATTCAGACTTAGATTGAAGAAAGTAGGGGAAACCACTAGACCATTCAGGTATGATCTACATCAAATCCTTTACAATTATACAGTGGAGTGGGAAACAGATTTAAGGAACTAGATCTGATAGACAGAGTGCATGATGAACTATGGACAGAGGTTTGTGGCATAATACAGGAGACAGGAATCAAGTCCATTCCCAAAACAGAAATGCAAAAAAAGCAAAATGGCTCTCTGAGGAGGACTCACAAATTACTGTGAAAAGAAGAAAAGCAAAACACAAAGGAGAAAGGAAACATATACTCATTTGAATGTAGATTTCCAAAGAATAGTAAGGAGAGATAAGAAATCCTTTCTCAGTGATCAGTGCAAAGAAACAGAGGAAAACAATAGAATAGGAACAACTAGAGATCTCTTCAAGAAAATTAGAGATACCAAAGGATCATTTCATGCAAAGATAGGCTCAATAAAGGACAGAAATGGTATGGACCTAAGAGAAGCAGAAGATATTAAGAACAGGTGGCAAGAATACACAAAAGAACTATACAAAAAAGATCTTAAAGGAGAGATAAGAAATCCTTTCTCAGTGATCAGTGCAAAGAAACAGAGGAAAACAATAGAATAGGAACAACTAGAGATCTCTTCAAGAAAATTAGAGATACCAAAGGATCATTTCATGCAAAGATAGGCTCAATAAAGGACAGAAATGGTATGGACCTAAGAGAAGCAGAAGATATTAAGAACAGGTGGCAAGAATACACAAAAGAACTATACAAAAAAGATCTTCATGACCCAGATAATCACGATGGTGTGATCATTCACCTAGAGCCAGACATCCTGGAATGTGAAGTCAAGTGGGCCTTAGAAAGCATCACTACGAACAAAGCTAGTGGAGGTGATGGAATTCCAGTTGAGCTTTTTCAAATCCTGAAAGATGATGCTGTGAAAGTGCTGTATTCAATCTACTAGCAAACTTGGAAAACTCAGCAGTGGCTACAGAAATGGAAAATATGTTTTTATTCCAATACTTAAGAAAGGCAATGCCAAAGAATATTCAAACTACCATACAATTGCACTCATCTCACATATTAGTGAAGTAGTGCTCAAAATTCTCCAAACCATGCTTCAGCAATATGTGATCCATGAACTTTTAGATGTTCAAGCTGGTTTTAGAAAAGACAGAGGAATAAGAGATGAAATTGCCAACATCCACTGGGTCATCAAAAAAAAAAAAAAAAGAGCTAAAGTAAAACATATATTTCTGCTTTATTGACTATGCCAAAGTCTTTGACTGTGTGGATCACAGCAAACTGTGGGAAATTCTGAAAGAGATGGGAATACCAGACCACTTGACCTGCCTCTTGAGAAATTTGTATGCAGGCCAGGAGGCAACAGTTAGAACTAGACATGGAACTACAGACTGGTTCTAAATAGGAAAAGGAGTACGTCAAGGCTGTATATTGTCATCCTGCTTATTTAACTTAAATGCCTATTACATCTTGAGAAACGCTGGGCTATATGAAGCACAGGTGGAATTAAGATTGCTGGGAGAAATATCAGTAATATCAGATATGCACATGATACCCCACCCTTATGGCAAAAAGTGAAGAACTAAAGAACCTCTTGATGAGTGTGAAAGAGGGGAGTGAAAAAGTTGGCTTAAAGCTCAACATTCAGAAAACAAAGATCATGGCATAAGTCCCATCACTCCATGGCAAATAGATGGGGAAACATTGGAAAAAGTGATTGACTTTATTTTGGGGGGATCCAAAATAACTGCAGAATGTGACTGCTGCCATGGAATTAAAAGATGCTTGCTCTTAGGAAGGACATTTATGACTTATCTAGATAGCATATTAAGAAGCAGAGACATGACTTTGCCAACAAAGGTCTATCTAGTCAAGGGTATGGCTTTTCCAGTGCTCATGTATGGATATGAGAATTGGACTATAAAGAAAGCTGAGAGCTGAAGAATTGATGCTTTTGAACTATGGTGTTGGAGAAGACTCTTGAGAGTCCCTTGGACAACAAGGAGATCCAACAAGTGCATCTTAAAGGAGGCCAGTACTAGGTGTTCATTGGAAGGACAGATTTTAAAGCTGAAACTCCAATACTTTGGCTACCTGATGTGAAGAACTGACTCACTTGAAAAGACCCTGATGCTGGGAAGGATTGAGGGCAGGAGGAGAGAGGGATGACAGAGGATGAGATATTTGAATGGCATCAATGGACACTAGTTTGAGTAATTCCGGGAGTTGGTGATGGATAGGGAGGTCTGGCATGCTGCAGTCCATGGGTTCACATAAAGTCGGATATGACTGAGCGACTGAACTGAACTGATATTACTTATAGGCTCTTGTTTAATAGGACAATGACCATGGGTTTGTGTGTTCAAAATTGTAAACTCATATTCTTGCATGAACCATTTTATATTAAATAGTTAATTAATATCTTTGGAATGAATGATTTAAAACTGAGCTCACATATATAGAATGAAATTTCTGTTTTGTCTCTTTTTAGCTTGTGATTTTTAACTAAGTGATGAAAGAGAAAATCTTCCAACCCAGATTACTATACCCAGCAAGGATCTCATTCAAATATGAAGGAAAAATCAAAAGCTTTACAGACAAGCAAAAGCTGAGAGAATTCAGCACCACCAAACCAGCTCTCCAACAAATGCTAAAGGATCTTCTCTAGACAGGAAACACAGAAATGGTGCACAAACTCGAACCCAAAACAAAAAACTAAATGGCAACATGATCATACTTATCAATACTTACCCTAAAAGTAAATGGGTTAGATGCACCAACCAAAAGACAGACTGGCTGAATGGATACAAAAATTAGAACTCTATATATGTTGTCTACAAGAGACCCACCTCAAAACAAGGGACACATACAGACTGAAAGTGAAGGACTGGAAAAAGATGTTTTGTGCAAATGGAGACCAAAAGAAACTAGGAATAGCAATACTCAGATTAGATAAAATCTGTCTCTTATACACATCTAGGATCAATTCTTCGGTGCTCAACTTTCTTTAATGTTCCAACTCTGACATCCATACATGATCACTGGAAAAACCATAGCTTGGATTATACACCCACCTCAAAACAAGGGACACATACAGACTGAAAGTGAAGGACTGGAAAAAGATGTTTTGTGCAAATGGAGACCAGAAGAAACTAGGAATAGCAATACTCAGATTAGATAAAATAGACTGTAATAAAGGCTGTGAAAAGAGACAAAAAAGATCACTACATAATGATCAAAGGATCAATCCAAGAGAAGATATAACAATTATAAATATGTATGCACTCAACATAAGAGCAC
Source organism: Oreotragus oreotragus (assembly GCA_006410675.1). Lineage (NCBI taxonomy): Eukaryota > Metazoa > Chordata > Mammalia > Artiodactyla > Bovidae > Oreotragus > Oreotragus oreotragus. The sequence continues at coordinate 162,877 of SJYX01021810.1, read as the reverse complement.
TGGAATATGTAAGGCAAATGAAAACAAGTACGAAATGAGAAATGAACAGTAACACAATAGTAGTGGGAGACTTTAATATCCCACTCACACCTGTGGATAGATCAACTAAACATAAAATTAACAAGGAAACACAAACTTTAAATGATACAAGGGACCAGTTAGACCTAATTGATATCTATAGGATATTTCTCCCCAAAACAATGAATTTCACCTTTTTCTCAAGCGCACACAGAACATTCTCCAGGATAGATCACATCCTAGGCCATAAATCTAGCCTTGGTAAATTCAAAAAAATTAAAATCATTTCAAGCATTTTTTTCTGATCACAATGCAGTACGATTAAATGTCAATAACAGGGAAGAAACTTAAAAATAAAAACATATGGAGACTAAACAACACACTTCTGAATAACTAGCAAATCACATAAGAAATAAAAAATGAAATCAAAATGTGCATGCTGCTGCTGCTGCTGCTAAGTCGCTTCAGTCGTGTCTGACTCTATGCAATCCCATAGAGGCAGCCCACCAGGCTCCACCATCCTTGGGATTCTTCAGGCAAGAACATTGGAGTGGATTGCCATTTCCTTCTCCAATACATGAAAGTGAAAAGTGAAAGTGAAGTCACTGAGTGGTGTCCAACTCTCAGCGACCCCATGGACTGCAGCCTACAAGGCTCCTCCGCCCATGGGAGTTTCCAGGCAAGAGTACTGGAGTGGGGTGCCATTGCCTTCTCCCAAAATATGCATAGAAATGAATGAAAATGAAAACACAACAACCCAAAACCTGTGGGACACTATAAAAGCAGTGCTAAGAGGAAAGTTCATAGCAATACAGGCATACCTCAGGAAACAAGAAAAAAGTCAAATAAATAACCTAACTCTACACCTAAAGCAACTAGAAAAGGAAGAAATGGAGAACCCCAGAGTTAGTAGAAGGAAAGAAATCTTAAAAATTAGGGCAGAAATAAATGCAAAAGAAACAAAAGAGACCATAGCAAAAATCAANGAGAGAAGTCAAATAAATAACATAACTTTACACCTAAAGCAACCAGCAAAAGAAGAAATGAAGAACCCCAGGGTTAGTAGAAGGAAATAAATCTGGAAACTAGAGCAGAAAGAAATGAAAGAGAAACAAAGGAGACTATAGCAGAAATTAACAAAACTAAAAGTTGGTTCTCTGAGAAGACAAACAAAATAGACAAACCATTAGCCAGACTCATCAGGAAAAAAAAGGGAGAAGTATCAAATCAACAAACTTAGAAATGAAAATGGAAAGATCACAGCAGACAACACAAAAATACAAAGGAACATAACAGACTACTATCAGCAATTATAGGCCAATAAAATGGACAACCTGGAAGAAATGGACAAACTGTGAGAAGTACAACTTTCCAAGACTGAACCAGGAAGAAATAAAAAATCATAACAGACCTATCACAAGCATGGAAATTGAAACTGCAATTAAAAATCTTCCAATAAACAAAAGCCCAGAACTAGATAAATTTCACAGCTGAATTCTACCAAAAATTAGAAAAGAGCTAACACTTATCCTACTCAAACTCTTCCAGAAAATTGCAGAGGAAGGTAAACTACCAAACTCACTCTATGAGGCCACCATCACCCTAATACCAAAACCTGACAAAGATGCCACAAAAAAAGAAAACTACAGGCCAATATCACTGATGAACATAGATGCAAAAATCCTCAACAAAATTCTAGCAATCAGAATCCAACAACACATTAAAAAGATCATACACCATGACCAAGTAGGAAGGTAAACTACCAAACTCACTCTATGTAGCCACCATCACCCTAATACCAGAACAAGTCAAAGATGCCACAAAAAAGAAAAGAAAACTACAGGTATGATGAACATATATGCAAAGATTGTCAAGAAAATTCTATCTAACCAAATCCAACAACATGGTAAAAAGATCATACATCATGACCAAGTGGGCTTTATCCCAGGGATGCAAGGATCCTTCAATATCTGCAAGTCAATCAATGTGATACACCACATTAACAAATTGAAAGATAAAAATCTTATGACAGAGAAATCCTTTGACAAAATTAAGCATCCATTTATGAAAAAAAGCCCTCCAGAAAGCAGGCATAGAAGAAACATACCTCAACATATTAAAAGCCATATATGATAAACCCACAGCAAATATTATTTTCAATGGTGAAAAATTTAAAGCATTTCTCCTCAAGTCAGAAACAAGACAAGGGTGTCCACTGTCACCACTGCTATTCAATATCTTTTTGGAAGTTTTAGCCATGGCAATCAGAGGAGAAAAGTGAATAAAAGGAATACAGATTGGAAAAAGAAGTAAAACTCTCACCCTTTGAAAAATGACATGATACTCTACATAGAAAAACATAAGGACACTACCAGAAAATTACTAAAGCTAATCAATGAATACAGTAAAGTTTCAGGATATAAAATTAACACAGAGAAATCCCTTACATTCCTATATCCTAACAATGAGAAAACAGAGAGAGAAATTAAGGATACATTTCCATTCCCCAATGCGATGAAAATAATAAAATACTTAGGAAAAATACCTAAAGAATATCTAAAGAAACATAAGACCTATATATAGATAACTATAAAACACTGATGAAAGATATCAAAGATGACACAAATAGATGGAGAAATATACCATGTTCATGGATCAGAGGAATCAATATACCCTAAATGAGTGTATTACTCAAAACAATCTATAAATGCTATGGCAACCCTATCAAGCTACCAATGGTATTTTTCAGTGAACTAGAACAAATAACTTCAAAATTTGTATGGAAATATAAAAAACTTTGAGTAGCCAAAGCAATCTTGTGAAAGAAGAATGGAACTGGAGGAATCAACCTGCCTAACTTGAGACTATACTACAAATCTACAGTCATCAAGACACTACTGGCACAAAGACAGAAATATAGACCAATGGAACAAAATAGAAAACCCAGAGATAAATCCATCCACCTGTGGACACCTTATTTTTGACAAAGGATATACAATGAATATTGACAAAGAATATACAATAGAGGAAAGACAGTTTCTTTAACAAGTGGTGCTGGGAAAACTGATCAACCACTTGTAAAAGAATGAAACTAGAGCAATTTCTAACACCATAATCAAAAATAAACTCAAAATGAAATAAAGATCTAAATGTAAGGCCAGAAACTATAAAACTCTGAGAGGAAAATATAGGCAAAACACTCTCTGACATAAATCACACCAGAATCCTCTATGACCCAACTCCCAGAGTAATGGAAATAAAGGCAAAAATAAACAAATGGGACCTAATTAAACTTAAAATCTTTTGCACAATGAAGGAAACCATAAGCAAGGTGAAAAGACAACCTTCAGAATGGGAGAAAGTACTAGCAAATGAAGCAACTGACAAAGAATTAACCTCAAAAATATGTAAGCAGTTCTTGCAGCTCAATACTAGAAAAATAAATGACTCAGTCAAAAAATTGGCCAAAGAATTAAACAGACATTTATCCAAGAAGACATACAGATGGCTAACAAACACATGAAAAGATGCTCAACATCATTCATTATCAGAGGAGTGCAAATCAAAATCACAATGAGGTACCAACTCACGCCAGTCAGAATGGCTGCTAGCAAAATGTCTACAAACAATAAACGATGGAAAGGGTGCAGAGCAAAGGGAACCCCCTCATACTGTTGGTGGGAATGGAAACTAGTATAGCCACTATGGAGAACAATGTGGCAATTCCTCAAAAATCTGAAAATAGAACTGCCATACGACACAGCAATCCCACTGCTGGGCATATACACTGAGGAAACCAGAATTGAAGGAGACACATGCACCCCAATGTTCATTGCAGCACTATTTACAATAGCTAGGACATGGTAGCAACCTAGATGCCCATTGGCAGACAAATGGATAAGAAAGCTGTGGTACATATACACAATGGAGTATTACTCAGCCAATAAAAAGAACGTATTTGAATCAGTTCTAATGAGGTGGATGAAACTCGAGCCTATTATACAGAGTGAGGTAAGTCAGAAAGAAAAAAGCACCAATACAGTATATTAATGCATATATATGGAATTTAGAAAGATGTAACAATGACACTATATGTGGAACAGCAGAAGAGACAAAGATGTAAAAACAGGTTTTTGGACTCTGTAGGTGAAAGTGAGGGTAGGATGATTTGAGTTAATACCATTGAAATATGTATATAACCATATGTGAGATAGATCATCACTCCAAGTTTGATTCATGAAACAGGGTGCTCAGGGCCGAAGCACTGGGATGACCCAGAGGATGGAAAACATGTGTACACCCATGGCTGATTCATGTCAATGTATGGCAAAAACTACTACAATATTGTAAAGTAATTAGCCTCCAATTAAAATAAATGAATTAATTTTAAAAAAGAGAAAGGAACAAAAGGAAGAGTCTCAGATTAAACAAGGGGCAAAGTCTGTGAGTAGAGTGAATTAGAGAAACTAGAAAGCTATTTTAGGACCAAAAGGAATAGGGGATTAAGAGGTACAAATGACTATGTATAAAACAAATAAGCTACATTGTATATTGTACAGCACAGATAATACAGTCAATATTTTATAATAACTATAAAATATAACTTTTAAAAATTGTGAATCATATTGTATATATCAGCAATACTTCAATAAAAATTTTACAAAGCCAAAAAAAAAAAGAAAGAAAGAAAGAAAATACAATAAGCACAACAGGATTGGAAATGAAACAATGTTGTTATGTTTTGCAGAGGATACTTTTATAGATAGACAAAAGAATCCATGCAAATACTTTAAACAAGTGACCTAATACTTCTGGAGTGATTGGATAAGAAATACATTACACTTCTATTTTGTTCTGTGAAGATATATGTAAGCTGCATCTAATCATATACAAATATAAAATATAGAATATTCTACAGAAAAATATGTCTGTACACTTATAAAATCTGTCAAGAGACAAACAAAACAGGAAAACCCAGAAACATCCAGGTAACCATTTCAGGTTAAAAAGTAAGGGTAAAGAAGCTACATGTAAACCAAATGAAATTAATGAACTTTGATTGAGTGTTGGGTGAAAATAAAAAGCTATAAAACATTTTAGGCATACATGAAACTATCTTCAATGATGACATTTAATTGATACTAGTTTTCTTAGTTTTTAAACTATAACTGTGTCTATGTGGGTAGAGGTATTTGATATTAGCAGTTTCAGGAAAATTATTTCTCAATAGCTGTCTAAATAATTCATTCTCTCCTTCTATCTTTTTTCATCAGAAAGAAAATATGGCTAAATGTTAACTATTGCTAAATTTAGGAGAACTGTGTTTTTATTCAATTTTTCTAAAAACTACTTTTTTGAAAATGGTGGAAACAATTATCTTATCATAAAAAAATTCTCAGTGTAGCTACAGGGAATTATTCCATATTCTATCAATTATATTTGAAGGACTTTCATCTATGTTCCTTATTGATGCAAGTATTACAGAATTTGTGAAAAAATGTATAAAAAGATTTTTGCTTCATTTAATTTAGCTGAAGAGATTTGAAATATTAGATTTACCAGTCTCAAAGGAAAAAAAAATATATGGATGGATTTTGGAGGATTATATATATATACATATATCAAGTTTATATCAAAAAATCAAATTTATAGTTAGATCATGAGATGTGTATAAGAGACAGCATATACACAATGGAGTATTACTCAGCCAATAAAAAGAACGTATTTGAATCAGTTCTAATGAGGTGGATGAAACTCGAGCCTATTATACAGAGTGAGGTAAGTCAGAAAGAAAAAAGCACCAATACAGTATATTAATGCATATATATGGAATTTAGAAAGATGTAACAATGACACTATATGTGGAACAGCAGAAGAGACAAAGATGTAAAAACAGGTTTTTGGACTCTGTAGGTGAAAGTGAGGGTAGGATGATTTGAGTTAATACCATTGAAATATGTATATAACCATATGTGAGATAGATCATCACTCCAAGTTTGATTCATGAAACAGGGTGCTCAGGGCCGAAGCACTGGGATGACCCAGAGGATGGAAAACATGTGTACACCCATGGCTGATTCATGTCAATGTATGGCAAAAACTACTACAATATTGTAAAGTAATTAGCCTCCAATTAAAATAAATGAATTAATTTTAAAAAAGAGAAAGGAACAAAAGGAAGAGTCTCAGATTAAACAAGGGGCAAAGTCTGTGAGTAGAGTGAATTAGAGAAACTAGAAAGCTATTTTAGGACCAAAAGGAATAGGGGATTAAGAGGTACAAATGACTATGTATAAAACAAATAAGCTACATTGTATATTGTACAGCACAGATAATACAGTCAATATTTTATAATAACTATAAAATATAACTTTTAAAAATTGTGAATCATATTGTATATATCAGCAATACTTCAATAAAAATTTTACAAAGCCAAAAAAAAAAAGAAAGAAAGAAAGAAAATACAATAAGCACAACAGGATTGGAAATGAAACAATGTTGTTATGTTTTGCAGAGGATACTTTTATAGATAGACAAAAGAATCCATGCAAATACTTTAAACAAGTGACCTAATACTTCTGGAGTGATTGGATAAGAAATACATTACACTTCTATTTTGTTCTGTGAAGATATATGTAAGCTGCATCTAATCATATACAAATATAAAATATAGAATATTCTACAGAAAAATATGTCTGTACACTTATAAAATCTGTCAAGAGACAAACAAAACAGGAAAACCCAGAAACATCCAGGTAACCATTTCAGGTTAAAAAGTAAGGGTAAAGAAGCTACATGTAAACCAAATGAAATTAATGAACTTTGATTGAGTGTTGGGTGAAAATAAAAAGCTATAAAACATTTTAGGCATACATGAAACTATCTTCAATGATGACATTTAATTGATACTAGTTTTCTTAGTTTTTAAACTATAACTGTGTCTATGTGGGTAGAGGTATTTGATATTAGCAGTTTCAGGAAAATTATTTCTCAATAGCTGTCTAAATAATTCATTCTCTCCTTCTATCTTTTTTCATCAGAAAGAAAATATGGCTAAATGTTAACTATTGCTAAATTTAGGAGAACTGTGTTTTTATTCAATTTTTCTAAAAACTACTTTTTTGAAAATGGTGGAAACAATTATCTTATCATAAAAAAATTCTCAGTGTAGCTACAGGGAATTATTCCATATTCTATCAATTATATTTGAAGGACTTTCATCTATGTTCCTTATTGATGCAAGTATTACAGAATTTGTGAAAAAATGTATAAAAAGATTTTTGCTTCATTTAATTTAGCTGAAGAGATTTGAAATATTAGATTTACCAGTCTCAAAGGAAAAAAAAATATATGGATGGATTTTGGAGGATTATATATATATACATATATCAAGTTTATATCAAAAAATCAAATTTATAGTTAGATCATGAGATGTGTATAAGAGACAGCATATACACAATGGAGTATTACTCAGCCAATAAAAAGAACGTATTTGAATCAGTTCTAATGAGGTGGATGAAACTCGAGCCTATTATACAGAGTGAGGTAAGTCAGAAAGAAAAAAGCACCAATACAGTATATTAATGCATATATATGGAATTTAGAAAGATGTAACAATGACACTATATGTGGAACAGCAGAAGAGACAAAGATGTAAAAACAGGTTTTTGGACTCTGTAGGTGAAAGTGAGGGTAGGATGATTTGAGTTAATACCATTGAAATATGTATATAACCATATGTGAGATAGATCATCACTCCAAGTTTGATTCATGAAACAGGGTGCTCAGGGCCGAAGCACTGGGATGACCCAGAGGATGGAAAACATGTGTACACCCATGGCTGATTCATGTCAATGTATGGCAAAAACTACTACAATATTGTAAAGTAATTAGCCTCCAATTAAAATAAATGAATTAATTTTAAAAAAGAGAAAGGAACAAAAGGAAGAGTCTCAGATTAAACAAGGGGCAAAGTCTGTGAGTAGAGTGAATTAGAGAAACTAGAAAGCTATTTTAGGACCAAAAGGAATAGGGGATTAAGAGGTACAAATGACTATGTATAAAACAAATAAGCTACATTGTATATTGTACAGCACAGATAATACAGTCAATATTTTATAATAACTATAAAATATAACTTTTAAAAATTGTGAATCATATTGTATATATCAGCAATACTTCAATAAAAATTTTACAAAGCCAAAAAAAAAAAGAAAGAAAGAAAGAAAATACAATAAGCACAACAGGATTGGAAATGAAACAATGTTGTTATGTTTTGCAGAGGATACTTTTATAGATAGACAAAAGAATCCATGCAAATACTTTAAACAAGTGACCTAATACTTCTGGAGTGATTGGATAAGAAATACATTACACTTCTATTTTGTTCTGTGAAGATATATGTAAGCTGCATCTAATCATATACAAATATAAAATATAGAATATTCTACAGAAAAATATGTCTGTACACTTATAAAATCTGTCAAGAGACAAACAAAACAGGAAAACCCAGAAACATCCAGGTAACCATTTCAGGTTAAAAAGTAAGGGTAAAGAAGCTACATGTAAACCAAATGAAATTAATGAACTTTGATTGAGTGTTGGGTGAAAATAAAAAGCTATAAAACATTTTAGGCATACATGAAACTATCTTCAATGATGACATTTAATTGATACTAGTTTTCTTAGTTTTTAAACTATAACTGTGTCTATGTGGGTAGAGGTATTTGATATTAGCAGTTTCAGGAAAATTATTTCTCAATAGCTGTCTAAATAATTCATTCTCTCCTTCTATCTTTTTTCATCAGAAAGAAAATATGGCTAAATGTTAACTATTGCTAAATTTAGGAGAACTGTGTTTTTATTCAATTTTTCTAAAAACTACTTTTTTGAAAATGGTGGAAACAATTATCTTATCATAAAAAAATTCTCAGTGTAGCTACAGGGAATTATTCCATATTCTATCAATTATATTTGAAGGACTTTCATCTATGTTCCTTATTGATGCAAGTATTACAGAATTTGTGAAAAAATGTATAAAAAGATTTTTGCTTCATTTAATTTAGCTGAAGAGATTTGAAATATTAGATTTACCAGTCTCAAAGGAAAAAAAAATATATGGATGGATTTTGGAGGATTATATATATATACATATATCAAGTTTATATCAAAAAATCAAATTTATAGTTAGATCATGAGATGTGTATAAGAGACAGCATATACACAATGGAGTATTACTCAGCCAATAAAAAGAACGTATTTGAATCAGTTCTAATGAGGTGGATGAAACTCGAGCCTATTATACAGAGTGAGGTAAGTCAGAAAGAAAAAAGCACCAATACAGTATATTAATGCATATATATGGAATTTAGAAAGATGTAACAATGACACTATATGTGGAACAGCAGAAGAGACAAAGATGTAAAAACAGGTTTTTGGACTCTGTAGGTGAAAGTGAGGGTAGGATGATTTGAGTTAATACCATTGAAATATGTATATAACCATATGTGAGATAGATCATCACTCCAAGTTTGATTCATGAAACAGGGTGCTCAGGGCCGAAGCACTGGGATGACCCAGAGGATGGAAAACATGTGTACACCCATGGCTGATTCATGTCAATGTATGGCAAAAACTACTACAATATTGTAAAGTAATTAGCCTCCAATTAAAATAAATGAATTAATTTTAAAAAAGAGAAAGGAACAAAAGGAAGAGTCTCAGATTAAACAAGGGGCAAAGTCTGTGAGTAGAGTGAATTAGAGAAACTAGAAAGCTATTTTAGGACCAAAAGGAATAGGGGATTAAGAGGTACAAATGACTATGTATAAAACAAATAAGCTACATTGTATATTGTACAGCACAGATAATACAGTCAATATTTTATAATAACTATAAAATATAACTTTTAAAAATTGTGAATCATATTGTATATATCAGCAATACTTCAATAAAAATTTTACAAAGCCAAAAAAAAAAAGAAAGAAAGAAAGAAAATACAATAAGCACAACAGGATTGGAAATGAAACAATGTTGTTATGTTTTGCAGAGGATACTTTTATAGATAGACAAAAGAATCCATGCAAATACTTTAAACAAGTGACCTAATACTTCTGGAGTGATTGGATAAGAAATACATTACACTTCTATTTTGTTCTGTGAAGATATATGTAAGCTGCATCTAATCATATACAAATATAAAATATAGAATATTCTACAGAAAAATATGTCTGTACACTTATAAAATCTGTCAAGAGACAAACAAAACAGGAAAACCCAGAAACATCCAGGTAACCATTTCAGGTTAAAAAGTAAGGGTAAAGAAGCTACATGTAAACCAAATGAAATTAATGAACTTTGATTGAGTGTTGGGTGAAAATAAAAAGCTATAAAACATTTTAGGCATAAAAGTGACCTAATACTTCTGGAGTGATTGGATAAGAAATACATTACACTTCTATTTTGTTCTGTGAAGATATATGTAAGCTGCATCTAATCATATACAAATATAAAATATAGAATATTCTACAGAAAAATATGTCTGTACACTTATAAAATCTGTCAAGAGACAAACAAAACAGGAAAACCCAGAAACATCCAGGTAACCATTTCAGGTTAAAAAGTAAGGGTAAAGAAGCTACATGTAAACCAAATGAAATTAATGAACTTTGATTGAGTGTTGGGTGAAAATAAAAAGCTATAAAACATTTTAGGCATACATGAAACTATCTTCAATGATGACATTTAATTGATACTAGTTTTCTTAGTTTTTAAACTATAACTGTGTCTATGTGGGTAGAGGTATTTGATATTAGCAGTTTCAGGAAAATTATTTCTCAATAGCTGTCTAAATAATTCATTCTCTCCTTCTATCTTTTTTCATCAGAAAGAAAATATGGCTAAATGTTAACTATTGCTAAATTTAGGAGAACTGTGTTTTTATTCAATTTTTCTAAAAACTACTTTTTTGAAAATGGTGGAAACAATTATCTTATCATAAAAAAATTCTCAGTGTAGCTACAGGGAATTATTCCATATTCTATCAATTATATTTGAAGGACTTTCATCTATGTTCCTTATTGATGCAAGTATTACAGAATTTGTGAAAAAATGTATAAAAAGATTTTTGCTTCATTTAATTTAGCTGAAGAGATTTGAAATATTAGATTTACCAGTCTCAAAGGAAAAAAAAATATATGGATGGATTTTGGAGGATTATATATATATACATATATCAAGTTTATATCAAAAAATCAAATTTATAGTTAGATCATGGACTAATGGAAAACAACATTTAAAAATAATTCTCNTTGAAATATTAGATTTACCAGTCTCAAAGGAAAAAAAAATATATGGATGGATTTTGAAGGATTATATATATATACATATATCAAGTTTATATCAAAAAATCAAATTTATAGTTAGATCATGGACTAATGGAAAACAACATTTAAAAATAATTCTCATTACAATAACTTCAAAAGATTCTACTGTCAATGAAGAAATACTTGAAAAATGAAAAATATTTCAATCTAAAAAACTACTACAATTATATTGACAGAAACTGAGTAAGACTTAAAATATATATCATGCTTTATTGATTGAAAGATTCAATATTGTAAGAATGTATGTTCTCTCAAAATTGACTTGTACATATGACACTATCCTAGTCAAAATACCAGCAATTTTCTTTGTATAGATGGATGTTGTGAACTGATTGCAAAATTTCTGGAAACCTAAAGGACACAGGATCGCTAAAACTCACATGAAGAACAGAGAAGGAGGGCTTATATACTAGATAATATGACTCATTCTAAGGCTATAGCAATTAAGTATCCTGCTGATCCAAGAATGAAGCATACCAAGGAAATTAAGAGTCCAGAAACAAATATGTCCACATAAGATTATCATTTAGGATAAAATTGACAATGCAGACCAATGGTAAGCAGTGTCCTTTTCAATAAATTACGCTGAGTAATTACATATTAGTGCAGAACAAGTTTAAAATTAATCCCAACCTCATATCAAGAATAAAAATCTATTACAGCTAAATTAAAGACAAACTTGTGAAAGTTTAAACAATAAGGAAGATCGTGCAATAATGTAAGGAAAATAATTGTTATAAATTATATTAGGTAAAGAATTCTTAAACATGGCTAACCAGAACCAAAACACTAACTCTAAAGAAAAGGAGTGGTAAATAGGGTTACATTAAAGTGAGGAACTCTTTAACAAACTGTAGTATTTGGATAGTGAAAAGGAAAACTATAGATTGAAAAAATATACATTGCATATTAAATTAATCCATTGTTTATAAAAAAGCAAGAGACATGAACAGGCACTTCACCAAAAGAATATACACAAATGGCCAATAGCCAGTCTCCCTGTGTTTATGAAAAATTATAAAATACTAATTAAAGCCAAATTTACTGCCATTTCACATGTACCAGGATGACAAAAGTTAAAAGGATCAAAAACACCAAATGTGGCACATAATGGAAAGCTCCAGAACCCCAAATACTGATGATGACTGCATAAATTGATAAAACCACTCTGACAAACCATTTTGCTTTCTCTCTGTAAGTTGAATATGACACAGGAATTCCACTTATTGGTATAAAAGCAAAATAAATTTTTTCTCGAAAAATAGTACAGATGAACTAATTTTCAGGGCAGAAATAGAGACATAGAAATAGAAAACAGACGTGTGGACATGGGGTGGGGAAGGGAGGTTGGGACAAATTAAGGGACTAGAACTGACATATATATATATATGGTAAGATCATGGCATCCTGTCCCATCACTTCATGGCAAATAGAAAGGAAAAAGTGGAAAGACTGACAGATTTTATTTTCTTGGGCCCTAAAATCACTACAAGTGGTGACTGTACCGACAAAATTAAAAGACACTCTTTGGAAGGAAAATCTATGACAAGCTGAAACAGCATGCTAAAAAACATCACTTTGCGGACAAAGGTCTGCATAGTCAAAGCTGTAGTTTTTCCAGTAGTCATGTACAGATATGAGAGCTGAACCATAAAGAAGGCTGAACAGCAAAGAATTGGTGCTTTCAGTTTGTGGTACTGGAGAAGACTCTGGAGACTCACTTGAATTGCAAGAAGATCAAACCAATCAATCCAAAAGGAAATCAATCATGAATATTCATTGGAAGGACTGATGCTGAAGCTGAAGCACCAATACTTCGGTCACCAGATGTGAAGAATCACCTCAGTGGAAAAGATCCTGATGCTGGGCAAGAGTAAAGGCAAAAGGAGAAGAGGACGACAGAGAATGAGATGGTTAGATAGCATCACTGATTCAATGGACATGAATTTGATCAAAGTCCAAGAGATAATGAAGGACAGTGGAGCTCAGTGTGTTGCAGTCACAAAGAGTCAGACATAACTTGGCAACTGAACAACAACAAAATCTATACATACCCGCAAAATATATTGGCTTTACTGTGTAATCAATGTTTATTTTTCACAAACACATAGAGATTAAAAACTGTTATAAGAAGTCTGTTCTGATCACATACAATATAAAAAGAGTATATATTTTCTAATAAAATGCAAATACCTTGATTATTGAATATCTGAGAACTTCAACAGAAAACCAGAGGAATTTACCTGGCGTGCTGCAGTCCATGGGGTTGCAAAGAGTTGGACATGACTTGGCGACTGAACAACAACAAAATTAAGGCCACACTAATCAGCCATGGTCTGCGTGATGGGAAAACGCAGCCAGACTTAAAGAATGTGCCATGTGATGCAATACATGGTTTAGTGAAAACCAACCCATACAACCGCAGATGGAAAAAAAGGCTTGCCCTACTCTTGTCAGGCCACACAGAATAAGTCAAAGGCGTCGCCATGGTTGAACTACAGATCTGGTGGTCCCAGCATCTCATGCTAAAATTGTCTTCAACTACAGCACACCCACATTTCAATAGGGAAGAGTTTATAATTCTCTCTCTCTTTTTTTTTTTAACACTTCTACATTGGCTATAAGAAAGAGATGATCATCAGCTCAGTGACTCAGTCGTGTCTGACTCTTTGTGGCCGCAGCACGCCAGGCTTCCCAGTCTGTCACCAACTCCCGGAGCTTACTCAAACTCATGTCCATTGAGTCTGTGATGCCATCCAACCATTTCATCCTCTGTCGTCCCCTTCTCCTCCTGCCCTCAATCTTTCCCCGCATCAGGGTGTTTTCCAATGAGTCAGTTCTTCCCATCAGGTAACCAAAGTATTGGAGTTTCAGCTTCAGCATCAGTCCTTCCAGCCCTCCATTATTCACACATTTTACCATGTTTCAGGAAACCCACACTTCCAAGAAAACACTATGGGTCTTCTTTCAATGACTTTCCCTTGGAGTCATGCAATGAGGACATACATTCTGTCTTCCATATGTACAAAATGCAAAGCCGAAGGTAAAATCCTTCTTTGGCTTCTCACTGTTCTTAAGACAAATGTCTAAATCTTCATTGAATTTAAAAGGGCCAGGACGATCTACTGCCAATCTCATTTTCATCTCTCAAAAGCATCTGTGATGTGACCTAGGACTGCCTTGGGCATGGCCTCTAATTGCCTCAGCTCAGCTGGTTACCCAGTGCAGCTCAGCTAGCAGATCGCATCTGAAAGGCTTTTCCTCAGCCTTTCTTCACCACTTCAAACCCTCAGCCCTACATAGCACCCTTTATAATAGAAACGCGTTGCTGTTGCTGTTGAGTCACTCAGTCTGTCTGACTGTTTGCGACCCCACGGACTGCAGCACGCCAGGCTTCCCTGTCCATCACCAACTCCTGGAGCCTACTCAAATTCATGTCCATTGAGACGGTGATACCATCCAACCATCTCATACTGTGTCATCCCCTTCTTCTGCCTTCAGTCTTTCCCAGCATCAGGGCCTTTTCTAACAAGTCAGCTCTTTGCATCAAGTGGCCAAAGTATTGGAGTTTCAGCTTCAGTGTCTGTACATGTCCATTGAGACGGTGATACCATCCAACCATCTCATACTGTGTCATCCCCTTCTTCTGCCTTCAGTCTTTCCCAGCATCAGGGCCTTTTCTAACAAGTCAGCTCTTTGCATCAAGTGGCCAAAGTATTGGAGTTTCAGCTTCAGTGTCTGTCCTTCCAATGAATATGCAGGGTTGATTTCCTTTAGGACTGACTGGTTTGATCTCCTTGCAGTCCAAAGGACTCTCAAGAGTCTTCTCCAACACCATAGTTCAAAAGCATCAGTTCTTTGGCACTCAGCCTTCTTTATGGCCCAGCTCTCACATCCATACATGACTACAGGAAAAACCATAGCTTTGACTGTATGGACATTTGTTGGCCAAGTAATGTTTGTGCTTTTTAATATGTTGTCTAGGTTTGTCATAGCTTTTCTTCCAAGGAGCAAGCATCTTTTAATCTCATGGCTGCAATAACCATCTGTAGTCATTTTGGAGCCCAAGAAAATAAAGTCTGTCACTGCTTCCATTGTTTCCCCGTCTATATGCCATGAAGTGATGGGACTGGATACCATGATCTTAGTTTTCTGAATGTTGAGCTTTAAGCCAACTTTTTCACTCTCCTCTTTCACTTTCCTCAAGAGGCTCTTTAGTTCTTCACTTTGTGCCATAAGGATGGTGTCTGTAGCAAAGAGCAAAAGATGAAACGTGGATTTCCTTAAAACAACTGGAGATAATTGTTTAACATGTAATCCCTAATGTCTGGCATCTACACTCCTCTTTCTGTAATGAGGAATTTCCAAACATCCACAAGAGTACAGAGAAAAGTTCAAGGAACACCTATTCAGACATCACCAGCTTAAACAATTATCAGCTCAGGTGCCATCTTGTTTCCTTTGTACGCATCCCCCAGCACGGCCACCACTGGCACTGCATTATTTTAAAGCTGCTTCCAAGCATCATAGCATCTCAGCTGTAAAAACTTCAGTGTATCTATAAAAGATAAGGAGTTTCTAATAGAATTGTTTTAATAATATTTGCATACCTAAACAAATTAATATCATCAAATATCCAATCAGTGTTGAAATTGTCCAAGTCACCTGATAAATTTTTTTTTCCAGTTGGCTTTGTATGAAATGCAGCCAGGATCCACAGGTTGCATTTATGTGACAATTCCTGTATCTTCTTTTTTTCTTTTTCATTTATCTTGCCATTTGCTTATTAAAGACACTAGGCCATCTCTTCTGTAATACTTACTGCATTTTTAGATTTTTACAGATTCCATCCTGTAAGCTGGTAGGCAGTCTGAAAGCTTGATGGGATTCCAGTGTGATATGGAAGCAAGAACATTCTGCAGGTGAGGAGGCATCTGAGCTTCTCTTGGGGCAGGAGTGTGGGCTGCTGGTTGACTAGATGTTGTCAATTTGATGCTACTTTATAAAGTTCTCCAGTGGCTAGATCCATCATCTCATTGAAGGTTGCAAAATGGAGATATCAAAACTCTAGGATTCCTTCTTTATTTATTAGTGAAAACTTTTCTATAAAGAACTTTCCCCCATCAGTTACTGGTTTACTTGTAATTCAGTCTGTGTAGGAAAGGGAGGATAAATTGTCAATTTTCTTCCCATTACCTGTTTTCAGAGTAATTACTATTGGATGTCTCTTTGCTTCTACGTCTTTCCAGTAGAGAGTTAGGATGTGTATTTTTTAAGGGGAAAATGGCCATGAGTTTATACTGTTCTTTCCAATTCAAAATCAGTACCACCAGGCTTCTTGTCCTTTCATTTCATGCTTGTGTATCTTTTGTTTCATGTTTAAAATCTTGGTTCCTAATGACATCAACATCATAGCATATTCAGTTTTTCAGGCTGTGAGTGTGTATAGTCCCCATTAACGATGGCACTGGTAACTGAAAACAACTGAAGCTTGTTTTTTGGCAGTTCTTTTTTAATGATGCTAAAGCTGAAACTCCAGTACTTTGGCCACCTCATGTGAAGAGTTGACTCATTGGAAAAGATTATGATGTTGGGAGGGATTAGGGGCAGGAGGAAAAGGGGACGACAGAGTATGAGATGGCTGGATGGCATCACTGACTTAATGAGCTTGAGTGAATTCCGGGAGATGGTGAAGGACAGGGAGGCCTGGCGTGCTGCGATTCATGGGGTCGCAGAGAGTTGGACATGACTGACAGACTGAATTGTACTGAACTGAAGCTACGTGGAGATTTTCCATTGACAAAGCAAAAGATGGAGCTAGAATCTGAACCCAAAGTTAGGTTCAAGTATCTGTCTTACATCTTCACATCTGAACTTGAGACCTTACTACTGCGCTGACTGGAGTAAAGTGAAGTTGCTCAGTCATGTACTACTCTTTGCAACCCCGTGTACTATAGCCTGCCAGGCTCCTCTGTCCATGGGATTTTCCAGGCAAGAATACTGGAGTGGGTTGCCATTTCCTTCTCCAGGGGATCTTCCCAACCCAGGGATCAAACCCAGTTCTCCTGCATTGTAGGCAGACGCTTTATCCTTGGAGCCAGCGGGGTCCTGAACATTCAACCAGTGTCTCCAAGCACAACTTGCTTGTGGGAAAGAACCTCCGGTGCAGCCTGGTCAGCTGAGGGGTAGAGGAAACAAAACTCCAGAAAGAGATATATCATAATTGTTTCAAAATTCACTCAAAAATTTTCTTTCAGAATCCATGTCTATAAAATTTAGCTCTTGGCTTTGTTGAAACTGACCAATTAATGGTAACCAACTCCTCCTGGATATGAGTGTGATGGTCACTCGTGTGTGTGTGTGTGTGTGTGTGTGACAATGAAAAATTTAAATGTTTCCCTTGACAGATACTAACATGGCATAGTCTAGTTTCCACAGGGTCACTTGAACTGAAGGAGCCCCTCTATAGTAAGCAGAAATGTAACCTCATAAAGTAAGTAGCCACAGCAAAGTCATGTATGAAAAAGAACCAGTTTTTGTCTGTTCTATTCTATTGTGAAAGACTTCACTAAGAATTAGGGACTGGGGATTAGGAATAATATTTCTGCCCAGAGAAAATGATCTATATAAGAAGAATGTGAGTTAGGCTTGACAAAGGCAAACATGTATTCTAAGATCACACTGTATGGGGTCATGTGTTTTCAGTATGGTGTGTTTCTTCCTTTGAAATAGTGGAGGACTGTGATGTAATCTAGTCTATGCTTGCACATGATAGTAGTTAGCAAAGTTTCGGAGAAGGCAATGGTACCCCACTCCAGTACTCTTGCCTGGAAAATCCCACGGACGGAGGAGCCTGGTGGGCTGCAATCCATGGGATCATGAAGATTCGGACACGACTGAGCAACTTCACTTTCACTTTTCACTTTCATGCATTGGAGAAGGGAATGGCAACCCACTCCAGTGTTCTTGCCTGGAGAATCCCAGGGACGATGGAGCCTGTTGGACTGCCGTCTATGGGGTCGCACAGAGTTGGACACGACTGAAGTGACTTAGCAGCAGCAGCAGCAGCAACAGCAGCAGCAGCAGCAGCAGCAAGTTTGGGGCCTGTGTTGTTTTCTTTCTTTCTCCCTTGGTATCTTATTTGACTTAACGTACTCTGTGCACACTTACAGGTTGACTATTTTGTATTTTAATCAAACTCCGTTAGTGCTGTACATCTCTGATCACGGGATTTATGTATTAATTCATGGTTTTCTCTGAAGTTCATCGTATATTGTTGACTTCCTGCTCTAGTTCATTAACGAAGCTGTTAAATAATATTCAGTTGAGCACTACTCCTGTCAATATCTCTGCAAAGAGCAAGACATGATGATTTTGTAACAATATTTCAATTTTCTTGTTCCTATTAGAGTTTGTATGCCTAAATCAATTTAAATTAATGACATAATGTTAATATTTCATGAAATAATGTATTAAACTGTGTACTCAGATGCTTAAATAGTACTGCTCTGCTGTTGAGTCCTGCATAATTTAGGTAATCAAACTTTCAAATACCACCTGCAATTGCTGAGTAATTTCTTACTGGTTTAGGATATAACTAAATTCCTTCCATCTCACCCCATAGATGGGCTTCCTTGAAGGTCTACCAAGCAACTCTTCAAATCTAGCTTCTTTACAAGGACACTTAGCCCTTCATTACAGTAAGAAAGGGAGTTAGGACTTGGCTTGGATTTTACTTTCAGTGGCTTTGTCCTTGTCCTATATAGTAAGGTCATAATTCCTTTTTAAAAAGACCAGTATCACTGGCTTTATGTATCATTGCTTTTTTTTTTTTTTTATTAGAATTGTAGCTACCATATGACACAACAATCTCACAACCCAAATATCTCAGTCTGAAGAAAAAAATACATGAAAAAGACACATGTACCTCAATGTTCATTGAAGCACTATTTCCAATAGCTAGGATATGAAAGCAACCTAGATATCCATTGAAACAGGAATGTGTAAAGAAATTATGACACATTTATGCAATGTAGCCTTTCGGGCTCCTCTGTCCATGGGATTCTCCATGCAAGAATACTGGAGTGGGTTGCCATTTCCTTCTCCAAATAGAATATTACTCAGCCGCATAAAGGAACATGTTTGAGTCAGCTCCAATGAGGTGGATAAGCCTAGGGCCTATTGTATAGAGTGAAGTAAGTCAGAAAGAGAAAAACAAATACATGTATTAATGTATGTATATGGAATCTAGAAAGACAGTACTGATGAACCTACCTGGAGGGTAGCAATGGTAATGCAGACATAAGGAACAGAGTTGTGGACACAGTGGGTGAAAGAGAAGGTAGGATGAATTGAGACAGTAGCATTAAAAGATATACATTACCACCTGTAAAATAGATACCCAATGGAAATTTGCTGTATGATGCAGGTAGCTGAAACCTGGGGCTCTGTAAAAATGTAAAGGGATGGGATAGGGTGGAAGGTGGGAGGGACGTATTTTTGAATGAATTTTCAGCTTATGAATGAAGACAGAACAGAAACTTACCACTTTCAAAGCCAAGAAAACCTTCTACTCCAGGTCTTTTTGAAGATTACTTCTTGGACTTTAGCAAACATCATAATCAACCGTACTTCAAAACATCTCATCATGGAGGAAGATGGAAGAGAGGTTCGGGAGGGAGGGGACATGGAGTTACCTGTGGCTGATTCTTGTTGATATATGATAGAAAATCACAAAATTCTGTAAAGCAATTATCCTTCAATTAAAAATTCTTTTAAAAAAGAAAAAAAAAAAGAGGGAGGGGACAAATGTATACCTCTGGTTGGTTCATGTTGATGCATGGCAGAAACCAACAAAATATTCTAAAACAATTATACTCAAGTTAAAAATAAATAATAAAAACAAAATCTCTATCCCTTAGTTGCCTTCAGCACATATATGGAACAAAACTTAGTCCTTCTTTGTCACTTGAAGGTTTGATTTCCATCTGTGTTTCCTATTTCAGTGAGTGAGTAAAAGTTGCTCAGTCGTGTCTGATTGTTTGTGACCCCATGGACTATACAGTCCATGAATTCTCCAGGCCAGAATACTGGAGTGGATAGCCTTTCCCTTCTCCAGGGAATCTTCCCAATCCAGGGATCAAACCCAGGTCTCTCGCATTGCTGGCAAATTCTTTACCAGCTGAGCTACAAGGGAAGTCCAAGAATACTGGAGTGGGTTACCTAGCCCTTGTCCAGTGCATCTTCACAACCCAGGAATCAACCTGGGGTCTCCTGCCATTGCAGGTGGATTCTTTACCAACTATCAGGGAAGTCCCTATTTCAGTGAAAGGAACTACAGCTTACCTATAATCTTCTCTGTTTGTCTGTTTTTTGCTCTGTCCTATACAATTTACAGTTACTATAAAGTTAAGCTTATCTTTTAAGTACATTCACATATCACAAACCACATCATTAACAGTGTAGTTCATTCAGTCACATTATTTGAGGTTTTCCAGAGGAAAAAGACCAATGCAATGTTTTATATACATATAATCAAACCCAAGTCTGTGGCATTGCAGGCAGATTCTTTACCTACTGAGCTATGAGAGAAATTCATGATTATATAGGTTGGCAAGTCTAAAAGCTGTTTGCTAGCAGAATTCTCTCTTGAGGGAAGCCAGTATGTAGATATATTCAGGTCAACAATTGATTGGGTGAGGCTTATTGGTGTTAGTAAGGGAAAACTAATTTATTCAAAGTCCACTGATTTAAATGTTAATCTTACCCAAAAATGCCCTCAGAGAAACATCCAGAATAATTTCCAATTCATATCTGGGTACCATGGCCAGGTCAATGTGACACACAAAATTAGCACTCACATCAGTCGTGTTCTCCCTCACTGAAACTGTCAAACTCTCCGTGTGGCTTTCTCATCTCTGCTTGTGCCCTCTGTGCTGCTACTGCTAAGTTGCTTCAGTCGTGTTCAACTCTGTGCGACACCATAGATGGCACCCCACCAGGCTCCCCCATCCCTGGGATTTTCCAGGCAAGAACACTGGAGTGGGTTGCCATTACCTTCTCCAGTGCGTGAAAGGGAAAAGTGAAAGTGACGTTGCTCAGTCATGTCTGACTCTAAGCGACCCCATGGACTGCAGCCTATCAGGCTCCTCCATCCATGTGATTTTCCCAGGAAGAGTACTGGAGTGGGGTGCCATTGTCTTCTCCTTTGCCCTCTGTAGGTGGTTATTAAATCAATGGCATTAAATAACACAATGGTTATACAACACAATTGTATCAGTGTCCATTCAAAACATGCATTCAGTTAATCTCTTATTGAAGAAAGTCACTGAATAACCAAAATTTCAAGGAGGTAATTGCAACTACTCAGTGAATCCTGTATCATTATTTCTTTCTTTTTTTTTTTTGTTATATCTAGCTCATTCTATTTTTATATGAATCTTCATATAAAATCCATCTTAATATGGATACATTTAACTGATACTTCAAAACCAGCTTGGATTCTCTAAACCACTTAAGAGAGGTTTTGTCATAAGTATTTCCATAGCAACTTGATTATTCCCTTTAAACCCGTGAACTATCTTCCTATGTGATTTCTAAAGTCCTTTTCTCTTTCTTGTAATTGTCAAATTTCAGGAAGGCAATGTGTTCCCTCATACTGGTATTCTGGCCACTACTTACCCTGAGCTGGAGCTAGAATTTGCACTAGTTCTCAATATTTATTTTTGAATGAATGAATGCATGATATATGGATGATATCTGGTGAAATTATGGTTCAGATGTAAAACTTCTGATTCTAAAATTAGAAATGTTTAAAATATGCCACATTGATTCTATTACATATAAAGGTAAAAGAAAACGGAGGTATAATACGTGTTTGAAAAGAAGATATATCAAACAGGGTAAGTGTGAAACAATTAAATCTCTCATCTGAAAAGTTATATTTTTAAGCTCTGAATAGAAATCTGATACTACATTTAATCGGTCTCATGCCAGAATATGTAATCTTAACCAATTTAACTTTTCTCCCCAGTCACTTTAAATTTAAATTAAGGCAATTATTCATTTTGTTTACCATCCTTTCCCTATCCAGTCACCATTTGTATGCTTGGTTTTAGGGAGAGAAGTCACATTTCTAATTGTAGACAAGCATCAACTCTGTTACTCAATGAGATTCAACTCTTTCCAATTGACATTTGGTCATGCACAAAGATGCCCAACAAGTCAGCAGCAACTATCTCACCATACCAGAATCAGTTGAATCATGATCCACTTATGTCCTCCACACTTTTCTTGCCCAGACTGGCTCTCACATATTCACTGGACCACCCACATCTATTTAATATCCATAACTCTATGTACAAAATGAAAACCTTATAGTTAGTGACAAAAGATAAATCAAATTAAAAAAATAATAGCAGCCAATCAGAGGTTAACAAACCTACAGCCTATTTTTGTGAATAAACATTTTGTGGAGGATTGCTTTTGTGCAATGTAGGCAGAGAGGAATAGTTGTGACATAAACCGGAAGGCTGCAAAACCAAAAATATTTACTCTTTGTTCCTTTAAAGAAAACTTTCTGACCCATGAATTACACTGATGGAATATTTCAAGAGTTCAGAAGAAATGAGAGAACAATTATAAGTTCTCTCAAAGAAAATAATGACATTCTAAAGATTTATACCCTTATAAATTATCATTCAAAAGTATAAGTGAAATAAAAACATTGCTAGAAGACAAGCTATTAGAATTTATCACTGATATATGCTTGTTAATAACAAGGAAATCATATACCTAGAGAAAGAGGAAAATAAGTACAGATGGCAGGAGTGAGATGACATAAGTAATGAATTAGTAAGCTGTAAAACCTAAACATAAAATTAAGCATTGACTGTGAAAAACAGTAATGATGATTGATTTTGAGTTTTCAAATATAGTATGCAAGAAAATAGTTGGCAAAAATAATGTATAAGGTAGATTACTGTTTTATTCTGGAAACAGATACTCTGTTAGCTCTACACATTGTTTGGTCAAATTAGTTTAGAATTTAATTCATCCTAAAAAGAAGACATATTTATACAATACTTCACAATAAGATTCAGGGCAAAGACAGTTCTATTGAATAAATAAATATAAATAAAATAGTATAAACACATATAAATAAATACAAATGTTTTAGCAATAAAAAAGTACAAGTAGATCAACAGAACAGAATAAAGAGCTCAGATATAGAACTACATAAATGGAGACAACTAATCTTTGACAAAAGGGCAAAGGCAACTTAGAAATAAGATTTGCTGTCTTCTCAACAAATGATTCTGGAGCATATAGACACTTCCATGCAAAAAAGTGAACTGAGATACGAACTTTATCCCTCTTGCAAACTTTAATTGAAATTGATTTATAGATACAAATTTAAGACACTAAACTCTAAACTTCTGCAGTAGGGAGGAGCAAATCTAGCTTCATACTAAATGTTTCTTTTCCTGTGCTTACTCATTTTGACACTGCACATTTTTTAAAAGCATATTGCTTATAGCATGAAATATACAGGAAGCCTAATCTCAGGGGTCTGACCTCCAATAGTCCATTCATATAGAGACAGACATTTGCAGAACAGAGAACAGCACTTTTCTTGTTAGAGGTTTATAGGAATATCATGACCTGACCTACATGGACAGATGAAAGAACAAAGGAATCCCACAACAGGAAGTCTGCAAAAACTAACTATGCCCCTTTGTCACCTTAACTTTAAAAGTGCTTTGCTGAAACCCTTCCAGGAATTGGTGACTTTTCCGGGGTCTGTCTCTTATACACATCTCCTGCCATTGCAGGTGGATTCTTTACCAACTATCAGGGAAGTCCCTATTTCAGTGAAAGGAACTACAGCTTACCTATAATCTTCTCTGTTTGTCTGTTTTTTGCTCTGTCCTATACAATTTACAGTTACTATAAAGTTAAGCTTATCTTTTAAGTACATTCACATATCACAAACCACATCATTAACAGTGTAGTTCATTCAGTCACATTATTTGAGGTTTTCCAGAGGAAAAAGACCAATGCAATGTTTTATATACATATAATCAAACCCAAGTCTGTGGCATTGCAGGCAGATTCTTTACCTACTGAGCTATGAGAGAAATTCATGATTATATAGGTTGGCAAGTCTAAAAGCTGTTTGCTAGCAGAATTCTCTCTTGAGGGAAGCCAGTATGTAGATATATTCAGGTCAACAATTGATTGGGTGAGGCTTATTGGTGTTAGTAAGGGAAACCTAATTTATTCAAAGTCCACTGATTTAAATGTTAATCTTACCCAAAAATGCCCTCAGAGAAACATCCAGAATAATTTCCAATTCATATCTGGGTACCATGGCCAGGTCAATGTGACACACAAAATTAGCACTCACATCAGTCGTGTTCTCCCTCACTGAAACTGTCAAACTCTCCGTGTGGCTTTCTCATCTCTGCTTGTGCCCTCTGTGCTGCTACTGCTAAGTTGCTTCAGTCGTGTTCAACTCTGTGCGACACCATAGATGGCACCCCACCAGGCTCCCCCATCCCTGGGATTTTCCAGGCAAGAACACTGGAGTGGGTTGCCATTACCTTCTCCAGTGCGTGAAAGGGAAAAGTGAAAGTGACGTTGCTCAGTCATGTCTGACTCTAAGCGACCCCATGGACTGCAGCCTATCAGGCTCCTCCATCCATGTGATTTTCCCAGGAAGAGTACTGGAGTGGGGTGCCATTGTCTTCTCCTTTGCCCTCTGTAGGTGGTTATTAAATCAATGGCATTAAATAACACAATGGTTATACAACACAATTGTATCAGTGTCCATTCAAAACATGCATTCAGTTAATCTCTTATTGAAGAAAGTCACTGAATAACCAAAATTTCAAGGAGGTAATTGCAACTACTCAGTGAATCCTGTATCATTATTTCTTTCTTTTTTTTTTTTTTTATATCTAGCTCATTCTATTTTTATATGAATCTTCATATAAAATCCATCTTAATATGGATACATTTAACTGATACTTCAAAACCAGCTTGGATTCTCTAAACCACTTAAGAGAGGTTTTGTCATAAGTATTTCCATAGCAACTTGATTATTCCCTTTAAACCCGTGAACTATCTTCCTATGTGATTTCTAAAGTCCTTTTCTCTTTCTTGTAATTGTCAAATTTCAGGAAGGCAATGTGTTCCCTCATACTGGTATTCTGGCCACTACTTACCCTGAGCTGGAGCTAGAATTTGCACTAGTTCTCAATATTTATTTTTGAATGAATGAATGCATGATATATGGATGATATCTGGTGAAATTATGGTTCAGATGTAAAACTTCTGATTCTAAAATTAGAAATGTTTAAAATATGCCACATTGATTCTATTACATATAAAGGTAAAAGAAAACGGAGGTATAATACATGTTTGAAAAGAAGATATATCAAACAGGATAAGTGTGAAACAATTAAATCTCTCATCTGAAAAGTTATATTTTTAAGCTCTGAATAGAAATCTGATACTACATTTAATCGGTCTCATGCCAGAATATGTAATCTTAACCAATTTAACTTTTCTCCCCAGTCACTTTAAATTTAAATTAAGGCAATTATTCATTTTGTTTACCATCCTTTCCCTATCCAGTCACCATTTGTATGCTTGGTTTTAGGGAGAGAAGTCACATTTCTAATTGTAGACAAGCATCAACTCTGTTACTCAATGAGATTCAACTCTTTCCAATTGACATTTGGTCATGCACAAAGATGCCCAACAAGTCAGCAGCAACTATCTCACCATACCAGAATCAGTTGAATCATGATCCACTTATGTCCTCCACACTTTTCTTGCCCAGACTGGCTCTCACATATTCACTGGACCACCCACATCTATTTAATATCCATAACTCTATGTACAAAATGAAAACCTTATAGTTAGTGACAAAAGATAAATCAAATTAAAAAAATAATAGCAGCCAATCAGAGGTTAACAAACCTACAGCCTATTTTTGTGAATAAACATTTTGTGGAGGATTGCTTTTGTGCAATGTAGGCAGAGAGGAATAGTTGTGACATAAACCAGAAGGCTGCAAAACCAAAAATATTTACTCTTTGTTCCTTTAAAGAAAACTTTCTGACCCATGAATTACACTGATGGAATATTTCAAGAGTTCAGAAGAAATGAGAGAACAATTATAAGTTCTCTCAAAGAAAATAATGACATTCTAAAGATTTATACCCTTATAAATTATCATTCAAAAGTATAAGTGAAATAAAAACATTGCTAGAAGACAAGCTATTAGAATTTATCACTGATATATGCTTGTTAATAACAAGGAAATCATATACCTAGAGAAAGAGGAAAATAAGTACAGATGGCAGGAGTGAGATGACATAAGTAATGAATTAGTAAGCTGTAAAACCTAAACATAAAATTAAGCATTGACTGTGAAAAACAGTAATGATGATTGATTTTGAGTTTTCAAATATAGTATGCAAGAAAATAGTTGGCAAAAATAATGTATAAGGTAGATTACTGTTTTATTCTGGAAACAGATACTCTGTTAGCTCTACACATTGTTTGGTCAAATTAGTTTAGAATTTAATTCATCCTAAAAAGAAGACATATTTATACAATACTTCACAATAAGATTCAGGGCAAAGACAGTTCTATTGAATAAATAAATATAAATAAAATAGTAT